>CM034351.1:56392803-56761702 GCA_019925275.1 Mytilus edulis | reverse complement strand
TTTAGGAGAGCCATATATCTGTGGACTTTTCTGTTGTAATAATGCTATATTAGGTGAAGGCATTGATCTATTAGAAAGCTGTAATAAACCATGATGCCCAAATCCTTGACTTTTTAAAATCAGTTCATTGGTCATTTTTGCAGAAGCCACTTTGGCCAAATCAATGGGTGAAATGTGAGTTGGTCCTTCAAGAGGTGGAGAAATATCACAAATATAGCTTTCATCCTCTTTACTTTGATTGCAGTCAATAGCTAAAGGCTTCAAAAATGCTTCCGACTTCTGAACAGTTTTAGCGTTATTAGGCGATTGAATTAAATTAAGTGGGGCCACATTATGCGTAATCACTGCAGCATTTCCTTTCTTTGAATAATTAAATGGTACAGGTGATTTCCTGAAAAGAATGTCAGATAAAGGTTGCTCACTTGAAGGTATTATAGAAACCGGCTGTATTGGAGATAATGAATCTGTTGTAAAAAATGTTTCTTCTTTCAGATGTTCTGCATAATCTTCAAAGTCAAAGTTTGTCACTAATGTAGGAGAATCTGTATCACTAATGTCATGTATGTCATCTTTATTTCCATTATTCAAAGTATTCAGTTGAACCTGATTATTTGTTATGATGTTTGGAGGTCGAGGTGACCTCCTTCTACTTGCTAAAGAATCAGACTTGACATTAAAATTGGAACCACTGTAGCGAATTGGTGGTGTCAATAAGAGATTTGTCCTGCTGTTTTCAGATACCAATGTAGAAGCTTGCTTGGTAGTCATTTTGCTGTTTTCAGAAATTGGTGTCCAAGATTGGTTGCAAATACTTTTAGTGTCATTAAATCCAGTAAAAGGTTTATAAGTGTTGTTACTATCCATAAAATTTATCATTGACCTTGAACTTGTTTCTCTTTTGACATCATCTAATTTATTGGCCGAACTGCAGAATTGAAAAAACTGTTCAGAAGAATCATCAATTGGAATGCATGTTTCACTTTTATTATTCATTTCATCTATCCAAGAGCTTTCAACAGTTTTATTTGAGAAATCATTATCCTGACTTCCTTTAAAATCTACAGAGTTTCGAGATGAAGAATCCCTTAACGATGTATTCTCCTCTTCAATTTGAAGCTTCGAAGCAGTACAGAAATTTGAAGTTTTATTTGAGAAATCGTTCTCCTGACTTCGTTTCAAATCTATGGAGTTTCTAGATGAAGAATCCCTTGCTGATTTATTCTGCGATTTATTTTCAAACTTTGAAGCAGTACAGAAATTTGAAGGCCGAATGACACGATCATTACAAATCCTTTTTGCTATAAAGTCGTTGTTCATAGGTTCATCGTCTATAACAGTTATATCGGAAGAAAACAGGTCAGAATCAGTTGTATTATTCATAATAATAATCTGACCTTCCTTTGACCTTTTTGACTTAGTGGAGACGCCACCAGCCATTGTGTCCATAGGTGAAGTAGCACTGGTGAGTAAAGACATCACTGACTTTTCAAATTTTTGTTTAGCTTCTTCAGGAATAGTACCCATTGTCTTTGCAATTAATTCTAACAAATTATTTGAGCTATTCTTGTTCAGTTCTTCGTCAACTTTAGAAGGCTGAGCTCTTTTGACCGACACTGAATCAATTTCCGTTGACATGATTGGTTTATTCGGATAAACATAAACCTCTTCTGGTTTTGACCTGTCTTTAATAGATTTCTGACTATCACTAAAAACAATACTCGGAGTCGAACTAACAAATATATCACATACATGCTTACTCTCACAAAAGTTAGGAATGGTCTTATTCATAAATGATAAGTCTGTTTCAGAGCTACTGGTAGTAAATTTTTGTCCAATATCATAATTAAAATCTTTCCTTGAAAAGGTTGATGCTGATATACTACTTTCTATTTTGTTGACATTGACTTGTTGTTGAATGGGTGCCGATTTCACAGGACGAAGATCAGCAGATTCCAGCCAATCAATGTCAGTACAGAGTTGAGCAATTTTTGAACCTTTAGGTAAAACAATTTCCACTTCAGTTATACTTTGCCTATCTGATATATCTTCAGCTTTTTCATAATTATGCTTTTTTAGGTGTGCATTTCCTATTTCTAATATATCGTCAAATGTAACCTTAGGTGATGGGAGAATAGAATCAAAAAGAGCTTCTTGTGGAGTTATACCTTTCTTTTCAACGGGTGCAGATATAAGATCTGCAATAGAATGGAAAAGGTTTCTTTCCTCTTGTTTCTCCTTCACTTTTTCAGTACTTTTTAATCCTGATAAGTTGGAATTACTTTTGTTCCTAATCACTTTGTCATATGTCAGTGATTCTTTACTTTTTGCATTACTCTTTTCCAAAGAGGGTGATTCTTTACTTTTTGCATTACTCTTCTCCAAAGAGGGTGATTCTTTACTTTTTGCATTACTCTTCTCCAAAAAAGACAATTCTTTATTTTTCATGTTTTCCTTTTCTGGAATTAAATTCTCTTTACACTTGGCATGCTTCTTGTTCTCATTTTCCAAGCATTGAGATTCTTTACACTTTAAGCTTTCTTTTTCTGTACTTTTCAGAGGTTTTGATTTCATTTTCAAAAAACTTCTTTCAGTCTGAATGCCAAGAGTTACTGTATATGTCAACTTCCTGTTTGTACCAAATTTCGTTTCGGCAACACAATGAGATGACCTAGTTTGTAAACTTATTTCAGCATCTTTACTTATTTTTTCCAAAAGTGCTTTTTCCCTCGGTTTTATTAACTTCAAACCAACACTAAATCCATCAAAATATTTACAATTCTCCATCTCTTTTAAAATGTCATCCCCGTCGCACGATACACCAACATCCTTTTTAATAATTTCAGGCAACACAATATTATCTCCCCTATTTTCCTTATCATTTTCAATTTCTGTAACTTTCTTACAGCCTTTTTCTTCCTGACTAGAATTAACAGCAATACTAGAATTAGCACCATTTGTGATTGTCGGTGATTTGACAGTTTCTACTAAAAGGCCTGCAGCACCATCTGATGGTGGTGTTTGAGAAGGCTGTCCATTGTAAGGTGAGGTAACTGATACAACATTTGATACAGGAGGTGTGACACTCTGAGAACTAGTCAATTCCAACTTATCCTGACATGACAAAGATGTCTTCACAGTGTCACGAGCACGCCTTTTAACATCTGCAGCACTAAGAATATTCACTAAATCAGGAGGATCTAGACTTTCCTGACTGATAATTACTTTCGCTGAATTACTTTCATTTTGCACATCACTATTTTTAGAAATTTCTGAAACTTTTTCAAGAATTGGTGGAGATATTTCTGACCCAGTAGAAGTAAAAGACGGCAGAGACTGAACGTCTGTATGAGAATCAATTGTTATCTCACATGGTTTAAGTTCTTCACTCACTTCAGCTTTGTCAACTTCAGTGTTTTCAACTTTTTCTTCAGTTGTTTTTCTTAGCAAAACAGAAAACATTCCTAACTTATAGAAATATCTATCCTTTTCTGACAATGTTTCACAGTCTAAGGGTTCAAAAATTTGACTTTTGTCTTTTGGAGTAATACAAAATGTGAAGTAAGGTGATATAAGGCGTTTCCGACTTTTAGCCGATTTTTTTGGTTTCTCCTGTTTTTCAGATTGCCTTTCAGACTGTACAGAACCTTCCCTCCTTGTTGAATTGTCCAAAATACTTAATTTCCCAGCTATCTGTTTCCGTCTCTTAGCCGCATTTATCTGTCTTTGTGTTAGCGGCAAGGTGTGCACTACACTTTTCTTAGGTCGCAATATTATCTGTGTCATAGTTCTTGTGTTTCGCATTCTACATGGAATTTGATTATGTTTGATCAACATGTCCCTTGTTTTGAATGTCCTTTCACAAGCTTTACATTTCACAGGCTTTTCATTTTTCAATTTTCGAGACATATTCTTTTTACTGTCAGGTACTTTTAGTTTTGTGGCTGGTTTTTGTTTACTTTGTGGTTTTGTTTTAGAACTATTCAACACGGTTGTTTTTGACTTTTCGGTTTTCCTGTCAATAGTCTTATTACCTTCTTTAATGTAACTTTTCTTATCCTTTGCCTTATTTGAATTCACTACAGCCCTTTCTTTAGTACCCACTTTCCCATTTTTCTGTTTTTGAGGAACTTTTGTTTTTAATAGCGGTTTCTGTTTTCCATTCACAGCTTTTTTAACACTTTTTGCAGCCCTTGTTGGCTTTTTAGAATCCGTTGCTGTTTTCTCATTTGATAGGCAGTCAGTCAAAACAACAACTAAATTTTTCTTCCCATCATTTCTAGTTTTTAAAGTTTTAGTGTTTTTTGTTTCTTTTGTCTTTGTTTTTACATCATTTTTCCTTTTTGTTTTGTTATTATTTTCCTCTTTTTTATTTTCACCCTCATTATCACCTTCCAGTGGACTTTCTTTTTCTTTTTCTGTTTCTAAATCTTTCACATCTGTTATTAACTGCTCCTTTTTGTTTATTTTTAATTTTATTCTATTGTCAATCTTTTGTTTCACTTTGTTTTTTAACAATTTATCCTGCATTTCTTTAAGAGTCATTTCCTTCTTTTTAACTTTTGTCGGAAAATCGTCAAAAAAGTCTTTGCTTTTCCTTTTCCTAATTCGTTTAGGAAGGGCTGCCCCTATTCCCCACACTTCAGATTTAGGTTTTTCTCCAGTGACTAATTTCAAAGTTATTTTCGGTATTTTGTTACAATCAGATGTCTGTGGTTGATGACTAGAAACAATGTATGTTTTATTAAGAGATTCTGTCGATATTTCGTTGCCATCATTTTCAAGATCTGGATTGCAAGGGGATGCATCAGGTTTGCAAATGGTTGTTCCTAGATCACATGGTAGCACCTCCTGGCTATGTGGAGATTGAACCTGTTGGCATGGTGATTGCTCTAGATGCAGTGGAGACATTTCTGGTTTTGAGGCACAGGTTTCCAGAGGATGTGGTGAAGGTTCTGGTGTATCGGAAATAAAATCGTAGATTTTCAGGGCTTCGTCCAGCTTATCTGCATTGCTCATCACCTGTAATCAGATGAAATGTCATTGTTTTAATCAAATAACAAATTGATTTGAGGTTATAATTTCGTAATTAGAGCACATGTTGTTTTAACTGACACAAGACACTATTATAATGTGTGTTCTGGCTTCACTTAATCAGTGATTTTGACTGAATATTATAACAAAATGAAATGAGAAGGAATTAACTTTTGGCTTGTATGCAGCCTTTTGCGAAACCACAAAATCAGATATACACGAAAATATGTTTTTTTTCTCAACCTACGAAAATTGGTACCATCAAAAACAGATGAATTCACATTAAGATGCATATTAGATGACACATTTTGAGTCTTATTAACCACTTGATATATAGCTTTTGTATCTTGTACTGAAAAAGTACATTGGCAGTTATTTTAGCCTTGACGCATACATGTATTAAACATAATGTCAATGAATTAATGTTACTATAAACATATTCTGAAGTCAATTTCTACATGTCTTCCTATTATATTATAATATAAATTATTATTATGTCAGAGTTTTTAAATCTTTCAATCATTCACAAATTTGTCCTGAAACATTCTTTAACTGAAGTATTTCATAGTCGCATCAATTCAGTTTTATGTCGGTTAAGGAGGCTCGAGGGTATAAAAATTTCAGAAAAAAATCAAACATTTCTTTTTCATTACAAATTTTATTTATTTCCTTTTGTAGTTGTTACTTTATCATATGGTACACAAATCATTCAAAACAATCAATTCGTGTTGGCCCCAGATGACTTTCAAAATGTATATAACATTGAAAAAGTTCCAAATTATCTCCCTTAGGTGGTAAAATTCCATTTTTTGGCTCTAAAATTGAAATATCTTTTTCAACTCATCGGTGACCTATCTTTTTTAATATAATTTCCATATAAGCTGTACTTAAACTAAATTATTGTAAAATTTTAGCGATTTCTGTACTAAATTTCTTTTTTTTTATTTCGATATTACCATTATTTCTCCTATTACTTCACAGAAAAAAAACGCCTTTACAAAAATGTATGCTTCTTTCGAAGGCAGATTGTGAGCGCAATTGAACAATGACCCCACTTTTTTATTTTATTTTTCTATTAACTATAAGATAAAGTTCATTTATAGAAAAATATAGAGAAATCCTATATAAATGATTTAGAATTAGACCCGCGAACCCCGTTAAAAGCTCATTGAGCATATATGTTGTCTCTGTTTGTATGTACTTTAACCAACTCTAAATAAAGCTTATCTATTTATTATCTATATATTATAGTTTATAATTTGTATATATATATGACACCAAAACTTTTAGTCATAAGTTTATAACATTAGACATTCACTGACATGCATACATTTTTTTATTTTTTTTTTATAAATGATGTATGTACAATCATGACAATGTTCAATTTAAAAAGGTTATACATGTAATACTACATGCAAATGTCAATTTTTACTTGTTTATGTGTTTAAAAATATTTAAAGAATTGACATTGAATTGTTTTTGTAGGAAAGTTTAAGATACCTTCAATCATTACAATCTGGTAAACATACATGTATATCATATGACATGCAAAAAATGACACACATTTTGTAACATAAAAACCTTGACATATATATGCTGCTTTGATGCTTTATTTATCTTTAAAAAAATATCTAGCAAATCATTTGTTTTACACAAGGTTGTACAAGCTTATATCATGTATACATGTTTGTTTTAAAAATGTATATCTTCAATCAATTCTTGAAAGTGTTTTAATATGACTGACACTTAATGGTTCTTGTGTTGTAATTTGGAATGGAATACAAAAATCAAAACCCATAATATGAATATATTTCCAAACTCATTATGATATCTTATACATGTATAGACATAAATTTAACCACATAGGATAACTGTGTATAACAATGAGTGACACTTGTTGGGCAGTAGCTTATAATTAACTTGTCTTTCTGGAGCTTCTGTAAGCGGTATGGGTTTTGCTTATTGTTAAAGGCCATACAGTGTTAGTGACCTATAGTTGTTAACTTTTAAGTCATTTTGGTCTTTGTTTGATACATCGTAGTTGTCTCATTGGCAATCATTTGGTTATTACTGCATCTTAGCTTCTTTTTTATATATATATACAATGTATTGACACTTCGACTGTTACAATGTTTTTATTACCTGACTACTGTTGGCATCCTCTGAATTTCCATCTACTTTCTTGTGAGAACCATTCTGCCAAAAAAGAAGATTTTTATTGAACAATACTGTCAAGTATTTTATTTAACATGTTGAAAGGATAAAAATGTAAACATTTATTTCTATAATTGATAAGTTCATATAATCAAACCAGATCGAAATAGTACCTTTCCTTATACTATTTTATTTCCAATTGCAATTTTTCTTTTACCCAAGGACAGTTATTTATATATCTTTTTATTCAACATGTTGTTTGTGTGATTTCAGTCATCTCAGTTGTCCATTGGTCTGAATTCTATTCATGCTATAAGAATTCAAATTTTCTTGACTTCCTTGAATTTTTCTATTGTAATGTCACAATACAAAATGAAGAATATTACCTTAATATATATAGTCTAAAGTCTTGCTCTCAGATATATGATAGATATATAGAATTTTTTAGTATTTCTCACAAAATAAACAAGGAAATTAAGATATGAATTAGCTGTCAAAATTTCATTATTTACCTGAAACTAACTTCACAACAATTTTAAAATGAAGAATTTTGGTGGCTGTCTCATTGACATACATTTATATTAATCCTTCTATTTATATAAATCCTAAAAATCAATGAAATCTGACAAACATTTCACACCTTCTCATTTGATCATATCTATCAACATAATCAAATGGAAATAAAAATAAACCTTTTTCTCATGTGTCGTTATTGATCCATCAATAAATAGCTTAAGAAGTCAGTTGTATACGTCACCGAAAACTTTTAAAACATCAATGCAGATGATATTTACACTATAATTTTTTTTTATATAAATCCATGTGAACAAGTCAATAATACTTTATATTTTGATGTTATAAAAAGCAGGGTATGGAAGAATATATATCTAAAAAAAACTCCATTACTAGATCATGTAGATCAATCATAGTTATAGTTTATAAAAACTGGGTTATCTGTTATCCTCAAGACATTTTAGTATTCTACTTTCATTTCCACTCCAGACAGCCAAACCTTACCTTAACCTTAATTCTCTCCGCGCCAGAAGTCGCATAAGGCCTCCACCTCCAGACAGCCAAAGCTCAGACATAAACAAGTTTTTGTTTTTATCAATACATGTATACAAAATTGGGAGATGAAGTAGGATTGCCAATGAGACATCTATTCACCAGAGACCAAAGGATGTGGATGTAATCAACAATAAAACATTATATGACCTTCAACAATAAGAAAAATTCATACCCCACAGAAAGCTGTACAGGGGTTTGTTATGAAAAAAGTGAAATACTTTAAACAAGAAACCAACAGCTTCAATGTTCTTTGCTTAAAAAAGTAAACAAAAAACAAATACAAATGTATGACAGACAGCATACAAAAAAATAAACACCTCTGAGATACCAGCTCATAATTTTTGGAAAAGCACAAAGATTAATGTGGTGTGTTAAACATGTTTGTCTATTAGCTAAGTATTATTATCTTGCTGGAAAACTAGTGACCTGTGAAGTTGAACACAGGTTTTTGTTTTATATCACAGGATGAAACAACTGTGGCTAAACAATTGATTAATACAATTTGTGTATAATTGTTCTAGTGATTGATTGGTGTTTGCTTTACGCCGCATAAATGAGGGGGGATAGGACCTTTATCGGGACTCCGGGATAGGGTGTTTTTAAGCTCGGGATTTCGGGATTGACCCCTTCAGGGATCCCCAAATTCTTTTTTCGAATCTCGGGATTTCATGTTTTTAATTTTCAAGCCGAGGATTTCGGGATCAGGACCCCGCCTACCCTCCCTCATGAATGCAAAAAGGCTACATGTATATCGCAGATGGAGCTTATTTCAAATAAATTTGTGTATAAAGAACTACATGTAGGTACATAATAATGACTTAATAACTATCATTGACTATAGACATTTTAGTCAGAGTATGATTTTGTTGTTGATGCCAAACAGATTAGACTTACAAAATGTGTAGATATTTTAGGAAAACTTTCAATATACAAAAATGTGAAGCTATTTTAGGAAAACTTATGATATATACAAAAATGTGTAGCTATTTTTGGAAAACTATTTCTCAAGGAATATAAATTTGATATCTTAATATCATTATCTTTTAAAACCATGAACAAAATTGAAATATTGAAGATTATGTCACATCTGAAATGATTATTATAACAATACAAATGTATGTCTTATAGTATTGAAATTAAAATTTTCAAAAGTTTTACAGATGATGATGACAGACGACAAAGGACGACCGACATACACCAAGTGATGAGATTTTGAAAATAAAACCATATCTACCTTTTTTCTTTCAACTTTTGCTCTTTTAACTAGATCCAACATTGTATACTGAGACTTGAGGTCAGATGAGTCCTGATCAATGTCAGAATTCTCTGGCACAGATATCTGTTCTGAGGAACCATTCGAATTACTAAATTGTTTTAGTTGATCTTTCTTTTGTTGTAATATCTGAGCTGCTTTTAAAAGTGTTTCTATCTGGTTTGTGACCTTGTCTTCATTTTGTGACACACTATCGTCCGAATCTTCCTCATTGGCTGAAATCAATGAATCAAAAGTATCCTTCAACTCATTTTTCATTTCTGGTTTGTTACACGGTCGTTTGACATGATCTCTCATTTCATTGATCGTCACAAATTCTTTCTTACAGATGTAACATTTTAAGTCCATCCTTTTCTTTTTATTTGGAGTTGAAGCCTCACTCTGAGGGGAAGGCGTAGGGGATTCATACTTTGATAAAAATGGATGAATCTGTTGGTTCGAATGATTGTAGCCGCCATACTTCTTCTGAGTAGATATTGCTTTACATTCTTTGCTATGACGCCATCTCTGCATTGGATCAGGGAAACCAGTCATACAGTGACGGCACCAGAACAACTGTGCCGATGGATTGCTCAGCTGATGACATGGGTGCCCAACAGGTGGTTCCCCTGACATATTAGATGGGTTTCCTTAAAATATGAAAAAATATATATCACATAATACATCCATCTTATTTTGTAATGTATCAAAGACATAAAAGTGTAATGTACATTCTTGTAGATAAGTGAATGAAAGAAACAATATGTCTGAATACGGAGGTTTTATATAAAATTGAGAATGGAAATGGGGAATGTGTCAAAGAGACAACAACCCGACCAAATAAAAAACAACAACAGCAGAGGGTCACCAACAGGTATTCAATGTAGCGAGAAATTCCCGCACCCGGAGGCGTCCTTCAGCTGGCCCCTAAACAAATATATACTAGTCCAGTGATAATGAACGCCATACTAATTTCCAAATTGTATACAAGAAACTAAAATTTAAATAATACAAGACTAACAAAGGCCAGAGGCTCCTGACTTGGGACAGGCGCAAAAATGCGGCGGGGTTAAACATGTTTGTGAGATCTCAACCCTCCCCCTATACCTCTAACCAATGTAGTAAAGTAAACGCATAACAATACGCACATTAAAATTCAGTTCAAGAGAAATCCGAGTCTGATGTCAGAAGATGTAACCAAAGAAAATAAACACAAGAGTGCACACACTGAAATGTCTCGCCTTCTTTACTAATCATTGATATTATGTTGAAAGTCCTAAGTATAAAGCTTTATTACAACTGTCACATAAACTTAACATTAACCAAGATAGCTAAACAAAGACCAATGAACCATGAAAATGAGGTCAAGGTCAGATGAACCATGCCAGACAGACATGTACAGCTAACAAAGCTTCCATACAACAAATATAGTTGACCTATTACTTATAGTTTAAGAAAAATAGACCAAAACACAAAAACTTAACTCTGTGCAATGAACCGTGCAATTGAGGTCATGGTCAAATAAACCTGCGGGACTGACATATAGATCATAATATATTTCCATACACCAAATATAGCTGACCTTTGGCATATAATATTAGATAAAAAGACCAAAACTTAAAAACTTAACTTTGACCACTGAACCATGAAAATGAGGTCAAGGTCACATGACATCTGCCCACTAGACATGCACACCTTACAATCATTCCATACAACAAATATAGTAGACCTATTGCATAAAGTATGAGAAAAACAGACCAAAACACAAAAACTTAACTATAACCACTGAACCATGAAAATGAGGTCAAGGTCAGATGACACCTGCCAGTTGGACATGTACACCTTCCAGTCCTTCCATACACCAAATATACTAGCCCTATTGCTTATAGTATCTGAGATATGGACTTGACCACCAAAACTTAACCTTGTTCACTGATCCATGAAATGAGGTCGAGGTCAAGTGAAAACTGTCTGACGGGCATGAGGACCTTGCAAGGTACGCACATACCAAATATAGTTATCCTATTACTTATAATAAGAGAGAATTCAACATTACAAAAATTCTGAACTTTTTTTTCAAGTGGTCACTGAACCATGAAAATGAGGTCAAGGACATTGGACATGTGACTGACGGAAACTTCGTAACATGAGGCATCTATATACAAAGTATGAAGCATCCAGGTCTTTCACCTTCTAAAATATAAACCTTTTAAGAAGTTAGCTAACGCCGCCGCCGTAGCCGCCGCCGGATCACTATCCCTATGTCGAGCTTTCTGCAACAAAAGTTGCAGGCTCGACAAAAATGACAATAATACATAAATAACAACAGACTACTAGCAGTTAACTGACATGCCAGCTCCAGACTTCAATTAAACTGACTGAAAGATTATGATTTCATCATATGAACATCAGGCACAATCCTTCCCGTTAGGGGTTTAGTATCATACCATCATAACATATATGAGAAGAACATAACCCGTGTCATGCTTATATACCTATGTAACTTAAAACAAAACTATATCATGATGAACCTCGATTTTTTAAATTATCATTAAATGAATAATTTTAGATATCAATCAATAGATGAGCAATTCAGCACGAAATGAAACATGCTGAGCTCCAATATTTAATCATGGAAGTTCTACATGTTCTGTTATATGTACAAATGTATGGTAGGTATATATGATTCAACCTAGAGCTGTACATGGCTACCTTAAATTGCTTCCTGTTGCAATGTGTACATTTTGACCCTGACTTGCAAATTATGTCCTGTCATTTATTATTCTGTTCAGACAAGAGGTCATCCTCTTTAATTTTGGTAACTTTTCTGCAGATTTTGATGGGAAGGTTTTTGTGCATTGACTTAAGCTGCAAGTCTTTGTTGTAAGAACCTCACGGTTCACCTCTATCAACCATGATAGTTTGTTTGATCTGTTTTGTTGGTTATACTGCCCAATAATTGCAGTAATTAATCTTCCATTTTTTTTATGTTTTATTATCAATAATATGCAAGAAAAAAATAACCATTGGCCACCCTCATATATCAGTATATCAATGTATATTAGACTATATAACTGATTATTTCTATGCTATGCAATATAATTTACTACAAAATGTCATTAAATGAAGCATCCATCAGGCATTTCTCTCCTATAATATGAAAAGGTGACAGGTCAAATGTCAAAGGCACTGGCTACGTGGAAATGTAACAATGATAAAAATATTATTGTTACATTGGAGACTAACTGCCGGAATGCAAAGTTGGGTAAGGAATCGATTAATTATGAATGGAACAATAATTATTGAGGCTACGGTTAAATTGTGTTATTGTTACATAAAAAACAGCAAAGTTTATGTACATGTGGGAAAATAGATATGTTTGTTTAGGGACCAGCTGAAGGACGCATCCGGGTGCGGGAATTTTTCGCTACATTGAAGACCTGTTGGTGACCTTCTGCTGTTGTTTTTTTTCTATGGTCGGGTTGTTGTCTCTTTGGCACATTCCCCATTTCCATTCTCAATGTTATGTAATGTTAAAAAGTTTAATAAACACTTAATCTATAATGCATGAAGGTTTGCTGTTAACACATGGTTAATACTCGACCCCCCCTCAGAAATGTTTCAAACCTGATGTTTTTTTCTTAGAAATTTATATAAAATATAATTGAAAATGGAAATATGTATCTTATTTTTTTTCAATTTAAGCAAAATGTTTTATTGGTATTTGTTTGGGGTTTACTTCCATTACACATGTTACAAGAAGATTTTAAGTTTAACGGAAATCAATTTGACAAAATATCATGAAATGATTATGAATTTCTGATACATATAGAAATTGATATATTTAATATCAGACCTGCTGAGAAAAGATCACCTGTCAAATGTTTATCATTGAATAATCAATAATAATTATACTTTAACAAGAAACACTATAATTTGGTTTCCCTCCCCTATTACAAGACATGCACTTTTCAAATAATTAAAAAATCAATGATCTTTTATTTCGACTCTTCAAGACCTTCAATATATGTTTAAATTTTACAAACTTTCCTATGATAATCATAGGTTTCATCATTTTTTCGAAAAAATCATGTATTCAGCAAAATTTGAGAATAGAAGCAATTATTATTGTTATATAACGAATCAATTGAATTCAATTGATTTTAAAATAAAATGGTGTAAACTGCATTGTGCAAAAATTTCAAAATTAGAAGTCTAGTTGTGAGAATTGGTTTAAAAACCTCTAAAATTCATGTTTTTTCAGAGATTACTATCATGTGTAAAACTTTAATCAATTGAGTAAATATTAAATTTTACTATTGAAAATGTATCTAAAATGTCTTTTAGTATTTAGCACATGGGTTAAATTAAAAGATAGTAATTACAAAATTTAACAAATGTTGTATTGTCATTTGAAACCAACAAATCCACATGGCACTGTTTTGTTGAAAACTTGCAATTTTTATTATAAGATATATTCATTTGGTTTTGAAGTAAGTAAAATACAAATAAAAAAAAAGAAAATTCTACATGTCAGCTAAGGTTTTCAAAAATCTCTCACTTGGGTAAGAGCTATTTTAGCAAAATAATTATTCTTACAGCACTTTCAATGTAACATTATGAAAGATCCAGGGATCTCCATGGATGAAAATTGAACGATGGAGGAACTTTCACCATCATAAACCATATCTACGCCGTACAGTGTAGCACGATCGAAAGTATTTCATCCCTCCACATAAGAATAGGTGAACATGCTAATTCATTGCTTATTTAAATTATATTTATTTGAATTTTCATTATAAATACTATATAGGAATATATATATTTTCAATAATTGATCTATGAATATATTTCAATAATGCTGCTTTACAATCTTCAAAAATATCAAAACTTCTCTTGAAAACTTAAGAAGTTCGCTACTCAGTTTCAAAACAGTGGCGGATCCAGAACTTTTCCTAAAGGGGGGCCCGCTCACTGACCTAAGAGGGGGCCCGCTCCAGTCATGCTTCAATGATTCCCTATATAATCAACCAAATTTTTCCCACGAAAGGGGGGGCCGGGCCCCCAGCCCCCCCCTGGATCCGCCTATGCAAAATAACAAGCATTTCATAACACTACTATATAATTATGATAGGGGATTATTAGGCCACAATTAAAAAAAAATTGGTTTGCCCAAACCCTACCCAAAGGTTGAGACAGTGGGTAGGTAGGTAGGCATTTTCTTTTTTTTTTCAAAAAGAGAAATTGAAGTATCAGGTGTTAATTAGTCTTCATGCCTATCTGATTAAAAAAAAACTTCTTCAAATCAGGACAAAAAAAGAATTTGAGTAGGCAGCTTTTTTCTAGGTAGGTAGCGTTTGGGCAAACAAACCTATTCTTTTTTATGGCCTTAAGGGAACCAAAAGAGCAAAAATAAAATATAGGTCAATGTGCTTTGTTTCGGGATGTTAGCTGTTGAAAACTTTTTTTGGGGGGGGGGGGGGGGGGGAATGGCCTCTCTTGATTTTTCATAGCTTTATCATCTAATGATAAAAAAAAATAACAAACATTTTATCAGACTTTTACAGATGGCTTATAATTATACAAGCAAATTTTTTTTAAAAAGAAACAATTGGGGTCAATGGGGGGGGGCAAAAAATGTTAAGACATTCAAATGGATAAAAACAAAAGATTCTGAAAATCTGACATAAAAATCAAAAACATGACGAGCAAACATCCTTAAACTTCATTTGGTATTCAAACTAGAGAGTGAGACAATTATTGATGTTTTTATAATACCAGATTTGAAAGTCAATGTAGTCATCTTAAATATAGCATTAAATTTTAACTAGGGTAGTGATTTGATTGATATACAGATTATTCTCTGTGCAAACTTTGTTTAAAATAGTCTGACAAAGTTCCATTCTAGTTTCTGTCTTGATCCTTATTACATCAAACAATGAAATTTCGTACTCCATAAATTTTCAAGATACATGTATGTATCATTAATATCAAGGCAAACCTAGAACATCCAACAAAGTTCTACACAACAGGGAGAGTAATTCATATTCTTATGTGTGGACTATACCTAGTTGTAAGGATCTGGAGTTGGTTTCACAAAAAAAACTTACAACGTACGACTAAGATTGATCATAAGTTTTGAACAATGCAGTAAACTTCCAATCAACCTTAAGGTTTTTTTTGTGTAAAAGACTCCTGTAGTTTAAACTGATTGCTTAACTAGAGGCCAGTTTTGTTACAGGATAATCTAAGAACAAAAATTGTCTGATTGCTTAGATTTTGGTCCCCTGAAGACTTTCATCAGGGAATACATGTATATAAATACCACCCATTTGAATATATTGTTTATTCTCAGGCCTGTAGCCAGAAAACGTCTGAAGGGGCTATTGTGGGCCAAGGTGTTCAACAATAGGAGGCAAACTTATATCTTGGTTCCTACTTAAAGAATAATTTTTTTGTTTTGTTTTCAGGGTGCTTCTTACCAAAAAACTTCACAGTGGCAGATCCAGAGGGGGGATTAATCCCCCTTTTGAAAATGGCTGGATCCTCCCTGCCACTTCATAGTTAACATATAAAAAAAACTTCAATGTTTAGATTGATTGATTGTTGGTTGCTTAATGTCCAGTGGCAAGTATTTCATACATGTTCAGACTCCTCAACATTTAGAGGATATAATAAAATTCAATGTTAAGGAAAACAAGAAGTGAAAGCCAATGCAGAAATGAAAATAGCTTTATCATGTATTTACATTGCATCATAATCAAATTTATCTAATCGTGTATGTTCACTTGTGTTCATACATTTATATAGATATAGGAAGATGTGGTGTGAGATGAGACAACTCTTCATCCAAATAACAATGTCTTTTGATTGAGTTTAAAGCTATCAATTTCAATTGATATTTTATAGTGTGTCTTTCTATGTTGTGATGTTACACTATTGTTTAGATAAGGTTGAAGGTTGGTACCTATTAAACGTTTAAACCCGCTGCATTTGCTTGCACGTGTTCGAAGTCAGGAATCTGATGTTTAGTAGTTCACTGCAGTTGTCTTTTGTTGATGTAGTTCATAAGTGTTTCTCGTTTCTCAATTTGTTTTTAGATTAGACTGTTGGTTTTTCTCGTTTGAATGGTTTTACACTAGTCATTTTTGGGGCTGTTTGGTTAGAGCTAGGGCTCCGAGTTGAAGACTAATGGTTTACATTTGCAAATTGAGACTTGGATGGAGAGTTGTCTCATTGGCACTCATACCACATCTTCTTATATCTAATTATAGTTATTATTTCAAATTAAACTCATTCTAATATGACAACCTATTATCGTCAACCAGTATAATCACAATATATCTTCCTTTAGCGCAAACACAGTAATACACAAAAACGGCTGTTCGCGGAATTTTTGTTTTATGAAATTTAACCATTCAGAAATAAACTGAAATAGACTGATTTGTTTATTTTGCTGTAGAATAGAGATAACTATATTGTATATGAACCTTGACCTTTGTAAAACTGGGGTCTTGATGTTAAAAATTGAGAATATCTGGTAGTATAAAAAAGTTGGTCGTTACACAGAACAGCTGGTTTTGTGTAAGTACACGTTTGCGCTAAAAGTAGTTATACTGTGATTATACTGGTTAATGATAATAGGTCGTCATATTAGAATAACTTATACAACAATATTAATAAGGACAATCACCACCTCAATAACTTAAGGGACACTTGACAGAGTCTTTTATTATGATGGAGGAAGTCAAAGTACACTCAACAGGTTGCCCGGCGTGAACAGACAAACGAGATAGATATCAGCAGATTGATCTCTAGGTAAAAGTCAGCAGCAACTTTGAACAACAAATGCCCCCAAAGTACACATTCTAGTTTAAGCTACAGTCTGGGTACCAGAGATGTGTGTGAGAGAGTGAAAATAACCCTTCTGATGTAATTACATTTTTGGTGATCCACCCAAGTCAGGGACTGTAGCGATCAGTCTTAACCACTAGACCACAAACTCATATATAGGGGACTGGTGTAGCAATTCTAAAAATGGTCACTTTCATTTCAATGAACACTCCCAGTCCCAGGATTATTTTGTTTACTATACTCTGAATGGCAAAGCCTTAGACATGGTTTCATAATTTTGGTCAAAAATTGATAGGAACAAATTGTCTAGATTATTACCTTTTAACTTTAGCAGAGAATAGAATCAATATAGAGCTCAAGTTGGCAGCCATCACAACTTTCTTGGTGCACGTTGGTGGCCAGTCTACCTGTGTAGGTTGCCATGAAATGTCTGAAACGTAAACAAATGAGAAACTTTGCTTAACACATTACTTCAGTATAGTGAAATGTGATCTTAGTATGACAAAGGATTACTGGAATTGTCAACTAAATGACGAATATATTGAGGAAATGAAGTAGAAAAAAATTGTCACAAAAGTAAATTAGAGTGACCTCCCCTTAGAAAATTTCCATAAATGCGGAAAATCTCGTAAACAAGCCACTACGTTAAACGAAAACAAGTAAAAGTACATACTATGTATATGTATGATCGTCATATATTACAACCCAGGTATATAAAACCATTATCGCAGAAAATATATTCTTCTTTCATTGTCGGCAGCTGTGTTTTTCAACAATACACTTCATATAGACACCAGGTGGCGGGACTGTCTCATTAATATTCATCATCTGTCTTCCCGAAAGTAGGCTTCACATTGTTCGGGATATAATAAACGATTGCTTGTGTTTTTATTGTACAATGCAAAATGCATAAAATTATCGTTTATATAACCAGATGCAATGCTACACCGTAATGCAAGGTATATATTGTGGATGCATAAAGGGACTGAACTGCACGTGTTTTTTTTTTACTTTTCCAGATGAGAGTTATCTTCCTTTGAATGCATTTAACGCATATGTGTTCCAAAAAAAAAAAAAAAAAATTCTCTATTAGATATTTTTAAAGACTGGGAAATGGAAAAGTTTAACTTAAAATTCTCTAAACACATTCTTGGTGTTTCTAAAAAAAAAGTCTGTACTTCACAAGCAAAGGATTTGCACAGTGTCACTGACACTTGTCTTGTTTACACTGCAAATATTTATGTACTGGTAAAGACATGGGCAATCCCCATCTGATCTTTTGAGTAGAGCATATAGTGCGTGTAAATCAGACAGAAACCAGTCAAATAACTCATGGTATAGAATATACTGTTCGTTTACAGTTAAAAAGTGGATCATAAACAAATCTATCTGAAAATTTTTGTAAAATAAATTTAATCAAATTCTATTTGATGTCACTGATGAATGTCTGGAGCGAAAGAGGTTTCTTAATGCACTGCTAGACAAAAGAAATAGTTACTCAAAAGATACTCAAAAACTCAGCCAGTATTTCAAATTCAAATTTCAAAAAATTAAGAAAGTTACCGTTAGTTCATGATGAACTTGAAAAAATTAGACTGAGTAACAACAGTTTGAGATAGAAACTGAGAGACATGAACGAAAACTAAAAACAGCCAGGCAACTTGAACTCATTCTGTCTAGATGTATATATGTCTAAATTGAAAAAAAGTTCAAACCTATGATTGCGTTGGATAAAAACCGCAATTTTATGCGTGTGCATGTAAAACAAATTTCGTGGTAGAGGGGTCTAACAGAACAAACAACATTTTCCGAAAGACCAAAAAAAAGTGAAAAGAGTATATTTTAACAAAACGCATTTGACTAACAGGTCGAACAACTGATGTTCATAAACCCTGCTGACTGCCATTGACGATTGCCAAATAAATTGATCACAAGATGTAACATAATAGATCTTTATATTAATTCATTACCTAACAGAAAACATTAATAAACTTGCGGTGAAGATGGCATACCACAAACATGAGATGCAAACATTTGTACACCAGATCCGGATTTCGACAATTAATGTTTCATCAGTGATGTTAGGGATGGAAACGGTATTTGGAAGACCACATAATTTACCTCAATTTAGGATAGACTTATATATATATTTTATTTTTATTTCCCAAAATTACAGGCCCTATAAAGGGCATAAAATCAGATACAATTGATTTACATAATTGGTAACAACAACAATAATAGAGGCATATACATATATATTTGGAATATAAGCATTGGTCAGAATCAAGCTAAAAACCACATATATATTGTGAATAAAAGAATAATAAAATTACATTATATATGTATTTATTCTCAAATTATTTACTTGACTTAGTGTCAGTGTTCATACCTGATCTCCTTAATTCAAAACAGTCACAAATATAACAGCCTAGTTTTTCCATAAGAGTAACATTTTCTTGGGTTAACATGGAGCCATACAAATTAAGAAGATTCATTTAAATTTATATAATTATAACAATTGTTTGAAATGTCTTGAAAAAAATCGTCCCTTTAAATATCATAAAGAGGACTATATAATTTTAAAGAGTCAAAATAGGATGAACGGTTGCCAAATAAACTAGTTCCAAATAGGATGAACGGTTGCCAAATAAACCAGATTCGGATTTCGACAATTAATGTCTCATCTGTGATGTTAGGGATGGAAACGGTATTTGGAAGGCCATATAATTTACCTCAATTTAGGATAGACTATATAATTTTAAAGAGTCAAAATAGGATGAACGGTTGCCAAATAAACCAGATCCGGATTTCGACAATTAATGTCTCATCAGTGATGTTAGGGATCGAAACGATATTTGGAAGGCCAAATAATTCACCTCAATTTATGGACTCTATAATTTAAAAAAGTCAAAATAGGATGAACGGTTGCCAAATAAATTGACCACACGATGTACCAAATGGATCTTAATATTAATTTATTACCAAACAGTAAAAATGTTGATGTTTAGACGAGTTATATACATTATGTACACAGCCATGTATCACCATCATTGATGGCGATCCGATGGATACATCTGTTGTAGAGTTGTCACTGACTCAGACGTACTTCCGCGCTTCATACAAAATGTACTTCGGTCAACGCTTTTACACCCAATAAATTTACAAAAAGAAGCATTCAATTCTTAAATATAAAGGCCCTTTCGACACCGTTCACTTTTATTTCTATCAATTGCACTTTATTTTAGAGTGCCCTCTATATAAGCTCAACAAGATTTAAATTCGTACACAATTTATTTCAAAACTTTCCAAACTTGAGAAACATAAAATTTGAAAATATATACATCCGGATCATGAGAAATTTAGATTTGAATACAGCTTTTAGACAGTACCTAAATAATTTTTTATAGATCAGACAGGAAAACTGAGAAACAAATAGAGTTATCCCTCTTTGTACTGACTAAAGTTTATATATTTCCATATTTGTTCTTAATCATTCAGTATGTATGTATGTTAGACTGAATTTGTTGTTTGTGTTGATTTTGTATGATCTTTGTGATTTATATTGATTTACTTCCTCTATATTGAAACATACATGTATTAATTTGCATTTGCTCTTTGTAGTCCATCAGCTGGTACGGTAAAATTTCAGTTCTGTGTTACACCCCAGGGTACCACAATTTTTTGGTATAATTCTAAAGAGTAATGTCTGAAGAATATTTTAAGAGGTGTAATACTTTTGAAAAAGTGTCAAAAGGGGGTTAAAAGGGGACATATTTAAGAGCATATCAAAAATTTAGTTTTACACATATATACAGAAATATGAAAAAATAACCAAGTATTCGGTACTATTTTTTTTTAAATTGAACAAATCATATCTTATTAAAACGGAGGTTGATTTTTATTTAATCGTAGAGGACCAAGAAAAAGGGGGGGGGGGGGGGTAATTTCCATAATTTCATGATTTTGAATGAAAAAAAGCATTCGTACTAGTGTTGTTGATAAAAAGGTATATTTGTATGCCCCATTTATGGGCATTATGTTTGCCGGTCTGTGCGTCCGTTCGTTCGTTCGTTCGTTCGTTTTTAGTCCAAGTTAAAGTTTTTGGTCGAGGTAGTTTTTGATGAAGTTGAAGTCCAATCAACTTGAAACTTAGTACACATAATCCCTATGATATGATCTGTCTAATTTTAATGCCAAATTAGAGATTTTCACCATTTTCATGGACCACACCATTCAAACTTAGAAAATGATAGTGCGGATGGGGCATCCGTGTACTAGGGACACATTACGGTTTACATTGAAAAATAGAGCATCAAGTAACTAAAGGCTGTTGAAAAACATTCAAAGGTAAGAAAGAAAAAAAAAATAATAGAATCAACGACAAACACAAACCTAAGCAACCAGATATGCACGATTCTGTCACGTATTTATACATCACATTCATGAAATAACTCATATATTACTAAAAAAAAAGACCTGTCAGGGTTACTAGATCTATATTAAAGTTTTCTTAACTACAGAATCACCACATAAAGTCACGAAGAAGGTCAATTCATAGAATCATCATCATTTACGTCACCTGCATTATACCGAATTATCATCATCACCATCTCAATCATCTTCGTTGTCATCGTTAGCATGCAATAACAACGATTTGATAATCCTTATTGCTACAAGCATTAGAACATTTACAGCCATCTGTGCAGGATAAACCTAGTCGAACACAGGAACATCTTTTATTGGCACAACCAGCTTTACATGAACAGCTTATCAAAATTAATAAAGTATCTAACACTGGCGGTTGGTCCAACCGATTGATACTGATCAAATCGTTCTAAACAACCCAACTATGGTTGTTTGGCGACGGAACACTTCTGTGCTCAAGAGCAGATTTCAAAATCTTTGCCTGAAAGTTGTCTGGATGCATGTGCTTGGACATTGCATCTTTTGTTGGGGCAGTAGATGACAATGAATGTTTTTTGCATTACAAAAAATTCTGAATCTTAATTCATCGATGTTCTTAATTTCGTAGCCATATATAACACACAAAAACCTCTTACGTGTTTTGGCAACTATTCGTCTACTTCTTCAAAGGTTTCACTAAGACGGGATAGACTTTCTGAAAACTCCACAGGACGTGTCAAAACGCCGAATGCTTTGCTTTTTCCTTTATCAGACAAAACACTTACTTAATCACAACCAGTAAAGGCGTGAAATCCTGGCAGTGCTCTACACACATTCTCCCCCAATTTTACACACATTAATTGCACATTTATTAATCTGCATTTGGAATAATAATATTAGAACTGATATAATTCTGAAAATAGCAGGCCAATTATACTTCCACATCAGTGTCAAAAGATTTTATACCAATGGAATCGTTATCTTTGTAAGCTACGTGTTTTGCATGAAGAAACATCTTTGTGTCGGCTTCTTCCTGTATGATAAGAAGCTCAATGCATTCTACACTTTTACTATTTCATTTTCAATATATATTTTGTGGCACATACTTCCATATGATACAAGTAAATCAATACCTTCAAGTGTAAATTTATAGGATTGTTTACTCCATTCCGACTCAAAGAATTCAACAAGAGCGAATTTGTTTCTTCCAACTGACAAAAATGTCTTCAGTTGCCGAGGACAAGATTGTGTTGATCTAGAAATTGTCGTAATGATCTGCCCTCCCAAGGACCTGTGATCCCGTCCTAAATTTTGTATGGATATTGTGGGAAACTGATCAGTGACAAAATCCACGCGGGGAGCTCTTTCTGAAACTAAAAGGATGTTTTCTTAAACAACTATTGCCAAATCAGAAAAAGTACTTGGTATCCTAGTAAAGGATTGAATAACTGCCGTACCATCAAATATCCACATGCTTTCCTCAGGAATGGCTTGCATTTGTTCAATGTCCTTTTCTTAAAGACCACCTTGGAGATTAATTTGTCTTTACAGGTGTATCATCAACGTTTGCAAGAGACTACGGAAGAGGACCTAAATCAAACCGGAGTACCTCTCGCATATCCTACTGTCTTGTATGGGCTATGACAAGCAGGCTACCAAAAAGATTTTTATATACTTTCAAACTTGAAAATGTAAGCAAAGATTGTCTTTTGATTGCTTTGACAATATTGGTTGACTTTTGAATAAGCCGTTCAGTAATGACATTTTATGATGCCGACTTTCCCTTTTCATACGAGTTATAAGAATATATAGAATAAGATAATGAAGTTGAATTCTACCCCAAAAAAAAATTAAAAAAATCGCGGTACCCTGGGGTGTAACACAAACTCCTTAACTATAGCGCTTTTGAAAACTAGCGGATGGACTATCGGACACGGATTTAACTAACAATAATATACGTCCTTGACTTTGAACAATATAATCCGTGACGCGTATACATACATGTTTATTTGTACAAAGGATTTAAGGATGCCATAATTAATTGCCAATTTAACAAAAGCAGCAGAGCTGACGATATCGGTTTGCAAGTAATGCTTGTCAGTGCCAGCTGAATTTGTAAATTTTGAAAACGGTTCTCAAATTTTTGAATGTTGCTCTTTAACCTCCAAATTCAATAGATAAAGAAAAACTGGGTCGATCCAATTATTCCCCCCGGAAAAAAATGGCATGGTCCAACTCCCCCGTCAGTGTTATATAATACCATATGTGGAGCAGGATCTGCTTACCCTTCCGGAGTACCTGAGATCACCTCCAGTTTTGGGTAGGGTTTGTGTTGCTTAGTCGTTTGTTTTCTATGTTGTATCTTGTGAATACTTGTTTGTTTCTTTTGTAATCATGGTGTTGTCAGTTTATTTTCGATCTATGAAGTTGTATGTTCCTCTAGTATCTTTTCCCCTTCTTTTAAGTGCTGTTTTTTGTTGTTGTAATCTAATAGTATTTATTTATTCATAAGCAAACATATGATATATGACCCATTTTGATTTGAAATAAGATTTTTTAAATTGCTCATATATTTACTTGGTAATAATGTGTTGAAAAATAACGATTTTTGTTGAAATGATATGACATTTTTTGAGTGGGAACTCACTTTTGTCCTATGACTGTATATTAATATATCTCATAAACACTGAGTGAACCAATCTAGGGTTTGGAAATTATATTAGACAATATTTTTGATGAGAGATAATGCTAGCAATTGTGTTTCCATGTATACATATGTATGTATTTTTTTAATGTCATTAATGTTTTATTTCATTCAACAATGCGTAATAGATATACTTGTAGTGGTTTATTAATTAACCACATTATACATATACGCTTTTCAATTTAATATTTACACCTCTTTCATTTTAAGTTCAAATAAAGTGGCAATCATTGCATGTCAAAGCAACACTTTATGGTGTCTTGGAATTTTGGTTCTCCATGCTCTTCAACTTCGTACTTGATTTGGCCTTTTTAACTTTTTTGGATTCGAGAGTCACTGATGAGTCTTTTGTAGACGAAACGCGCGTCTTGCGTATATACTAAAGGAGTAGGTCCGGTAAGGACCGATTTTGGCCTCAAATTTCAGGTTCATCTGACGAAAGATTTTGACCACTTTTTAAACACTTAAGTGTCTATTTTATTTGAATTAATTAGTTTATGTGAAAGATTTTAACAGATTTAGTCATTAAAAACTATCCGATTCAAGCTTAAATATGAAAAATCTACCTAATATGCCGAAAATTGTCACTTTTCAGATGGTTTTTGGTAAAAATGAAAGTGGCCGCATCCGTGTTCATCCTCAACCTTTATATATGTTATGTATTATCATAAAATACAACTTACATTTCAATATTAAGGATGAACACGAATGCGGCCACTTTCGCTTTACACGAAAACCGTCTAAAATTTAACTAAAATGCTACAACTATGAGGATTTCAGTAATTTAGCATGACTTAATGGTGCTAGTACCGGATATATGTGCATTGTATTGTCAAAAACAGCCCATATTTATGTAGCAGAAGCATTCTACTGTCCAATAAATAACTAAAGGTTTACATTTTAACAATTTTGTAAAACTGCTATATTTTGGGGCCAAAAAGGGGTCTTACTGAACCTACTCCTTTGGTCCTGGTATCTATGATGAGTTTATTTGTACTGAAAAAATCAACATACCTTTAATGGCATATAAGAAAGAACTGGTTCCCGGGATTTCGGATGTACCAAAACAGGTACCTCAGATCTGACAAACAGACAAAATGTACCCTCTTTTTAAAATTTGGTGCAGTTTTTTTAATATTTAAAATTAAAAGTCCGAAAGTGTTCACAATGATCACCAGTCATTCAGCTTTCATTTGATGCCAAAATACCTAAATATCCTACATGTTTTGAAAGTTACACTCATGCGTAGGAACTATTTTGTGTTAAATATGTACTACTTTCTGGTATGTGCTTTCTGGCCGGGCCCGAATTAGTGGTGTAACACCTTAACCGTACCAATTTTTCTGCACTAGACGCGCGTTTCGACAATACACGTCTCTTTAGTGATGCTCCTGGCCATAATATTTGAAATCCAAAGCTTACATAAAAGATGAAGAGTTATAATCCAAAAGGTAATAGTTCCCTATACATGCTATACACAATGCTATAGTTTTGTCCATCTGGTGCTATACTAACGATATTCTTCAACCCACTCCCTACAACATATACATTACTATAATTGTCAACACATATTCCGTATGGGTAATTCAAAACGTTTTCATTTTTGAATGTCTAGTGTTTTGTTCCTTGCAGATCGCAGCATACTACTTTATGATGCCTTTAACTGGAATTATAAAGTTTGTATCCAGATATAGTTATGTTAATTGTTGTGTCCATCTCCTTAGTAGTTATATCACATGTTGATTTGTCAGCAAGATCCATGGCTCGAATTGCTTTATTTTTAATGTGATACAGCAGTGTGTTATTTGGCACCGCTATACCAGTGGTTAGGCCACCGAGTGAAAAAAAATAATTTTACTTTTCGTTCCGTTAAATCAAATATTGTTATTTGTTTTCCATGAATATACCATCAGGATGATATAGCTATAGTGTTATCTCCATTGTTGTATGCTACACCATGTGCTGCTGTTACATTCAAAGAAAAATCGACGAACCCGTCTTGTTTAACTACAGATAATTTGTTTGATGAAGGATGCGTAAACACAATTCTACCATTAGGCAATATGCAACATCCTCGGACGATTGATGATTCGAGTTTAATGGGTTTTTTTTCAACTGGACTTGTATATTCTCAATGGGCACGATGGGTGATACTTTAGATAATGTCAACTGAGCTTGTTGTTGCTTTTCCCTCTCAATCTTCACTGAAGAACTGGAGTTGTCAATATATACTTTGCCAAAAACAGCAACATGATTTGCAATGTTTTTCAATGTATTAATGTTAAACTTGATTTCGACACGATTGAGGTCATCCTTTTCAGTAAGTGAATCAATGACCTTACAGTTTTCAGCAACATCACTCTCAAGCTGTTTCAGGGCTAGGAAGGTATTTAGATATGATGCGTGTTGTTTTATGTTTGATATATTCTCTTGGTGCCTTTCAACTTTACGTTCATGCTCATCTAAAGCTTTCATCAACTGAAGGATTTTTGTTTCCTCTCTTTTTTATGTCTCGTGCAATTCTGATCTGAATTTCTCTTGTATGTTATCGAGATGTTGGTTGATATTCATTCGAACCTGTTGAATTTCACATTCGAACTGTTTTCTTTTCTCGGACAAAGTTTTTAATGTTTCCATTTTTATCTTGACGGATCCATTTGATGTTTTCAGCAACTTCATTTAATGTTTCATGAATTTCCAGAAAAGCGTTTGAAGTCTGTGTGTTTTTGACAACATCATCAAAATTGGAAACATTTGGACATTTCGAATGCTTTTTGACGATGCATTTACTGCAACATAAAGCTTCATGGTCATTACAGTAAATCTGAAATTTTTCATCATGTGCACTACATGTTTGCAAATATTTGTGCTGTAATACGGAAGTTGTTAATATTCATAAATTGCTTTAGTGGCATGATTTCGTGTTGCCTTAGATAGTCCATGATGCTTACTGCAGTCTTTGCATAAGCCCTCTTCACAATCTAAACACCATATATACGCAGGTTTAAAGACATCTTGATAATCACATACACCACATGAATGTACGGAGCTCTCCATCATCTACTCAAAATAATTTATTCACTTTTAAAGGTATGTTCAATGTTCTTGTTGTAATTATTGTACCGAATGTGACCCGTGGAGTTGGACTTATTACCGAGTTTGTTCTATCATGGGTAATACTACGGGTGACCCATGTGTAGCCGGAACACCTAAGATCGCACTCAGTTTTTGCTGGTTACTTTCGACTTACGAGTTTGATTGTCCCTTTGGTACCTCTCGCTTCATATGGCAATGAAGTTAAGATACCAATTTTATTTTGAACTGCCTATTTGCATTATAAAACAATATGAAATGAACTATTGAAAGCAAATATTAGTACATGTTGTTTGTGTCGGTTGATTTGTGTTGATGTAA
Source organism: Mytilus edulis (assembly GCA_019925275.1). Taxonomy (NCBI): domain Eukaryota; kingdom Metazoa; phylum Mollusca; class Bivalvia; order Mytilida; family Mytilidae; genus Mytilus; species Mytilus edulis. The sequence continues at coordinate 56,733,821 of CM034351.1, read as the reverse complement.
GTTTGTTGAGTTGTAGTCTTATTAATTGGAATGAGTGTCGTAATATCATCCACGACTCACTCCGAATCTACTGTTTAAAATGGGTAAAACGAGAAAAAGCTGACAAAAAATCTTTGGACTCTTTTTTAAATCTAGTAATGAAGATAGTTGATATCCGAATACAACATTTTAAAGAACATTTTACTCTTAACAACAACCATAAATACCCTATTTCGCGTATCAAACATAAATTAAAAGAACTAGCCAAGGAATTAATTTTTTTCTCGGCTGATAAAGCTGCTATTAATATCATTATAATTTCACGTATATTTTATATTGAGGTTCTGCAAAAGGAAATCACGAATTCACCAACATTCCAACTGACTTCATTTTCAGAAAACGACATCTGTAACAAAAACAAACTTTTAGCTACTATTTTACAAGCAGAACCAAATACATTGAAAGTTCCAACTATGTACTGGCTTCCGAAGCTACACAAAAAACCTAACAAATATAGATTCCATCTTCAAGCCATTGTTTCCGATCATTGAGTTTGAATGCCCCCTTGTATAGTTCGTCTATTTTATATGTTTTTTTTGTTAATCTTCTTGTATTTTTTAATCATAAAAAGATATATAACCCATTTTGATTAAAAAAACGATGCAAATTTATAAATTACATAAACATGATACACACTGATTTAACCTAAGTAGCGTTTACAGACTGTGTGAGACAAATTAAAAACTAAACGTATTACTTTTAATACAAACAAAACATTGCAACACAATATATAATACTAAAAGAGGAAGGGCTAACAAATGTGTCCATATACGTATGCGTTTTTGTATCAATCCTTTATTTTTATTCATTATCACGATGTATTATTTAATTATTGTTGTTTTATTTCAGAATACTTTGTACAGATAAGGTTTGCTGTTATCATTTGTAACTAATAATTGACTAGTTTCCTTTTCAAAGTTAACTGACCATGGGTTATTTAAACCATCTTTTGTAGTTAATAGTTCCCTATGTTTTTGTCCATCAGGGGAGATAACCACGACATTCGTTGATAAATGACCGACAACATACACGTTACCATCATTGTCAACTGATATTCCAAATGGATACTTCAAAATATTTTCATTTTTAAATTCCCATTGTTTTGTTCCTTGCAGATCGCAGCATACTACTGTATGATAATTATAACTGGAATAATAAAGTTTGTGTCCAAATATAGTTATGTTGATTACTGTGTCCATGTTCTCAGTAGTTATATCACGTGTTGATTCGTCAGCAAGATCCATGGCTCGAATTGCTTTATTTTCAATGTGATACAGCAGTGTGTTATTTGTCACCGCTATACCAGTGGTTTGTCCTCCAGGTGAAAAAGTTTTCTTTACTTTTCGTTTTGGTAAATCAATTATTGTTATTTGTTTCCCTTGACCACCCCGACGGGATGATATCGCTAAAGTGTTATCCTCATTGTTGTACGCTATACCATATGCTGCTGTTACATTCAAAGAAAAGTCAACCGTCCCGTCTTGTTTAACTACAGTAACTTTGTTTAAATGAGGATAGGCGAATACAAATCTACTATCAGGTAATATGCAACATCCACTAACATGAGATGATTCGGTTTTTATAGTCTGTTCTAACTTGACTTGTATATTCTCAATGGGCATGATTGATGATACTTTAGATACTATTAACTGAGCTTGTTGTTGTTTTTTCTTCACAATGTTCACTGAGCTATTAATGATGTCAATAAATACTTTTCCAAACTCAAGAACACCATTTGCAATGTCAGTCAGTGATGTATTAATGTTAAACTTGATCTCCACACGATTGAGAACATTACTTTCAGTAAGTGAATCAATAAACTGACAGTTTTCATCAACATCACCTTCAAGCTGCTTCAGAGATAGGAAGGTCTGTAGATCTGATGCGTGTTGTTTTATGTTAGCTATGTTCTCTTGGTGCTCTGCAACTTTACTTTCATGCTCATCTAAAGCTTTCATTAACTGATGGATTTTTGATTTTTCTCTTCCTTCTGTCTCATGCAATTCCGATATGAAGTCCTCTTGCAGTTTATCGAGATGTTGATTGATATTTAACCGAACCTGTTGAATTTCACATTCGATCTGTTTTCTTTTTTCGGACAATGTTTTCAGAGTACCATTTTTGTCTTGACGGATCCTTTTTATGTTTTCAGCAACTTCATTTAATGTTTCACAAATTTCCAAAAAAGCGTTTGAAGCCTTTGTGTGTTTTACAACATCATCAAGATTGGAAATATTTTGACATTTTGTATGCTTTTCAACGATGCACTTACTACAACACGCACATTCATGTTCATTGCAGTAAATCTGATAATTTTCATCATGGGTATTACATGTCTGCTTAATGTTTGTAATGTAAGTAGGCAATGCATTATATTCTGATATCGGTATAGTTACATGCTTTCTTGTTGCTTTGGAAATTCCATGATGCTTACTGCAGTCTATACAAAGGCCCTCATCACAATCAGAACACCATATGGATGCAGCTTTAAAGACATTTTGAAATTCACATACACCACATGAAGATACAGAGCTTGCCATCATCTACAAGCAAAAGTATATATTGACCGTTAAAAATGTTTCAAAAATTCAGATTTTTTTATCTTCACTACATTTGTAAATCATTAAAAGAAAGATACAAATAATTTACAGTCATTACTTTTTAGCCTTGTATATTTTGTTATAGCAAAATATCTGCGAGTTTTCTAATATCTGTTTTCAGTGTCTTTGATGATAACCCTGTTAATTCTGTTTATGCCGGCCCATCTAAGGATCCTGTAACTGTGTGGTTGTTGTTTTTTGCCTTTTCAAGTATGTGTTGTCTATTTATTGGATTGTTTAGTTTTATTATAGAATGAGGATAGCAACATAAAGTAAAATCTTTATTTCAACTAATTTCCGTAAATAATTTATTACTTCAGCACTTATGTTGAAATAGCTGTCTTAATAAACAAATTTGGAAGCCTTTGTGCCGAACATTGAAGACATGTTGGTGACCTTCTGCTGTTGTTTTTTCTATGGTCGGGTTGTTAACTATCTTAACGTAAAAACATCAAATATCAAATATATTTCCCGGTAGAATTTTTAAAACATAACAGTACGTATATCTAACGCAAAGAAGGGTATTCCAACATAAAACATCTGTATGCCTTTATTTAACTAGTGATCAAATTACATAGGAGACCGTGTTAGTATCATGAGCATTTCATATTCATTATATTTTGACTTTATCATAAGGTGGAAGATTTAGCTAGCCATTTGACCAGGTCAACCCACCATTGTTTCTTAAAATGTGCTATACCAAGTCACGAATATAGCAGTTGTTATCAAATGGTTTGTTTTTATGTATGTTTGCGTTTGTTTTTGTTGCACTTCAGTGTTCCTGCTATTCCTTTGTTTCCCTCTTATAATTGATGTGTTCCTGTGGTTTTGGGTTGTAACCCAGATTTGTTTTCTCTCAATCGATTTGGGACTTTTGAACATCGGTATACTATTGTTGCCTTTGTTTAGAAGCACGAGTACTTTTAATAAAAATAAATGTTTTTCGTTTCTTAGGATAATATGCTTCTATTTGCATCTATTTAAACGATTAATCCTCTTTGTTATCGTTTTACAAACGAATTTAAACTGTGATACAATAATCAATAGGAAATCTCCAAAGTTTGTTCTTCTAGCAATATTAAATGATGTTTTATAAGACATTTTGCTAGTAAAGCCAAAGTACGACAAGCAGTACAATATTTCCCATTTAGCTAAGCACAGGACAATACTCATCCATGATTGTCCAAATAATTTATATGACAACTAGAAAACTGGTCGTGTTCCAAAATTTGTAAAAAAAGGACTTTTACATTCAAAACGTGTCTATAAACTATTATTATTAAATGCAACATTTCAAGTTAAAGGATATTTCCTACGAAATCATATTTTGTGGTAGCATATAAATCTGAAAAAATATAGAGGGTGGGGAAATTGTTTTGACAAGTTTTACCTGCTGTTTTTTTTTTGCTGTTACTATTATTATAGATACTTTTCAAGTATCTTTCTAAACATGAAAACTCGAGAAGTTCGCAAAAAGTAAATTCTTCTCCATATGCAAATATGAAATTAATATATACAGTGTTTCATTTTTCTTATGTATAACAGATACTTGTCACTAATTTGCGTTTCAGATTGGATGATTTGGCATTCCAATTGTTTGTAGTTTCCAGATCGAATGGAACATGTATGAATGAACAAACTTCCCATTACAACACACACTCGCCTCTGAATGTAACAAGTTTATACTTTAATATATAGAAGAATGAAGGTACATATGTTTTAAGAGATATGTGCCAGCTGTGTGAAAACGTCACAGCAATGTAACGAGAGAAACAAATGCATTGCGTAAGGCAACAAGAGTCATAATATTAATATGCACTTTAACTGATCATTGGGAGTGAACACTGGATGAAGATTAAACTAGAAAAAAAATAGTCCACAATGTATTCTAAAGATATCAAAAGCGATATGAACAAAATCTTGTTTTTTTTTGTTTTTTTTATGTTAATTTGTTAATTATGTACATGCAATACGAAAATCGTCTTTACAGAAATTAGAGCATACTTTGATTATCATGAATGAATTTGTGGAAAACAAATAGTAAATTTCTGAAATAATATTTATAGATAAAACGTATGAAACATTTGTAATAGTAAAAGTTCAATAATAAGTTAATATTGAAAGACCTACGAACAAAAAGGGGTGTTATGATCCACGAGCCCGAAGGCTTTGAAAAAGAAAAAAAAATACCCTGAACGGTCGAACCATTTTACCTCATCAACTAGATAAGGTTTTTCTTACGGAGTTGTGGTCCTTGCAATTCTCCTACAACAATAAATTATAATGAAAAGTTTATACTTATAATTCGAACATCCTACAAAACTGTTAAAACTATTCAACTGTAAGACATTAAAATAAATTCCGAACTGATGAGGATAACCAAAAAGACTTTTTGAAATGAGTCAACAGGTAAATTTTCGCGTGGAAGACATTAAAAAAAAACATTTTGTAGAATTTTAAAATAATCGAATCGGTATAAATGCTCTTGTTACGTTTCTTTTCTAAATATGCAATCGTTATATATATATAATGAACAGTTTTATTTCTTATCAAGTTCTAACTAACAAATGACACATTTTTTCTAGGTCATCGTAGTAATGCTGTTCGTGGTTACAAAAGGACAGCAAACGTCCAACAAAATGAATCATCAGAGATCTTGTATGGCAAAAAGCAGAAACTACCAAGTGCACAGAACTATGAGGCACAGAGACGAAACTACAATCGCAAGAGGAGAAAAAAAACTAGTCATGACACATCACACCAAGTTGTTAACATAGAGGCTTTCCGAAGAGAATCCGTCGTTGAGTCAACAACACTTAGTTTCACATTCAATATAAAAATATTTCATGTTAAATAACGCTATTTCAAAAATAAAATTATGAATGTTGTGTAAATGTTCATGAATTGTACAGTGTTTGTAGGTCTATTGTACTTTTTGTAGTGTATCATGTTGTAAGACCTAGAGAGTTTCGATATAGCAATTTCCTATGAAGAAATCAACATTGACTGGTGGATTTTTCTCTCCTATCGTGATCCAAATTGGTCATTTTTTGGGCGTGTCTCATTAATGAGAACGTGAGTGAGTTTTTAAAATTCAACCTCAACTTAAAGACCTGCACCGGGTCTTTAAGTTAAAAGGACATTAGGTAAACAATAGTTATCATGACCTTTGTTAAATAGGATCGTCCAGGTATCTTAAAATATAATTCTTCTTTGACTAACAAAGAAATTGAAATGAGCAGGTTTGAAATGACGATTAAAGTTCGATATTAACACTTGAACGACTAGTATGAAGATTATCAAAATGGATATGTTCATGATGTAGCTAAGGCCAGTTGACGCAATTTATAAGAATTTATTAAACCATACTTGACGTATCATTTAACGTGATGGGGAAATATGGTATAAAAGACACAACCTTTTCTGATAGTGTACACGGAGAAAAGATGTGTTTTAGAGAACATCTTTCACATTCTGTGTACATACTAGTCACAAAATTACGTGTTAAAACATGATAACTATACGCGATGGAGCTCAGATGGTATATAATACTATTCCTTTCTTTAAATATCATTGAAATGAAATTATTTTACCTGAATTTGATGTATTTACATAAATGTCTTTAACTTGATAAAATATTCCAACCAGGAAGGTAAACAAACGAAATAGTCACGAGGTATGTCGAATCTATTTACGACATCTGTAAACATACGTCATTCATGTTAAAATAGCGCATACCTTTAAATGTATTAATTATATATATTTGTATACACAGTTTGTTAATTTCACGTTAGTATGAAAAGGAATTTGGAAAGAGGTATTAATGTGTATAGGAAATCACGATCAGTACAAACATTTTTTGATTCTTTATATAAATTGTAAATTTAATTACAACGACCAATACTTAACTAAAAAGGTAACTTGATTGCAAATAAAAAAAGTAATTTGGATAGAACATTTCGTTAAGCTAACCTATTAAAATAAAGGTGTTCGAGTATATAAAAGGTGCAATCTAGTGGGACTTTTACTATTTTCCGATGATTTAGTCATGTATAGAAAGCATTTAAACAGATAGTTTTCTCTCATACCATAAAGATAGTCACCTGTCGAAAAATATTAATTCCGGTGTCAAAAGTCGATAATATGAAAATGGACTTTAAGTCATGAGGATATTCCAACCAATATTCATGTGTTTTATACGTATATACTGGTGATAAGTGCACATCTTTTTTTACATGAATACAACTACTGCCCACATCATTCGCAACGAACTTTGTTTTACAAGAACATGCATATCAATGCCGACATCAGTTTCAAAACTTGTTTATACAGAAATTCCGATGAAAACATCAGCGTGACAACCTAACAATGCATTAATACTGATGATGCCACGTGACCAGTGGCACAACTTTGCAATGTATGTATACGGATAATGACATGAGCGACATAACTTCACAATGCATGTAAGCTGGCGATGACATCAGCGACACAACTTCGCAGTGCATGTATACTGATGAAGACATCAGCGGCATGACGTTGTAACGCATGTATACTGATAATCAAATAAGCGACACAACTTTGCAATACATGTATAATGATGAAAACATCACCAACACACATTTGCAATTCATGTATACTGCGATGACATCACCGACACAAATTTTCAATACATGTATACTGACGATGACATCACCGACACAACTTCGGAATACATGTATACTGATGATATCATCACCGACACAACTTTGCAATTCAAAGACACTGATTAGTACATGATCAACACTGATTTGAAATGCATGTATACTTATAATAACATCAGCAACACAATCTTGCAATGCATGTTTACGAATGATAATATTAACGCCACAACTTTGCAATGCATGTATACTGATGATTACATCAGCGACACAAAGTTGCAATGAATGAAACGGAGGATCAAATCAGTGCCATAAATTTGCTATACACTCATTCTGATGTTGGCTTCAGTGACAGAACTTTGTTTTACATGCTTAAATCAGAATTAATGATGAAATCAGGTGTAAACTTTTGATTTAAATGTATACGGAAAATGACAGCAGTGACACAACCTTGCTATTAATCCATACTGGATAGTAGTGCTTATGAAATGTAATTTTTGTCCTTTATTTTATTTTCTTAAATTGTATTTATAACTAAAATGTTGTTCTTTCATTGATATTATTATTCTGGAGATATTGAAATTAAAATTTTTAATATAATGCATGATGATTGAATGAATGAATTGCTAGCTGTCAAACCCGCAGATGTGCATATTCCGGACTAGAATATATGAATGCAACCTAATTCTGTACTAGACCGACAATCAACCTATTAGTACTCTTATCGATAAACGCTGCTTGCTAAGCAGAGAGACAACTAATATTTATTGTTTTTATCTCTGATTTGCCCAAGGTTGGATTTCAACGCACGACCTTTTTCATTCAATGCTAACAAGGTTATGGCTTCTATAAAACAAAACGACAGAGCTGATTTAGACGGTAAAATAAAACCAAAAACATCTATAAATCAATGATTATCCTCATGTCTAAAATCAAGTTATTTTTTCTTGACGATTATTGAAATACTTATTAAACGGTCATCAATTTATTGTAAAAGATAAGGCATACACACTTTACTCATGCATACGAAATAAAGTCAGCTACATTGTGCAAATTAGTGTGTCCTCAATGCTCTACAAATTCGTGGCCTTTTGACTTTTTTATTTGAGCGTCACTGATAAGTTATGTGTAGAAGGTAGACGAAACATGCGTACAGCGTATCAAATTTCGATACCGATGCATGTACCTGCGATGAGTTGTATTAGGGTAACCAAATCAACTTCTAGGTCGTCTTACTTTTATAATGATACAATTAACAATTTCACTGCACAAAATGCGCATTTTGACAATTCATCTCTCTTTAGTGATTATCGAGGGCAAAATATTTGAAATTCACAACTCATACAAACGCTGATATACCACATCAGTTTTTAAAATAAATCTCATTTATATACTGACAACCTTTCAATCTATTAACTCAAATATGGCCTAAACAAAAAGGTTTTTGAACCGAAATTCTGATTTATATCAATAACTACAAGGTAATGCATATAGAAAATAACATGGCGTATCATTTACAGTCAATGGTGACCGGACAATTTACATTGTCGAAGGAAATGCTAAAAAATATAATTTTGAGTATGGTATTTTGTTTGCCTTAAGGTGTTATTCATCTTTCTATTGTTATCGTTTACCATTGTTGATTTTTTAGTTTAATTTCTGGAAACGGTAAACAGATATGATTTTTTGTGGTAAGTTGCAACTAATAACTGATTTGTTTCTCTTCAAAAGTTAATTGACCATGGTGATCTAAAATGTTCACTTAGAGTTAGGAGTTCTTTATGTGTTCGTCTATCTGATGAGATAACTACGACATTTTGAGTTCCATGACCTACAACAAACACGTTACCATCCTTGTCGGCTGATATACCAGATGGATACGATAAAACACTTTCATTTTTTAATGTCCATATTGGTGTGCCTTTTAGATCGCAGCATATTACTGTATCATATTCATAGCTGGAATAATACATTTTTTCATTACATATTGCTACATCTACAAATGATTCTTTGTTCTTGGGAACTATTTCCCGTGTCGATTCGTTGCTTAGATCAATAGCTTGAATTGCTTTGTTGGTTTTGTAATACAGCAGTGTTTTATTTGTCGTCGCTATGCCAGTGGTTTGTCCCCCAAGTGAAAATGTTTTCTTCACTTTTCGCTGGGTTAAATCAATTATTGTTATTTGATCGCCAACGCCGTCGAACCACCATGAAGTTATGGCTATAGTGTTATTTGCATCGTTGTAAGCTACACCATATGCGGCTGTAACATTCAATGAAAAATCAGCCGACCCGTCTTCTTTTACTATTTCTACTTTATTTAAGTCAGGATAGGTTAACACAAATCTACCTTCTGGCAATATGCTACATCCTCTGACATGGGATTTATTTTCTATGGTTTGTTGTAACTCCACTTGGATAGTCTCAACGGGCACGGACAAGGCTCTAGGCAGTACTAACTGGGCTTGTTGTTGCTTTTTCTTTGTTATGCTCACCGATTTACTAGCACTCTCAATATATACTTTTCCGAACACAGGTACAAGGTTTGCAATGTCTGTAAGTGACGAACTAATATTACATTTGATCTCCACACGATTGAGTACATCACTCTCAGAAAGTGAATCAATGAACTGACATTTCTCATCAACATCACCTTCTAGTTGTTTCATTCCTAGAAAGCTCTGTAGATCTGATGCATATTGTTTTATGTATGTAATGTTCTTTTGGTGTTCGGTAAGTTTACATTTATGCTCGTCTAAAGCGTTTATAAACTGGTTGATTTTCCTATTTTCTTTTCTTTCTATATCGTTTAATTCAATTAGAAAATTATCACGCAGTTTATCGAGATATTGGTTGATATTTTCTCGAACTTGTTGAATTTCACTTTCGATTCGTTTTCTGTTTTTAGAAATTGCTTTCATATTGTTCTTTTTATCTTTGCGGATCCGTTGAATATTTTCAGCAACTTCGTTTAAAGTTTCTTGAATTTCGATAAAAGCAATTGATGACTTTGTGTGTTTAACAACATCGTCAAAATTAGCAATATTTTGACATTTTGCGTGCTCTTCAACAATGCACTTACTGCAACATGCGCATTCATGGTCATTGCAGTAAATCTGATAGCTTTCATCATGCTCACTACATGTCTGATTAATATTTCTAATGTAAGAAGGCAGTTTTTGATAATCTGACATTGATAAAGTACGATGTTTTCTAGTTGCCTTGGACATCTCGTGATGCTCGTTGCAGTTCACACATAGGCCCTCGTTGCAATATGAGCACCAAATGGACGCTGGTTTGAAGATATGCCGATATTCACATACACCACAGGAAGGTACAGAGCTTACCATTATATACAATAAAATAGCGTGTTCAATGCTGAAGGTTTATCAAAACTTCATATTCTTGTTATTTGTGTGCCTAAATTGGCGTATTTTTAATATGAGTTTCAGGAAAACCCCATGTTAATTTTTTTTCTTTCTCGGATACGATATCAAATATATTGAATTGAGAGTGGAAATGGGGAATGTGTCAAAGAGACAACAACCCGACCATAGAATAGACAACAACAGAAGGTCACCAATAGGTCTTCAATGCAGCGGGACACTCCCGCACCCAGAGGCATCCTTCAGCTAGCTCCTACACAAATATATATACTAGTTGAGTGATAATGAACGTCATACTAAACGCCAAATCATACACAAGAAACTAAAATTAAAATCATACAAGACTAACAAAGGCCAGAGGCTCCCGACTTGGGACAGGCGCAAAAATGCGGAGGGATTAAACATGTTTTTTGAGATCTCTACACTCTCCCTATACCTCTAGCCAATGTAGAAAAGTAAACGCATAACAATACGCACAGTAAAATTCAGTTCAAGAGAAGTCCGAGTCTGATGTCAGAAGAGGTAACAAAAGAAACTAAACAAAATGAAAATTATAAGTAATAATAACAGACTACTCTCAGTTACTGACATGCCAGCTCCAGATATCTTAATTTAGGTATAACCTAGCTAACCTGAAAAAGGTAGGTAGAAATATAATGCCTACTTTTCATTATGTTTTGTTTATATTTTCAGAACAAAGGAAATCTTTTTTATGTTAAAGATATGTGATTAAGATGACTTGCACCACCAAGATTTCACACCCAACTTGATAGGTAGAAGCAAATTGCTTTTTTGCTGCTCTGGTACTAATACTTATATATCAAAATTTAAATAGTAAGAAATGAGTGTTGGCCATTGGTGGAGAAATATCTAGAAATTTGGAGAAAACTCTCTGTGACAAGCAATACTTTCTGTGCCAAGTTAGGCAACGGATGTTCTTCATTTATACTATTTCGAAAATTCCGGAACCGTTGAATATGCCATTTTTCTATAAAAAAAAAATGCAATACCATATGTTTTTTGCAGTTTTATTTACGCAAAAAAGATGTTGAAAATTCAGATTTAGACATTTTTTTCAATGGATATTGTACACTGAAAACGCAGGACTAAAAAAGGCTTCCATTGTTGCCTATGTAAATAATAATTCATTGTAACATTTTAGCAAAACAAACTACACAAAAGAGCTTAGAAAAATTTAAATATATTTTATAGTTTACAAAATATAATAAAAATCTTTATCTTTTCCCCTTTAAAAAAGAATGATAAAAATTTAATGATCATTTACATGACTCACAAAAAACAAGATAACCATTAGTGTTTTAAATGAACGTTTACTTTTCTACATTGGCTAGAGGAATAGGGGGAGGGTTGAGATCTCACAAACATGTTTAACCCCGCCGCATTTTTGCGCCTGTCCCAAGCCAGGAGCCTCTGGCCTTTGTTAGTCTTGTATTTTTAATTTTAGTTTCTTGTGTACAATTTGGAAATTAGTATGGCGTTCATTATCACTGAACTAGCATATATTTGTTTAGGGGCCAGTTGAAGGACGCCTCCGGGTGCGGGAATTTTTTGCTACATTGAAGACCTGTTGGTTACCTTTTGCTGTTGTTTTTTTCTATTGTTGGGTTGTTGTCTCTTTGGTACATTCCCCATTTCCATTCTCAATTTTATGTTATTTCTGTTATTCGTGTAATTCTATTTATATATTCTAATACATTAAATAAAGTCTATCGGAACTGGCATTTTAATTTTTCTACAATTTGCAATATTTGCGTTGTGTTTTTTAGACTGTTGGTTTTTTTTTTCATCTATGGTTTATCTTCGACTCATAATTTTGAAAATCCCTATGATATGAAACACCATTTATACATGATTTTGACGGACGGACACATAATATATCACGTTACGACAATAGTCGAAGGACATATAAAATGACAGGTACATACATTAAAGAAGAAAAATAACGAGGACAATTCTAATATAAATATTAAGAAGAGGTAATACATAATTACCTACTCTTCGAGGATAGAAAAAAATGTTTCAAATCTCTTAAGATTTTATCAGCTAAAACAATGAATAGATAAACGGTCACGCGATATTTGACCGTCCCATCTATTGACAGCTAATGATAACTTATCTAACATTTACATGGTGTGATATGTCATATGTTCTTATACTAATGTAACCATAGCATTTTGATTACACAACAGCACATGTATGAAAGCAATGAATAAAAACATCTTGTACAATAAATAAAAAGAAAATACATTCTGTGAACATGGTGAAATTGTTAGTTTGTTTTTAACATTTTATATAAATTTGTTAGAACTACACTATGTTGATCAAATATAGTGTTGGTAGGAAGTATATGACATTGACAATTTTGATTTGCCTCCTTTTAAACGTTGAAAATATCCATACAACAATTTCAACAGACCACGAATGAGTTTCATTATGATCAGAATAAACATATGATATTGGAGGAGGACTTGTCGCGAAAAACATCTTATCGAGCTATTTCACAAAAATTCGACACATTCCCCCCCTTTAGGTACACATACAAGCAAAGTAATAAAAGAAAAAAAAACATATTTTTATTACTACTAATGTCTTATTTAAGGAAAATTTATATGTTTGAGCTATGTAAATTCTAATGAGTGTTACCGTTGTCTCTATTATGTAAACCATATAAATAAATTTATTTGCGGACGGGTACGGGTTTTCATCGCGCTCACAGCCATCCTGGTGCAAAATTAATACACACATAGATTAATAAAAAGAATAATTCACAAACAGAGTGTGCAAGAGATTTAAATGTAGATAAGTATCATTGGCGCAAAAAGTTACCTTTCAACATGATAATGATCAATGTTGTATAAATTAAAACAGGTTTGTTATTCAGCTTGTTGATATTGAAACAAATACTGTTTTCGTTATGCAATTCATTTTTACTGTCGAATAATAATACTAGACTTTCATTTTCATTGAATGGCAATTCATTTCTATTGTACATGCAAGGCATTTTCACAGAAGGAAATTATTAATCAATTAATTTTCATTAAATAAAGTTCTCATTTAGCCGACTCTCTTTTGAAGATTATGTAGTCAGAAGGATTGATTTTATCTGCACAGTTAGTGAGTGAAAGTTTGAGGTAAAATATCGATGAATTACTTAACAATTGCATTTATTGCTTATCTACTCAATTCTTTTTCCCAAATAATTTGTCCAGATTCTGATCTATATGTAGAATAAAATTTATATCTTCTCCCTTGACTCGATACCCTTAAATACATTTATCTTGGACAGTTAAGCCAATCTACGTCCCCGAATAAGCCAGGTTTCTGTTTCTGTTTCGGTCTAAATTTACATCGCATACTAATAAGTTAAACGTTATTAGAACTTTTTCATAATGCGTATAGTTTAATAATGTGGTTGGCTTGCTTGGTTTGTTTATATACATGTTTGCGTTATCTTTGTAATTAAGATTTAGCAAATATTCATACAAACAAAGCAAAACCAACTAAAACTAAACTGGAAAATAGAACACTATAGACTATCTGAAATAGACAGGTATGTGAATTACTTGTAAACATCTCGAAACAAACACTCTGTGTAACTAAAACTTGATTAAACTACAAATAGAACATAGTTGGATGGCTCTTACACTAAAACCGACAACGCGTTTTTTGATTCATTGTTGTTAAAAATATATATTGCGAACTAGAAACCCGCAAAAATATTTTTATAGACATTCAATTAAAGAACTGACCTCAGAATTTCGGGGCTTCACGATACATTCTCTTTGTAGTTAGTTTAATTTCTTTAGTTTGGTGTACACTCTTTTACTATTCTTTGTGCAAACCCTATCAATGGGCAAATAAGGCGAGGCAAGATGAATGTACAGACCACCAAACCATTATATTTGCCAAGCCTGTGTTTTACTGGTTAGGCTTAGTAATATTTCTCCCATGGCCGCTTTGTATTACATGTGCAACGTTTTCAAATGTAAATATAACACACAAGCTTAAGACCTTTTTGCTGAATTTTAAGCAAACCCAAAGCATAATTTGAATTTTCCTTGGAGTTCGGCATTTTTGTTATTTTGCTGTTTATCTATAGAGGAACTCCCAAGTCTAGCATTAAAGCGACGTAAACGATGCTTGCACTCTCGATCCCTTGTTTGATTATTGCGACTTTAGTAACTTAAGAATAATTATGTATGAACTTGAGATGACTTTTTTCCAAGCCGTATTACCCTTAACATTATTTGAAGCCATAACTGAACAAACAAAAGCGTCATCATGGTCATGTGCAAGTTCCTAACAGGCTTCACCAGATCTTTGGTAACATAAAATAATCCAACACGAACCTATCGAACTTAGCTCGACACTAACAAATACAAATTCCATGCTCTGAAGATCGTCCTATAATCTGCATTGACTGGCGTTAAATATAGACCAAAGATTTAAACGGACATTTAAACTTATATTCCAAAGTACAGACGAAAAGTAAAAAGGAAACAGAAAACAGCACTATACAATCACAGCATAGAAAAACAAGCAACGAGCAACACGACATCCATAAAGAATTTAGATGTTTAACGCTTTAGTCGTTATAATCCATATAAGCACTAGACATAAAGAGCACGAATCGCTCCCCTGGTTAATATATGCAATTGTTTTCCCTTCATTGCAATCAGTAATATTGTTATTCGTCAAACATCTTATCAGCGGTCATTAGACAATTTTTGTTAAGTTGCCTTATTGGAGATCTTATTTTGCTGAACACGTTTGATCTTACAATTTTCTTTATTTTATTAAAGTTTCAGCAAATAAATAAAAAGTAAAATATATCTGACAAGGACAAAAAGTCATATTAGAAATCAAGTGACGATCAGTCCATATTGATTTCTCCTAAATCACATTGTGTTAAAAATTTTAACTTTGGAAAGTTTGCTTTATCAACTAAATGTATAATTTCCTTATCCTAATCATTAAGATCATAACTTAAAGTCTTTGAAAGTAAAGGTGAAAAAGACATTTCAAGGGTAAAAATTTCAAAATTGCTAGTCCATTTTTTCTGAAAGTATTAAAGGTATAGCATATTAGTATGCACGTCATTGATATTGTCATATTTATAAATTTACTGTTATTTATTTTTTTAGAATTTTTGAAAAACTAAGGCTTGTCTACCTAAGGTATAGATTACCTTAGCTGTATTTTGCGAAATTTTGAGGATTTTTGTTCCTCAGTGCTCTTCGACTTTATTTGGCCTTTTTAACTTTTTTGGATTCGAGCGTCACTGATGAGACTTTTGAAGACGAAACGCACGTCTGGATTAAATATAAAATTGAATCCTGGTATCTATAATGAGTTTATTTACAACCACTGGGTCGATGCCATTGCTCGTGGAGTTAAAATTCCCCGAGGGTATCACCAGCCCAGTTTTCAGCACGTCTGTGCTGACATGCATTATCATTGTTATTTTCATTTTTTTATAAAAATTTACTGTTTGCAACAGTATAAACTATTCTAAATAATAAATATGTTCTTATCCCAGGCAGAAAAAACCTAGCCGTATTGGGCACAACATTTTGGAAATTTTGGACCCAATGCTCTTCAACTTATTACTTGTTTTGGATTTCGAACTTTTTTTCATCAGAACGTCACTGCTTAGTCTTATGTGGACGCGTCTGGTGTATTACATTTTAAACCTGGTACCTTTTGCTAGCTATTATTCGTGTGTTTCTCTGTCTCATATGTTCTTCCATTTATTTGTATTGTAGTCCTATCATGTTATGTTGTGCCAAAGACGGCTAAGGTAATCTATTCCTGGGATAGGAAAGTCCATAGTTTTTCGAACAATTCAAAGTTTTGTAACAGGAAATTTATAAAAATGACCTAATAATAAGTGTTCATGTCAACACCGAAGTGCTGACTACTGGGCTGGTGATACCCTCGGGGACGAAACGCTCACCAGCAGTGGCATCGACGCAGTGGTGTAAATAGTTATCAAAGGTACTAGGATTATAATTTAATACGCCAGACGCGCGTTTCATCTTCATAAGGCTCATCAGTTACGCTCAGATTAAAATAGTTATGATGCAAAACAAGTATAAAGTTGAAGAGCATTGATGATCCAAAATTCAAAAAAGTTGTGCCAAATACGGGTAAGGTTTTCTATTCCTGGGATAAGAAAAGCCTTATTTTTTCGAAAAATTCAAAGTTTTTTAACAGGAAATTTATAAAAATGACCATATAATAAGTATTCATGTCAACACCGAACGGGGACGCAACTTCCGCCAGCAGTGGCATCGACGCAATGGCGTAAATAGTTATCAAAGGTACAAGGATTATAATTTAATACGCCAGACGCGCGTATGGTCTACATAAGACTAATCGGTGACGCTCAGATAAAAATATTTATGAATAAAAACAAGTACAAAGTTGAAGAGCATTGATGACTCAAAATTTCAAAAAGTTGTGACAAATGCGGCTAAGGGAATCTATTCCTGGGATAAGAACATCCTTAGATATTCGATAAATTCAAAGTTTTGTAACGGGAAGTTTATAAAAATGATCATACAATTAGTATGCATGTCACCACCGAAGTGCTGACTACTGAGCTGGTAATACCCTCGGGGACGCATCTTCTACCAGCAGTGGCATCGACCAAGTGGTGTAAATTGTGTTCAAAGGTACCAGGATTATAATTTAATACGCCAGACGCGCGTTTTGTCTACATAAGACTCATCGGTGACGCTCAGATCAAAATATTTATGAATAAAAACAAGTACAAATTTGAAGAGCATTGATGACTCAAAATTTCAAAAAGTTGTGACAAATACGGCTAAGGTAATTTATTCCTGGGATAAGAACATCCTTAGATATTCGATAAATTCAAAGTTTTGTAACGGGAAGTTTATAAAAATAATCATACAATTAGTATGCAATTCAACACCGAAGTGCTGACTACTGAGCTGGTAATACCCTCGGGGACGCAACTTCTGCCACCAATGGCATCGATCAAGTGGTGTAAATGGTGTTCAAAGGACCCAGGATTATAATTCGATACGCCAGACGCACATTTTGTCTACATAAGACTCATCAGTGACGCTCAGATCAAAATATTTATGAAGAAAACAAGTACAAAGTTAAAGAGCATTGATGACTCAAAATTCCAAAAAGTTGTGCCAAATGCGGCTAAGGTAATCTATTCCTGGGATAAGAACATCCTCAGATATTCAAAAATTTCAAAGTTTTGTAACAGGAAGTTTATGAAAATGATCATATAATTAGTATGCATGTAAACACTGAAGTGCTGTCTACTGGGTTAGTGATACCCTAGGGAACGCAACTTCTGCCAACAGTGGCATCGACCAAGTGGTGTAAATGGTGTTCAAAGGTACAATGATTATAACTTAATACGCCAGACGCGCGTTTCGTCTTCATAAGACTCATCAGTGACGCTCAAATCAAAATATTTATGAAGAAAAACAAGTACAAAGTTGAAGAGCATTGATGACTCAAAATTCCAAAAAGCTGTGCCAAATGCGGCTAAGGTAATCTATTCCTGGGATAAGGACATCCTTAGATATTCGAACAATTCAAAGCTATGTAACAGGAAATTTATCAAAATTATCATATAATTAGTATTCATATCAACACCGAAGTGCTGACTACTGGGCTGGTGATACCCTCGGGGACGCAACGTCCACTAGCAGTGGCATCGACGCAGTGGTGTAATTTAATACGCCAGACGCGCGTTTCGTCTACATAAGACTCATCCGTGACGCTCAGATCAAAATAGATATGAAGTAAAACAAGTACAAAAGTGCAGAGCATTGGTGGCCCAATTTTGGAAAAGGTTGTGCCAAATACGGCTAAAGTTATTTATTCCTTGGATGAAAAGGTCTGGTCTACCTTTGGAATAGATAACTTTAGCTGTATTTGGCAAAATGTTAGAAAGTTTTGTCCTCAACACACTCCAAATTCGTATCTTATATGGCCTTTTTACCTTTTTTGGATTCGAGCGTCACTGATGAGTCTTTTGAAGACGAAAGCGCGTCTGACGTAAATATAGAATATAATCGTGGCATCTATGATGAGTTTATTGATTTGTTGCATAATTCTACTCATGTCAGATTTGTTTTTGTTTAGTTTTAGTGATTTGTAAGCCACAGTTGGGTTCTTGTGCAACTCAATGTTTGTATATGGTGTGCAGCCTATGATAATGAAGTATACAGTGTGACTTATGGTATTTTATGTTTGTTTTTTCACGCATCGTTGGAATTTGACGTGACTGTCATACAAGTGAGAGTTTAAGCTAGCTATAAAACTAGGTCCTATCCACCATTTTCTACATAAGAAAATGCCTGTACAATGTCAGGACTATGACAATTGTTATCTAGTCGTTTGTTGTGTGTGGATTTTCGATTTTTCCATTTGATTAGGGACTTTCCATTGTGCATTTTCTTCGGAGTTCAGTATTTTTGTGATTTTACTATTTAGGTTACCTTTTTATGAACCACTCTCATTTTACCAAGACATTACCGGTAATACGTCACCGGTATATGTACAATGTAAAACATACAGTTATTCCTTTATAGATAAAAAGATAACATAACACAAATTAATAAGAGTAGTTATCACTTGTGTTTTCATGTATGTTTGTGCATTTGTATGTTTCATTCGTTTAACTCATCAATCAAGTCCTCAGTGGTATTGTTCCAAGTATGTACCATATATGTTACATATATACAGATATCTTTTTGTCGGCAGAACCTCAAGTATTGTTTTTCAAATCTGTTTATTTATTCATGACCAAATATATGTCAAATCCATCTGTACCCACTTGACTCTGTCTTTACTTGAAATATAAATATATCTTCTATACATATAAATATCCAATATAAGATTTTGACATCAATTTTTTTTTATTAATCATGTTCAGATACAGTGAAAGGAATATAATATAACCTTTTGAATATATTTTTATAATTTTCATTTTTTTTTAAATAGAAAAGATTTATAATTTGTTGTCATTTTGAAGAAATGAATATTCTTTTTAACTTTACATTTATATTGAAAATATGTCATAAAAGATAAAAGACAATATCTGAAATATTTAAACAACGTTCTAAATAAATTAATTGTTCATAAAACAAAAGAAAATTTGGGAGAAGAACCCCCTTTTTTTGCTCATTTACAGGACATATTTAGGTTTACAGTTGTCCGTCTGTTTTTCCTTCGTCAACATGTCGGACATTAACCCAACAACACTTAAACCAAACATTGTTCTCCCTTTTGATTTTTATAAATTTCCGATTTTATGTTTCTGACTTATGAGGTATTAGATTAATAATTAAAAAGGGGGATATTCCTATTTTCTGAAATAACTCAAAAATGATTTCAGAAGTTCTTATGAAACTATGGTGATTTTTTTATATTTATTGACGTAAACTCCCTTTTAATTTAAAAAAAAAATTGATATTACATTTCCGGGTTATGGGATTTTATTCTTGAAACAAATAGGTTGGTTTTCCAGCTTTCAGACAATACATTTTATGTGCTTTGAGCAGTTTCCATTAAACTTTGTTGACTGGTTTATATCTATTAAGATAACCTCCCTTTAGTTTTTCATAAATGTCTGATGTGACATTGAGAAGTTATTGAACTTTATTCTCTGAAAACGCGACAGGGGTATCATGCGTTCATGACACAGCTGTTCATTATTATTGTGTTTAATTTTCATTTGAAAACACTTTCATAGTTCAACTTTTTACTCTTATTTAAAGGGGCACTATATATAGCCTGCTACGAGATATATAAAAAAATCTAAAGTATGATTTTTTTTTTTGTTCAAACATTAATGAAAGTGAAATAGTGAAATAATAATTCTCTTTTAGCAGCTAAAACGGTTCAATTTTGTCAAATTAAGTTAATAAAAATTGATAATGAATTATTCACTTGCAAGTGAATAACTCAACCTCAATAAACCTGTATTCATGTGAACTCCAATTCAACCCCGTAGAAAGAGATAGAATAACGCATGCATAGTCCGTGTACGGTTATTTAAAGGAAAATAATGTCAACAACGAAAGTGAAACAAAGGTAAATAATTTAACTGACTGGTTCGATCCACAAAAAATGATTCTAAATTAGGAAAAAATGACGATAAAACATTTTCAATCTATAACACAAAATTTAGTAGACCTTTAAAAATCCAACTGCACGAGTTGCTTAATCTATCTATATCTATGTTTATGTTTACATCGCGTATATGGTCATAGAAGGTCAACTTGAAATTTAATTAGATGGCGTCATAATTCTCTTTTAGCAGCTAAAATGGTTCAATTTTGTCAAATTAATTTATTAAAAATTGATAATGAATTATTCACTTGCAAGTGAATAACTCAACCTCATTAAACCTGTATTCATGTGAACTCCAATTCAACCCCGTTGAAAGAGATAGAATAACGCATGCATAGTCCGTGTACGGTTATTTAAAGGAAAATAATGGCAACAACGAAAGTGAAACAAAGGTAAATAATTTAACTGACTGGTTCGATCCACAAAAAATAATTCTAAATTAGGAACATTTTCAATCTATAACACTAAATTAAGTAGACCTTTAAAAATCCAACTGAACGAGTTGCTTAATCTATCTATATCTATGTTTATGTTTACATCGCGTATATGGTCATAGAAGGTCAAATGAAATTTAATTAGATGGCGTCATTGCTAAAATTCACACAAAACGAAGCTAAATCTTATTGAGACCATGTAAATTGTTTATTTTATATTTTTGACAATTTGGAAAAATGTTTTACATTGTTATAAATAAAATATGAGAATTTGAGTCAAATTGGTGAACATGAATTTGACAGCTTGTGCCCCTTAAAGCATTTCATCTTACTCTTTTCAATGCAACATAACAATACAAGTCGTTTATAATATACATATTGCCCCTCTATTCAGTGGGAAATAAAGGGAGGAGGGTCCACTCCACATTTGCATGTGAACTGAAGTAGGTAATATTTGAACCTTATATCCTAAAAAGTGCAGAATTTATATACAGTGCATACATGGATTTGTCTTGGATCCATCTGATTTTGATATAGCTATTTGAGTATCCCAATAAGTGAAATCAAATTCGAACCATTCAGATTTCTAAATATCACAAGAAAGGAAACATATATTCTAGGGACATCTGATAGGTCTACATGACCGTAACCGAAACACCTCCTTTAGTATTAGAAAAAGACCAGGGTCCTCGGTCATAAAACTTTACTAAGAACTTGGAGTACAAAATTAGTGCTCGAAACATCAAATCCAGTATTTTGATTGGTTGATTTTCGAGTCTGAGTACAAAAATCGTGCTCGAAAGTTTTATGACCGCAAGGCCAGATCTGGATTTCTGATATAGAAATAAACATACACTAATTATACCACAAGCATGTAAGTGGGAATTTCTAAAAAAAATATTAAAATAAATGGTGAAAAATGTATTCCATAACGTCTAACACTGGATATACCAACTCTTAATTACTCTATATATCTGCACCTCAAAAAGGAAATTAGTTACAAAGGATTATAATAAGATACACTTGATTGGCCCTGATCCTGATTGATTTTAACACAATTACATTGACATGTTTTATCAAAACATATCAAAGGAGTAGGTCCGGTAAGGACCGATTTTGGCCTCCAAAATCAGGTTCATCTGACGAAAGATTTTGACCACTTTTTAAACATTTAAGTGTCTATTTCATTTGAATCAATTAGTTTATGTGAAAGATTTCAAATGATTTAGTCATTAAAAACTACCCGATTCAAGCTCAAATATGAAAAATCTACCAAATATGCCGAAAAATGACACTTTTCAGATGTTTTTTGTCAAAAATGAAAGTGGCCGCATCCGTGTTCATCCTCAATCTTTATATATGTAATGTATTATCATAAAATACAACTTACATTTTAATATGAAGGATGAACACGAATGCGGCCACTTTCGTTTCACACGAAAACCGTCTAAAATTTAGCTAAAATGATAGAATTTTGAAGATTTTAGTAATTTAGCATGACTTAATGGTGCTAATACCCGATATATGTGCATTGTATTGTCAAAAACAGCCCATATTTATGTAGTAGAAGTATTATACTGTACAATAAATAACTAAAAGTTTACTTTTTAACAATTTTGTAAAACTGTTATATTTTGGGGCCAAAAAGGGGTCTTACTGGACCTACTCCTTTGCTTGTAATTATGATCAGAGTATTCCCAAATTCGCTGCAGATATCCTATTTTTCTGTCAATATGCAAAGAAAAATTATTTTTTTTTTATTGAATTTTGGATGAAAAACATTGCAAAAATATGAAGAAACAAAAAAATTTGAAAACACATCGTCTTTGCAAATATTTTGCAGATCAGAAAATATAATGTATTTAGTGTAGAAACTGTAAGTTAAATAATCTTGACCAAATGAACATCCGTGTTTTTTTTATAACATCAGTGGACACCAACTGTGAGAGAAGCACTTAATCTAATCATTTAAATGCTTGTATAAACAATCAATTTCCTGGTTTCAATTCTGAATATCAGGAAAAATCCGGGCTGTTCTATAAAGTACATTTTACTAGCAATTGTGTTTCCATGTAACTATGTGTTTTTTGTATATATGTATCTTTTATTCTCCATTTCATTCAATACTGCATTATGATATAATATTGAAGTGTTTTAATAACTAGATACGTTATACAAATACGCTTTCTGACCATCATTTGCAACCAATAACTGATTAGTTTCCTTTCTAAAGTTAATTGAACATGGGTCATATAAACCGTCTCTTTCAGTTAAGAGTTCTCTATGTGTTTGTCCATCATGGGAGATAACCACGACATTATTTGATCCATATCCTGCAACATACACGTTACCAGCATTGTCAGCTGATATTCCTAATGGATTCTTTAAAACGTTTTCATTTTTGAATGTCCATTGTTTCACTCCTTGCATATCGCAGCATACTACTGTATGATACTTATAACTGGAATAATAAAGTTTGTTTCCACATATCGTTATGTTGATGTCTGTGTCCATGTTCTCAGTAGTTATGTCACGTATTGATTCGTCAACAAGATCCATGGCTCGAATTGCTTTATTTTTAATGTGATACAGCAGTGTGTTATTTGTCACCGCTATACCAATGGTTTGTCCTCCAGGTGAAAAAGTTTTCTTTACTTTTCGTTTTGGTAAATCGATCATTGTTATGTGTTTGCCTTGACTACCCAAACAGGATGATATCGCTATAGTGGTATCCTCATTGTTGTACGCTATACCATATGCTGCTGTTACATTCAAAACAAATTCAACCGTCCCGTCTTGTTTAACTACAGTAACTTTGTTTAATTCAGGATAGGCGAATACAAATCTACTATCAGGCAATATGCAACATCCCATTACAAAAGATGATTCGTTTTTTATAGTCTGTTCTAACTTGACTTGTATATTCTCAATGGGCACACTTGATGATACTTTAGGCACTATCAACTGAGCTTGTTGTTGCTTTTTCTTCACAATGTTCACTGAGCTATTAGAGATGTCAATAAATACTTTTCCAAACTCAACAACACTATTTGCAATGTCAGTCAGTGATGTATTAATGTTAAACTTGATCTCCACACGATTGAGAACATTACTTTCAGTAAGTGAATCAATGAACTGACAGTTTTCATCAACATCACCTTCAAGCTGCTTCAGAGATAGGAAGGTCTGTAGATCTGATGCGTGTTGTTTTATGTTTGTTATGTTCTCTTGGTGTTCTGCACCTTTACTTTCATGCTCATCTAAAGCTTTCATTAACTGATGGATTTTTGTTTTTTCTCTTCTTTCTGTCTCATGCAATTCCGAAATGAAGTCCTCTTGCAGTTTATCGAGATGTTGATTGATATTTAACCGAACCTGTTGAATTTCACATTCGATCTGTTTTCTTTTTTCGGACAATGTTTTCAGATTAACATTTTTATCTTGACGGATCCTTTTTATGTTTTCAGCAACTTCATTTATTGTTTCACAAATTTCTAAAAAAGCGTTTGAAGCCTTTGTGTTTTTTACAACATCATCAAGATTGGAAATATTTTGACATTTTTTATGCTTTTCAACGATGCACTTACTACAACACGCACATTCATGTTCATTGCAGTAAATCTGATAATTTTCATTATGTGTACTACATGTCTGCTTAATGTTTGTAATGTAAGTAGGCAATGCATTATATTCTGATATCGGTATAGTTACATGCTTTCTTGTTGCTTTGAAAATTCCATGATTCTTACTGCAGTCTATACAAAGGCCCTCATCACAATCAGAACACCATATGGATGCAGTTTTAAAGACATTTTGAAATTCACATACACCACATGAAGGTACAGAGCTTGCCATCATCTACAAGCATAAGTATATATTGACCATTAAAAATGTTTCAAAAATTCAGATTTTTTTTTATCTTCACTACATTTGTAAATTATTAAAAAAAGATACAAAAGATTTACAGTCATTACTTTTTAGCCTTGTATATTTTATTATAGCATAATATCTGCGAGTATTCTAATTTCTGTATTCAGTGCCTCTAATGTTAACCCTGCCACATTCTATTCATGTCGGCGCCATGTAAGGATGCTGTAACTGCGTTGTTATTGTTTTTTGCCTTTTCAAGTACATGTATGTGTTGTCCATTTATTGGATTGCTTAGTTTTATTATAGAATGATAGCAACATAAAGTAAAATCTTTATTACAACTAGTTTTCGTAAATAACTTATTACTTCAGCACTTACGTTGAAATATCTGTCTTAACAAACAAATCTGGAAGCCTTTGTGCCGAAGGTTTATTCCTTGAATGCCAACATCCTTTGATCTACCGACAATTTACCTGTATAATTATGTTGGCATTCGAGGAATATGTGCAAGAAGTTATCACAACACACATGGATGTTTTTCAAAACAATCATTCTAATTAAACAGAAAAGTATATTCCAGGTAACTAAATCACATTCATGGTTGTAAAGTTGTTGAAAATTCATTTTTTGCTTTAACTGCTTGAACAAATATTGTTTCTCTAAAAACACAACTTTGAAATTGTTGCATAACTAAGTCTTTGCTGAAGGCAAAAGGAGCAATTATATTAATATGCCCTTTAACTGATCATTGGGAGTGAACACTGGATGCAGATTAAACTAGAAATTAAAAAAAAAGTCCACAATGTATTCTAAAGATATTAAAAAAAAGGGACGAAAGGTACCAAAGGGGCAGTCAAACTCATAAACCGAAAATAAACTGACAACGCCATGGCCAAAAATGAAAAAGACAAACAGACAAACAATAGTACACACGACACAACATAGAAAACTAAAGAATAAACAACACGAATCCCACCAAAAACTAGGGTTGAAAGTGATATGAACAAAACTTGTTTTTTTATGTTAATTTGTTATTACTTATGTACATGCAATACGAAAATCGTCTTTACGGAAATTATGGCATACTTTGATAATCAGCATTGACTTTTTAGAAAACAATTAGGAAATTGCTGAAATTATATTTATAGATAAAACGTATGACCAATTCCTAGGTTTTGACGGTTAAAGTTCGATAACCCTCGAACGACTAGTATGAAGATTATCAAAATGGATATTACTATTCATTATGTAGACTAGCTATGGCCAGTTGACGCAATTTATAAGAATTTATTAAACCATACTTGGCCTATCATTAAACGTGATGGGGAAACATTGTATACAGGACAAAACCTTTTTTTGATAGTGTACACGGAGAAAAAAATGTGTTCTAGAGACCATCAATTGCATTCTGTGTCACAAAATTACTTGTCAAAACATGTTAACTATACGTACTGGAACTCAGATGGTATTTAACACAATTCCTTTCTTTATATCATTGAAATGCAATAAAACAGCAATAATTTTACCTGAATTTGAAGGAGTTACACAAATGTCTTTAACTTAATTGATAATATATTTCAACCAGGAAGGTAAACAAACGATACAGTCACAAGATATGTATCGTCGAATCTACTGATATCTGAAAATCACTTTACGAATGTTATAATGGCGCGTAACTTTAAATGTATCACTATTATATGTTTGTATAAGAGACAATATCTGAAAAAGTCTAATTTCCATGTCCCGCACTTCACCAGCAATTATTTTTTTATTCAACCATCTTTTTTGAAAATTTTAAGTTTCAGTATAAACTAAATTATATAATGCACCAACTCCTGCCAATTAAACACTCATTCTTATATTTCTTCCAAAAATATGGTAATTTAAATCTTTAACCCCCACTAAAATCATGTTGTCCCCTGTGTTTTTTTGAAAACTAAATCATTCAAATAATATCCAAATTAATTAAACAGGCGTCCGATTCTCACATATATGATATATTATATAATAAACTTGCCCCTAAATTGTCTTTTATTAAAACTATAGCATGTAATAAAATTTTGCAAATTTTAAGAGAAACAAAATTTGTCCCCAGGGGTGATTTCCCTCCTGTTACCACTGGTTTTTTTTTTACCTGTGGAAACGTTTACAAGACCAAAAGTTACTTTCCCATTATGTATTGTGAAGAGCATCATTTCCTGAATGCATTAGTACAAAGAAAGTTGGAAAGGCGGCCAGGTTTGAAAATTCAAGCACATCCGAGGTAAGAATTTATAGAAAAATAATTATTTGTGTTCTATCCTGTTACAGCCTTTTCTTACACTTTCTGAAAATATTTTTAAGTGTGCACCACAACATTAAGTGTGTTTTTATATAATCTTTTTAAAATTATGTGTCACAGGAAATACACTTACATTTAATGTGATAAAAAGGACAAAGACTATCGCGTAATTCCTTTCTGTTACGTTCTGTCATGTTACCTGATAAAAAGTAACAGCATAACCATCATCAGTAACAGGAAGGATGTTGAAGACAATTTCACTGAAGAATCGAAAAGTTAATCTACTATATGCCAACCGTTTCATTTAATATAAGTTATCACCACCATATTAAATAAATTTCAAAATAATATACAGTATATTGAATAAAAAAATAGGTTTTTTGCTTTTGATAACAGCAGAGAACATTGTTCAATTCTAGTATATTAGATATTAACAGAAAGGAATTTATTTTTGAATTTTTCATTACCTAGGCAGATATTTCATCTTGCAAATACAGTTTCAAAGGATAAAGGACATTGTTTACTGTTATCTTCCAATTGTGACCAATCTAAAATTATGCATTGTTCTTAAACTTTAAAATGAAGCAGACAAATCCTTTCTGTTACCAACTCTGTCCTGTTACCGTTGTGCTGTTACTCAAGATTCTTTCATGTTACTGACATATCTGACTATATTTAAGGTAGATCATAAGTAAATCTTTTTTGAGACAGATTTTCTTATACTTAGCCAGAATGTAGATTTTAATATGCTCTTTTCAAAAAAATAATAAAAAGTAGGGGTGATAGAATTTTGAAATAAATTGTGAAAAGATAGGTTTTGTAATACGGTTTAAGAAAATAAAAATAAAAAATGGTGTCACCGAACTTGTTTTCTTGCTACAAGTAAAAAGAAAAAAATTCCCTATCTGTCCAGTATAAATTTTTTACTAAAAGAGTTATCTTCCCTTAAATGGCTCATTTGAAAAAAATGATCCAAAAAGCAAAATAAAATGATATTTGTTTAATTATTTTGAATTATACAATAAATTGCCAAGTTTTCTTTATATTATTAAACAGTCTAACCATCAAATTGCAAATCTGTCTCCAAATTTGCAGATTTAGGCAAATAACTAGACCGATTTTTTACTGTGATTGTTCAATCCAAGATGGCGGTATACCATGAATCTACCTTAAGTATTTTTCTAAACCTTTTGTATTGCAAATGCTAAAATCAATAATTGGCATTTGATAAACTATTGCAGGATATACTAGTAAACCACAAATAGTGTCTTAAACGTATTCCTTATTCCCATTAGAAACTTTTTTTTTAAAATGGATTCACTTTGGTAACAGGAAAGAACTGGATTTTTTTTTGCTCCATTTTTAAAATTGCCATTGTTTCCTTATTAAACAATTGTTTGAATTACAGACAGCAGTTCCTAGATCCCCAATGTGTGTTCTTCGATTTGTGCTATTAAAATACTGGGTCTAAAGATTTTGTTTTTTGTTTTTTCTTATTGCCAAAAATTAGACTTTTTCAGATATTGTCTCATAAACAGTTTCTTGATTCCTTGTAAGTATGAAAACGACGACAGATTGATAGCAGATAGAAAATATGTTAGGAATTCGGAAAGAGGTGTCAACATGGTCAAGGTGTTTAGGAATTCGCGTCTCCAGTAAATACAGACAATTTTTGAATTATTTTGAGAATCGCCAACTGAATTACAAAGCCCAATAATTAACTCAAAAGAACTACTCGATTGCAAATAGAAAAAAATGTTAGTTATTTTGAAAGAGCATTTCAAGGTGTTCTGGAATCTGCTAATCGAATAGAGTAAATAAAAGAAAACGTTTAAATCTATTGTGTAGGATAAGAAGTGATCATGAAACAGATATATGATTGTCTAGACTTCTTTGTTTGTTAGTGTTGTTTTGGTATATGTTGGGACTTTGAATACATGTATCTTTATCAAACAAATTATGTTTTTAACCTTGATGGCAATGGATATGATAACAATTCATAGTGTGGTCAAAAACTGTCTAAAAACTGCTTAAAGAAAGTTGCTTTTTCGGCAATATTGAAGACGTCAATATAAAGATAATGCAACCAAAATATTGTTTGCAATAAGGGTATAGCGTTTATAAATTTTACATTGTAACATAATTTTCCTTTGAGAGGTAAGTTTTAAAACATTCCGCCGAAAATTATATTGACTCCATCACTAGTGGGTTGAGCATTATTGAGTTTCTGTCTTACAGATGACGACGGATATGATTCAATTGTCGGAATTACAATCTTGTGCCCTTTTTTCCAATTTTGATCAATCTAATTTAGCTTATTACTGGGTTTGAACATACTTGAACAGCACATCGGGTGTAACATATTGAGAAGGATCTTTTTTTTTTTTTTTTATCCCAGAGCACCTGAGATTGATTTTTTAGTTTCTATGTTTTGTTTTATATGTCTCTCTTTGTCTTCGGTTTTTTTTCCTTGTTTATCAAAGGGTTGTAAGTCAATATTCGATTAACGAGTTTGAATGTCCCTTTGAAATTTTCGAAATATTTAAAAAAAAAAAAAAAAAAAAAAAATGACATTTTGGACAAAACGTTACAAAAAAAGATATGATTTCATCTTTGCAATTGTTGACTCTACAATTTCTATGTAGCAATATTCCAGCAGCGCTTGCATACGGAGTATATATATCCAAGTTGATATAATACCCCAATATCTGAATTAACTTTCATAATTTAATTAATAGATAGTTGCTGCTCACAATGAAGCTATTATACCAAGTGATGAAATTGAAATTAATCACTTTTTAAATCAACAGAAGCCTAAACGATTCGGTTTACCGTTATGGATTAACTATTTTATAAAAGACGACGAATGTGTTCTTATTGTTGTTACTTGACATCCCGTTCTCTTTCTCCGAATGTGACCTACCGAATACGACCTAACACAGGGATTGTACTTAAATGAACAACACATTTTTGCCATCTTCTAAAAAAATTAATAACTAATTTACATTTAAAGTTGGGTAAAATGTTATTATTGTCATTTCTAGACTAAATTGAAAAAACAAATTGCAGATGTCCAGTTTATTTAACCATTATTTTCAATACAGAACAATACGAAATTAACCATTGAAAGCGTACACTTATTGTTGCCTATTGAGTGTTGTTCATAATCGTTTGTGTTGAGTTGTATACTTAGTTTGTAATCTTAGGTACAAGATATACAAGTTTCACTCAGATTGATCTACATATGACTAAATTGAATGTTAACGTATTTATTTCCCCCCTGAACATGCTGAATTCGCACCCGCTTGCATTCAATTCCTATTCAATGAATAGGATTCTATCATATACACATTCATAACATTCTCCTACATCTTTTCCTACACAATGACGCCCGCTTTCAACTTTCTTTCCCCTGGGGTCTCAAAGTATTCGTAGTCTTTCTTACTTTCTTAACTTTTTTTCAACGCAATGTATGTAATACAATATAAACAGAAATAATAGTAAAATCATGAAATGCCAATTATAATATGAAGAAATAACCCTTCATGTCCTTATACATGCTCAATTTAACAAGGGTAAGTATTATATTTGTCAATATTTTACACTTAGGGTTAGCGGTTTATGTTATTCCTAATATTCAAACATTATTACAAACATATGAAGAAACTATGTAATTACCTATACCTTGAAAGTTTCACAATTAGATGACGTGACTCTAGAACGAAGGCGTTCTGATAAAGTTATCACTAGATATTTGAAAGTCCAATGTATCGACAGCAAATGCAAATGTATGTTATTAATAATGTTAAAATGGCGCTAAACTTCAAATGTTATACAATTAGTGTATAGTTTTTACAACCTATTTTGTGATTTCTCATAGTTATGAAAATGAATAAAACTTTAAAAGTAAAAAAGGAATCAATAACATCATCTAACAATTAATGTCACATTGCTTTGCTTTTTGATCCGTTAAAACAATTATGTGAAACGATATAAGCCAACATGACCTTCATTGACGACTGCATTTGGACACACAGACGTTTACAGAGACATTCTAGAAAATTGTATACAGAATCAAATTATGGAAAACATATCGGATTTTTGCTAATATGTAAAATGACAAACGATGATGTTTAAATGCCGTTTAATTTCAAATGTATTTATTTAAAACATATGTATGTAGTTATTAAATGAAGAAAAATCAAACTGAAAAAGTTGATTAGACTAAAACCATCATCTTACAATTGGTCATTCACGTTACATATTACTCTTATACAACATATTTCGAGTTAAGTTATTTTCTTGTTAACTTTGAGTTAATCTGATATATTCACATAATTTGATGTGACTGTCATACTATTGAGAGGTTTAGCTAGCAATAAAACGAGGTTCAATCCACCATTCAATCCACCATTTTCTCCATTAGAAAATGCCTGTAACAAGTCAGGAATATGACAGTTGTTATCCATTCGTTTGATGTGTTTGAACTTTTGATTTTGCCATTTGATTGGGGACTTTCCTTTTTGAATTTTCCTTGGAGTTCAGTATTTTTGTGATTTTACTTTTTATAAAAAAGAGAATGGAAATGATGAATATGTTGAAAGGACAACAACCCGACCAAAGAGCAAACACCAATATATAGAAAAATTTAGGTGTCCTATATTTGGAAAGTTCAAATTAGCGTTATTTTCATACTCGCGACAGTGACTTTTATAATTCGATCGTGAACATTTGTTGGTTTACAGTAGCTTTCGCTTACTCTCAGATAATATTTTCTAAATCAATATCTTGACTTACATATAAGAAAGTTACAATGAAAGTCAGATAAGAACTAAAATTTACAACAAATATAGTGACAGTTAACCCAATGTGAACTTATTTTTCTTTTCTTCGTACGAACAATCAACATTCAACCAGCATCTGCATAACATGGAATATACATCTTCTGTCTGGCGTAAATGTAAAATTTCAGTCCTGGGGTCTGTTGTTCAACTTGTCGTTAGGGCTAACGTGTCGTTAAAATTTCTTAATCATTCGATTAAAATTAATCATATGATTAGTGTGTTGTTCAACTTGTCGTTAATTTTAACGCTGCGTTAAAAAGGCTAAAACTGTCGTTAAACTTAATCCACCTCTTTGAGGTGTATTAAATTTTAATCATATGATGAAAGCATCCAAGATGGCTGCTGTATCAATGCAAAAATTAGTTTATCCTCGAAATATGAGGCGTTTAAGAGATATTTAGCTCCTGGAAAGAGATTTCAGCAATAAAATACCTTAATATTTGAAAGAGACACAATATATTTGCTAGGAGTTGAGTTGAAACATAAATTGGAAAGAGATTTGACAAGATGGGTCGAAGGATCGGACGCACTCATACAATGTTCATTTGTTAACAGAGAGAAATTGCACATTTCGGCAGTTTTTCGTTTGTATTTTACGGCTCAGTGACAGTGTTGATTGCAAAAAAACTAAACGTACGCTGAGACGGGCCACGTGTTATTGTGCGGAACCATTCAGCAAATTATGAAGAACAGCTTTCATAAATAAATAATGTTACCATAGCATTAATGTACAGGCCATAATTGATATTCAAAGCAAGTCTTTGCTAATTTCCCCATTTTCGAAGTTCAAATATTAGCACTTTCAGTTTCAGTGGCGCCCTTGACCTAGTCCTAACTGTTTACGCAGGTAAATTATGATGGGTGAACTCGTCCCCGTATATCTCGGACCTTACGATTTTTATCTTTACGCGGAGTTTTTAAACATTGTATATTGTTTTCCCATTTAGTAAAGTTTATGAGCTATGAGGATCCAAATCCTGGGTGGATCCAGCCATTTTGGGGGATTCCAACGTAGCCCCGATTAAAAGGGTTGTTTCAAACCTCACGTCGCCTTTCAAAAACTGTGATTGTCAAATAAAAGGGGGATTCCAACCCCCGGACTCCCCGTTAGGCCTATGATCCGCAACTGCAAATATTTATAATGAAAATATACTGCCATCAGTGTTTAATATTACTGATTAGGTATTAAAAGACTGAATCAATAAAATGTCTCATATTTTTTATCTGACACAATATACAAAAACAAGCACCTGTTATTAAGAATCTAGGAAATCTCATATTCGAGTGTCAGATATATTTCAAAAGAAGTATTTTACCCCTGTTGGGAGAGAGGTACAACAATGTATGATTTATGTGACTAGTGTTTGTTTTTCCAGATCATCACAGAATATATGTTTGATTTTTTTAACTTCCAACTCATCTATAAGTTGCTTCTCCGGTTAGTCCGAGTAAGAAATGATAAGTATAAGTGATCATAAATTGCATCAATATTAAAAAATAAAGAGCATGCAAATATCTCATAGAGCAAATAACATGGATAATTTATATTCACCATTTGTTATATGGTTGTGGTATTCAGTGGCGACAGCACGTACATGCAGGTCATGTTCCGGAGCACCTGAGATAACCCTTAGTTTTTGATTTGGTTTGTGTTGCTTATTCTTCAGTTTTCTATGTTGTGTGTGCTATTGTTGTCTGTTTGTCTTTTTCATTTTTGGCCATGGCGTTGTCAGTTTATTTTCGATTTATGTGTTTGACTATCCCTTTGGTATCTATCGTCCCTCTTTCATCAATTAATTTCACTTTACAATGGATCAAATCTACGAATGGATTCCGGTAATGGGTGCAGTAGGAGGTCCTCTGGAGTTTTGAGAGAGGAATTTTTGGCATGTAACAGATGGAAAATTTAGGGTCAGAATTCATAAAACAGACATGGGGCAGTGGCAAATATGGCATGCATACTTGAACACACAGAGGGTACCCCTGGCACCGGCTGTTTTCCCCCAAAAACATAAATCTATTTCTCTTCTATGTGACTTAAGACTTTATGATTTCAATTTTAGTTTCACTTTCTATATTCTGTATTTATTCTTATGTAAGCCCAAGGTAAAAAATAACTTGATGCAGGAATATAACAATAAACATCTTGGAGTTGGGCTATTTCTTTCTGTCCGGGTGGTGATCAACTCCAAGCAGACAACATGCATGCGTATAACGACACTGAAGATTTTCTTTTCTTTTTTAAATAAAGACAGTTGTTGTCAGTCATGAAGTCCTTGAATAGATCAGTTAGAAAGCAAGGTTTGAAGTTTAAGTACACTGGAAAAACTTCATTTCTAGTGTTGAAAATAGAGGGAGGAAAAGTTCCACATCCAGGGAATATTTTTATATAACGAACTTTTTATTTGAAAGGTTTATCTTTTTTCAGTTTAATTTAAAAATAAAAACATTAGACAAATTGTGATTGGTCTTTCTTCCTTTCTTTTGTTAACTTGTGAATTATCATGTTAACAATCCTATTAGCAAAGCCCATACCGCATAGTCAGCTATAAAAGGCCCCGATAAGACAAAGAAAAACAATTCAAACGAGAAAACTAACGGCCTTATTTATATATATATAAAAAAATGTAACACATAAACAAACGACAACCACTGAATTACAGGCTCCTGACTGGGCATAGCCAGAAATTAGTAGTGGTTTTGCTAATTAATATTCATAATATGTAAATGAGAATTGTACCACGTGATAGTAGTTTGAACTGGACTGGCTTGATATCATTAAAATCATTAAAATCTTTTAAACACGGATATTATAAGTTGCACGTCACAGAGTCCTTATTTACAATCACTTTGACATTTCCGTAAAGTTGTCAGGCGGTCAAAATCAAAACAATGAACGCGAGTTTAGTGAATTTTTCGTGCTATCGTGAGTTTATTCTTCTTGAAATAGTGACATTTTAACTTTACGTGGGAACCTAGAGTTCAACGACTACACATACAAGGTTTGGACTTGCTTATTCTTTGGAAATTCAAGTTTCAAATTTCACCCCGGCAACCTGTTTTTGTAATGACCTTAGTAGCCAATTTTCAACACGAAGTCTGCAAATTTGACGTTTCAGCCATTTTAGCCTGTATTTTACACTGCAATATTAAAAGCCTCTCGCTTCGATTTTTAAAATAGCTCAGGAACCTGTATTTTTGCAACAACAGTCATTATGTTTCGTTTAAATGGTGTATATTGTTGTGTGTATTCATTTTCTGCCCCGGCAACCTGTCTATCACTTTAATTAAAATTAAAACAAACATTTTTTCAAAATTCCCTATCATTTTATTGTAATTTCCGTGACCCGTATCCGATTTCTTTAGTATAATATTCAAATAAGCAAAGTGGCGTTGATTTCTGGATATGGGACAGGCACATACATAAAAATGTGGCGGGGTTAAAAATGTTAGCGGGATCCCGGCCCAACCCTCCCCCTAACCTGGGACAGTGGTATAACAATACAACATCATCAGATGGACAAAAATACAAGTGGACGTGGCAGGCCATTATGCACACCATCCCACGTGAATATTGGATACCCAAGATATATCATACTGTCTTGTTACTTTCTTTTATCTCTACTATTGTATTTATTGAAAAAATGTTCTGACAGGGTATTGTAAGGGGCGGATTCAGAGGTGTTTTCAGGGGCCCCGGCCCCTCCCCCTTTTGTGGAATAAAATTGGTTGATTATATAAAGGGAATCACTGAAGCATGATTGGAGCGGGCCCCTTCTTAGGCAGTCAGTGCCCCTCCCCTTTATGAAAATTTCTAGAACTAACAAGTTGTTATTTCAGTTTTAAAAAATCATTGAAAAGGTTCTCGGACTGTGCCATTACACTTGCACAAGTGAATATTTAAAATTGTCACGCTGTATCTTCTTATGCCGTGTGTACTGCAATCGATTACAGTTCTGTTATTTATTACGATCTACACCATCCGTAAAAATGATCTGAAATGTTAACTTGGCATGCCATACTTGATAAAATATGCGGACGTGAAAGAAAGCACCCTTCACATACGCGTCAATGGAGATCGTTATTCCCAATTATTTCGTCATTTATAAAACAAAAGCGTATCTTTCACATGTGTAGAAGGTATGACTTAATTAACAAAAAATATTTAACAGATCTTTGAAGGAATCATTATGTAAAAACAAAAACTTCAACTGAATTATCATTGCAATCACGGACACTGTCGTTGTTGTCAGACACCAAATTCTGGCATTAAAATCATGGCCATGAATGATGCATTTTGATTGAGGACCGAAGACAATCTCTGACATTGCATCTGAGTTAGAACAGTCACATGTTGCATGATAAGACTTTTTCAACAACGATTGAAACTTTTTAATATAATTAAGAAACAAACTGATTTCAAGTTACTCATTAAATGTTGGGTTTTTGACCACCTGCATGACCTGAGCATCATTTCAGATACCAAGATTTATGAGCAATAACATGAAAAACTCTGGCCCTAGTCATAATTTAAAGTGGAATGCAAATGCTGATTATTACAAAATGTACCCTAAACCATTTTCATGGTAAATAAATGCATATTACTTTTGAATTTGAGATTACTTAATCAGTGCATTCACTGAAATTATTTTTTCATTCAAGCATATATTTCATTTTGAACTGGAAACATATCTAAAATATTTTTATGTTTCCATAAGAAAAAACATGAACATGTTATAAGATATTTATTCAATAATTATTGGCACCCAAAACCTGTTTGAAAGAAGAATGTTATAATTTAATGCAGCAAAGGAAGTTTTGTAGGCCCTGATTTACAATGCATTGTGGGAAACACTTGCTAACAACCCAAATTTAATCATATGATTAAAAATTAATCGGATGATTAGTAAATGCAATGATTAAAATAAGTTAAACAACGCAATTTAATCATTGCATTTACTAATCATCCGATTAACTTTTAACGACTGATTAAAATTAATCATATGATTAGTTTAATCACAAGTTGAACAACAGACCCCTGGTATCTATGATGAGTTTATTTCCAAGTGTATTCGACATGTCAATAATTGCGTTTCCCATTCTCTAAAGAGAATAACTACCGATACAGAAACTAAATTGCGACATTCGTCAACCGCCCTATAATACTAAAAGTACATAATTTAAAGAGAAAATAATGAAAAAGACAATTCCAATACACATTTCATATATCAACAAGATTTACAACTCAATAGTCTGCACTTCGAGAATATATTTTTTTCAAATCTGTTAAGATGTTTATCAACTATATGAAGTTGACTAGATAAACCATCACGAGATATTTCACTGTCCCCTATATTGAAAGCAAAATGTAAACACATCTATTGTTTACATTGCCATAATCATAAAATTTTATAATCTTAATGTACATATAGTATTGTATGGCGGGGAAAACTTGACAATTTCGGAAAATAATCATACAATGGCGGTGTGCCATATAAAGTAGGACATGGGCATTCGTTATCACTTTGAAGTGGTCCATTGTTTAGGGAGGTGGGGTGAATACTTAAAACCATTATAAATTATTTTTATACTTCATGCATTTATTTCATCGTTTGTTCGATGGCAACAACATTACCTTAGTAAAGACATAGTCATACCTTTACTTCTTTTTTTTTTTTTAGAAAACTGTAATTAATTAATTAAATAAATAATAGCTGCACTCTGACAATATTATTAGAATTTATACTACCTGCACATACACAAGACATAACGTTTCAACAGACATCGAACATATAATGTTCTTATTTGACTTCGTCATTAAAACAGGTAAAATATAGAAAAGAAGGACCTTCTTTCTTAAACTAATGTTTTTATTTCAGGAAATTATACATAAAAAACAATTTTAATCGAGAAAACTAACGGCCTAATTTATGTACAAAATTTGAACAAAAACAACTCTGTAACATCAACAAACGACAACCACACATACGCACATACATACAACATGTGGCAGGGTTAGTTATGTTTTGTGAGATCTCAATCCTCCTTCTATATATCTTGCCAGTTGAATAAAAAAGAATAACATAGCAAATTAAAACTCACAGTAAAACTTAGTTTAAAACAAGTCCGAGTCCGATATCAGAATAGGTAACAAAAGAAACTAAGTTAATTTACAATGATAAATAAATTACCAAATGACTACAAGCAGTTACTGACATTAACTGATTGAAAGATTATGTCTTCATCATAAGAAAATCAAGTACAATCAATTCCGTTAAGGATTTAGAAGCATACCATCATAAAATGTATCACAAGAACATAACCCGTATCAAAACGCATAAATCGTATAAGTGGTCTCGTAGTAGCGAGTTCCATTCGGTTGCTGGAAGTCAAAGATTTGTATGAAATTTAAGCAGGTGAAACAAAAGGTTTTAAACTTGTCATTTGCTGTTTCATGCTAAACACGCGACATTTATGAGTAAGAATAGTTTTCTCAGGACAAGACAATAGTGGCAGGATATGATGAAATTTATTCCTGTGGACTGTGAACCAATGAACACGTTAAAAACTCATTTAAGCAGGTATAGTACAAAGCAGGTTTATCTTTCAAATTACATTAACATGTTCTCATTCTAAATATGCATTTAGGTTGTCGGTATTTAAAACATCTATCTATCTTTATCATTATTAAATGCCAAATTATTTTTTGCTTAGTCTTTACTTTTTCTATGTTGTGTACTATTATTTTGTCTTTTTGTCTTTTTTTTTTTTTAGCCATGGCGTTGTCAGTTTATTTTTTGTCTATAAGTTTGACTCTCCCTCTGGTATATTTCGTCCCTCTTTCGTCAATTGTCATTTGAAAATTCTCTTTTAGACATATTAACTTGGCTTAGATATATTCTTATGCAATATTTAACTTTTGAAAAAAGATTGTTCACTCATAATAGCGAACAGTTTGTTAGTGGTAAAGTACTATTCGTTATCTTTTGAAACATGTGAAAGGAATGATGGCTAGTTAGTTATGTCGAGATTATCTACTAAAACTGAGTAGAAGGTTAAATTCGAAGACTTTCATAATCTAGAAATACTCAAACTAAATCAAACTTGTCATTTCAAATTTAGGTAGGTTACCCTATATGAACAATGTAAGACATTTACATGAGCTGTACTATTCAATCTGTGAAGTATTCACTACTATTTGTTTTTGGTTACTTTTGTAATGCTTGATAATTATATCATCAAAAAAATAAAATTGTCGGATTGATTCTATTATAGAAATTTTGTTACAGGTTCATTTTACAAAAAGCTTTGACAAGACAAATATTTGATTCATAATTATGTTATGAGATAAAGATTAACAAAGATAGACAATGAACATTTGAATTTCTAATCAGTAATATATACGTATCGACGTAAATACTGTTTACATATTTGAATTGAAAATAGAAAAAAATCTTTGTTTGGTGTTAGCTTATTGTGCTCGTATACTGTTGTTCATCTTTTTGTCTTTCTTTGCTTTGGTGCTGTCGGTTTATTTTAGATGTATGAATTTGAATGAACATTTGGTATCTTTCGCTTCTTTTGTTTTTTGGGAAATTAGAAAATACTTTTGTCTGATAATGCAAGTTTTTGGAAATTATTATGAATTTGATAAGGTATATTTTATCAGTTTCCGACAAAAACTCAAATCAAACAATATTTCAATGTCTAGCATTAATTTATCTGTTTACCCGTTATGTAACATTCCTATATAATGCAGACATAGTTTGTCATTTAATTTAAAATATTTGCCACTGGACGTTAATCAACCAACAATCGATCGATCATTTAATTAACTTTAAAATATTATTCTAGTTATACAAACTTTACTCATACATTAGATGAATCAATCAACTTCTTTGGGTCTTAATAGACATGTGGATGTAGTAGTCAAAATACTGTTTTACTGTAGCACAAGTCTGTCACTACCTAGGTCGTGAGTTGGAATCCATTAAGTTTAACTCTGATCTTATTTTTGACAAGAATTGCAAGTTTGTCTACCGATGATTGATAGTTCTTGTCTGGCACTTTGACGTCCTCCACCTATAAAATCTAATTGCCAGATAAACATGATAAAGCAGAAACAAATTAGAAGTAGCGTTAAATATCAATAAATGCGTCAAAATCGATCAAAATCAATTGGCTTGATTCAATAATGTATCAAGTTAGTTCTTTGAA
The DNA here is from genome assembly GCA_019925275.1 of Mytilus edulis. Lineage (NCBI taxonomy): Eukaryota > Metazoa > Mollusca > Bivalvia > Mytilida > Mytilidae > Mytilus > Mytilus edulis. Next base: position 56,693,361 of record CM034351.1, on the reverse strand, counting down.
TTTAAACTCGGATCTATAAACATACGTTATCACATATTTTCATTTTATTATAATTGCCTATCCATGTCCTAGGAAAATCACAAGACCTATTTTGACCAAAAACCAAATGTATCGCACGGATACAGAATAATCTATCGGTTGAAAATTTTATACGAAAAAAAAACAAAAAAACGTACAATCATACTATTTCAATTAAAAAATAAAGTTAACAAATAATTTACACTTAAAGAAATGCTAAAAGATGTCTTTCTTCATAGTTATATGTTTTTATTTTAATCTTCAATAGTGTATATTGATACCTTTGCAGTGGTTTAAATTCTGGATAGGTTGTAGAGATCAGTGTAATTTTTGAATCTGTAACTAACAATTGACTGGCTAATCTTCCTAAGTTAATTGAGCATGGCGATTTAAAACTGATATAGCTAAAGGTGTTTTTTTTATATATATATTTGTCTCCATCAGTACAACAATCTCCGTTTTATTCCCTTTAACATACACATTATCATCATTTTCAGCAGATAATCCAGCAGGAAACCTCAAAACATTTTTATGTTTGAATGTCATTTGTTTTTGTTCCTTGTAATTTGTCAGATACAACTGTATGATAATGATAACTAAAATAAAGTTTGTGTCCAGATATTGTTTCAGTACTACCCATGGCTTGAATTGCTTTTTTTTATTTTAATGGTACAGCATTGTTTTATTTGTTGCCGCTATGCCAATTGTTATCCAACAGGATAGATAGTTTTCTTCACATTTCGTTTCGTTAAATATATTTTTAGTTTAATTGACAATGAAGTTCCAACAGGATGTTATCACTATAGTGTTATCATCACGGTTGTTTGTTACACCGCTTTTTTTTATTGAATCAACGGACTGATATTTCTCATGAACATCACTTTCAAGTTGTTTCAGAGCTAGAAATGTCCGTATATCTAATGGGCGTTGTTGTGTGTTTGCAATATTCTTTTTAGTGCTTTTTAGTGCTTTACAACTTTACTTCCAAGCTCATCTAAAGCTTTCAATAACTGATGGATTTTTGTTTCCTCTTTTTTTTCTATATCATACAATTCTGATGTGAAGTTTTCTTACAGTTCATAAAGATGAAGATTGATATTGAACCGAAACTGTTCAGTTTCACCTTCGATCTGTATTTTTTGACGAATTCGTTTGATGTTTTCAACTTTATCAAATGTTTCATTGGGTTCCACTATCAAGAGATTGTATATATTTTGACATTTTGTGTGTTTTCAACGATGCACTCACTTCAACACGGGCATTCATGTATATTGCAGTAGATCTGATAATTTTCATCATGTGTACTACATGTCTGCTTAATATTTGTAATGTTATCGGGTAGATTTTGGTTCTCTGATAGAAATATAGTTTTTTTTCGGACAATGCTTTCAAATTGCTACTTTTAACAGCTGCTCTCGATGTTTTCGGCTACTTCCTTTGACTTTTTAAATTTGTCACTTTAAATCTTTATTAAGCAGGCAACACTATCGATATGTCTTAGGATACTATTTATTACACGGTAGAATACAGTTCGGTCTATGTGCAAATTTACTTTCAAAGGTCAATGATGTGCAGTCAATCATACTATAGTCTCCGATGTAATATTGAGTAGTTTTGGTTATCCGTTTTGAACCACTTTCATTATATCTACACAGTACAGGTAATCAGTTACCTATATAGATGATACATACAAATTTCACTCATTCCTTAGATAAAAAGATAAATGTATGAGAGAAGCTAGCAGTTGTGTGTTCCATGTATGTCTTTGCTTTTGTATGTATTATTCAGATAGTAAGTCAATCAATTTCTCAGTGGTATTGTTCTAATTATGTACCATGACTTATATATAAAAATCCCCTGCTTGTCAGCTGACACTCAAATCACAAGGAAACTATTAACGAAGAGTTCAAAGGAGTGAAGTTTAAATCTTCCCTTAAATTGTAAGGACGCCATCACGAGTTGGTTGACTATTATGAAATAACCGTTTCACAGATGATATTAGATATGTTGCTTACGTCATAACTACAACCCCGTTCCCTGTTCAAGAATTTGACCCCCCGAATAAGACTATATACCGGTTTTGTAATAAAATGAGCTACACGACAGTTGCAATATTTGGAAAAAGGTTTCTGCTTACCCTTACGGTGCACCTGAGATCACTCACATTATATATGGCGGGGTTCGTGTTGCTAAGTTGTGAGTTTTCTATGTTTTGTCTTATGTACTATAACTATTCTGTTTTTTGGTTTTTTTAGCTATTTTGTTGTCAGTTTTCGATCTATGAGTTTGAATGCCCCTCTGGTATCGTTCGTCTCATTAAATGTTTTTTTTAATTTCTTGAAAATCCCATAACAGTGACTTAACCTAAACTGAATGCGACACAATACTAACTAAACATATTACTTTTAATACATAAAAAAAGAAACAATAACATAATAAACGTTTCGCTGTGTTTTTGTATAAATTCCCTATTTGCATTTCATTCAATACTACATTAAAATCTAATATTTAAGTGTTTTAAATACTAGATACGTTATACAAATACGCTTTCTGAAATTCATTTGCAACCAATAACTGATTAGTTTCCTTTCTAAAGTTAATTGAATATGGGGAATCTAAACCATCTCTTTCAGTTAAGAGTTCTCTATGGGTTTGTCCATCAGGGGAGATTACTACGACATTCTTTGATCCATATCCTATAACATACACGTTACCATCATTATCATCTGATATTCCAAATGGATTCTTTAAATTGTTTTCATTTTTGAAAGTCCATTTCGTTGTACCTTGCAGATCGCAGCATACTACTGTATGATACTTATAACTGCAATAATAAAGTTTGTGTCCAGATATAGTTATGTTGATTATTGTGTCCAGGTTCTCAATAATGATATCACGTGTTGATTCGTCAGCAAGATCCATGGCTCGAATTGGTTCATCTGTAATGGGATACAGCAGTGTGTTATTTGTCACCGCTATGCCAGTGGTTTGTCCTCCCGGTGAAAAAGTTTTCTTTACTTTTCGTTTTGGTAAATCGATTATTGTTATGTGTTTGCCTTGAATACCCCAACAGGATGATATTGCTATAGTGTTATCTTCAATATTGTATGCTACACCAAATGCTGCTGTCACGTTCAAAGAAAAATCAACGGATCCATCTTGTTTAAATACAGATACTTTGTCTAAATCTGGATAGGTGAAAACCATCCTACTACCAGGCAATATACAACATCCTTTGACATAATCCGATTCGAGTCTTATAGTTTGTTGTAACTGGACTTGTATATTCTCAATGGCCGCAATGGGGGATACTTTAGGTAATATGAACTGAGTTTGTTGTTGTTTTGTTCTTACAATGTTCACTGAGGTACTTGAGTTGTCAATATATACTTTGCCAAACACAGCAACATGATTTGCCATGTCTTTCAGTGATGTATTAAAGTTGAACTTGATCTCCACACGATTGAGAACATCATTTTCAGTAAGTGAATGAATGAACTCACCGTTTTCAGTTACACCAATTTCAAGTTGTGTTAGTGCTAGAAAAGTCTGTAGATCGGATGCGTATTCTTTTATGTGTGCTACGTTCTTTTGGTGCTCGGCAACTTTACTTCCATGCTCATCTAAAGCTTTCATTAACTGATGGATTTTTGTTTTTTCTCTTCTCCCTGTCTCGTTTGATTCTGATGTGAAGTTCTCTTGCAGTTTATCCAGATATTCATTGATATTAGACCGAACCTGTTGAATTTCCCATTCGATCTGTTTTGTTTTTTCAGACAAAGTTATCAAATTGCTATGTTTTTCTTGACGAATGCGCTTGATGTTTTCGGCTACTTCATTTAATGTTTCCTGAATTTCCAAAAAAAAGTGTTTGAGGTCTTTGAGTTTTTGAACGATGCACTTACTACAACAAGGGCATTCATGCTCATTGCAGTAAATCTGATAATTTTCATCATGTGTATTACATGTCTGCTTGATATTTGTAATGTAATCAGATAGATTTTCATACTCTGATATCGGTATAGTTACATGTGTGCTTGTCCCTATTGAAATTCCATGATGCTTAATACACTTTATACAGAGGCCCTTATCACAATCTAAACACCATATGGATGCAGTTTCAAAGACATGTTGATATTCACATACACAACACGAAGGTACAAAGCTTGCCATAATCTACGACAACAATAACATATCGACTGTTAAAGATTGGTAAAATATTAATCATTTTACATTTGTTCAGCATTGACAAACCTTTTAACAGAAGATGTTAGATGTAGTTCTACTTCTATATATCTGATGAGGTTATCCCTTTTTAACTGATTTTTTAAGTTTTGTTTTCTAATGTTGTACTGCTATACCGAGTTTAACGAGTTTAATGAGTTGAACCCCTTCCCATTCTTTATGTACCTGTCTCAAGTAAATAGCCGGTAATCCAGTGTTTGTGTATTTTGTGCTGTTTCTTTTATTATTTGGTTTTTGTTTATGTTTGTGCATAGTTTATCTTGAGTTGAACAATTTACCCCCGGCCCCCTATCCATGGTGAGAGGGAGGGTTAGCGCCAAAAGTTTTGTTTGTACCTGTCAAAAGTCTTGTGCCTCTAATTCAGTAGTTGTAGTTTGTTGTCGTATACAAAATTGTTTTTGTACAAACTTGTGTAAATAAATAAAGGACGGTTATGTTCCTAATGTCACAATTACTATCTTGTCCTCGTTTCCCCTATTTGACCAATCTAACTACTGGGTTCGAACATATATGAGCAACACGGTGGGGACTGCATATTGAGAAGGATCGGATTCTATTCAGGAGCTTCGGAGATCTTCCCTGGATCTTAAGTGGGGTTCTTTTTTCTCAGTTTTATGTTTCTATGTCTTGTTTTGTATATCGTTGTTTGTCTTTTTGATTTTGTTAGTTTTTGTTCATCAAAGCGTTGCAAGTCAATTTTTGGTTTTTTTGATATTTCCCTTTACTTTTTTTTAAATACTTTTTATGAAGACGTCATTTTGGGCAGAACGTTACAACAAAAAATATGATTTCAGCATTTCAATTGTGAATTTTCCATTTTTATGGAGCAACAATCCAGCGGCACCTGTATATCTCCTATTTCCTATCATAATTTCCTAAATAAATGGTTGCACAATGAAGCTAATACACCAAGTGATCAAATTGAAATCATGACTTCTTTAATTCAACTGGCACCATAATTGTTGTTACTTCACATTCCGTGCCTTTTCCCCGAATGTGACCTACCGAATACGACCTCACATAGGGTTGGTACTCACATGACAAACACAAAGAGTGCCACATTTGCAGTAGGATCTGATTACCCTTTGGGAGCACTTGCGATCAACAGGTTTTCGGAGGAGGTTGTATGGCAAAGTCTTTAGATTTTTTAATGTTGTGTTTAGTGTACTGTTGTTCGTCTTTTTTTCCTTTTTTTAGCTCACCTGGCCCTAAGGACCAAGTGAGCTTTTCTCATCACCTGGCGTCCGGCGTCCGTCGTCGTCCTGCGTCGTCGTCCGTCGTCCGTCGTCGTACTTTTACAAAAATCTTCTCCTCTGAAACTAGTGGGTCAAATTTAACCAAACTTGGCCACAGTCATCATTGGGGTATCTAGTTTAAAAAATGTGTTCGGTGACCCCGCCAACCAACCAAGATGGCGGCCATGGCTAAAAATAGAACATAGGGGTCAAATGCAGTTTTTGGCTTATAACTCCAAAACCAAAGCATTTAGAGCAAATCTGACAGGAATAAAATTGTTTCTCAGATCAAAATTTATCTGCCCTGAAATTTTCAGATGAATGGGACAACCCATTGTTGGGTTGCTGCCCCTGAATTTGTAATTTGAAGGACATTTTGCTGTTTTCTGTTATTATCTTGAATATTATTATAGATAGAGATGAACTGTAAACAGCAATAATGTTCAGCAAAGTAAGATTTACAAATAAGTCAACATGACTGAAATGGTCAGTTGACCCCTTTAGGAGTAATTGCCCTTTATAGTCAATTTTTAACAATTTTCATAATTTGTAAATTTTTACTAACATTTTCAACTGAAACTTAACTGGGCCAAGTTCATTATAGATACAGATAATTGTAAGCAGCAAGAATGTTCAGTAAAGAAAGATGTACAAACACATCACCATTACCAAAACACAATTTTGTCATGAATCCATCTGCGTCCTTTGTTTAATATTCACATAGACCAAGGTGAGCGACACAGGCTCTTTAGAGCCTCTAGTTTAGCCATGTTGTTATCAGTTTATTTTCGAATGATGGGGTTGAACAAACCTTTAATATCATGCGCCTATCTTTTAATTTGATTGATTGATTGTTGGTTGCTTAACGTCAATGGCAAATATTTCATGCATGTTCAGGATGAAAAAAGTTAACAATAAACAAAATACTAGTAGGTAGAATTAGTAATAGAGGTCATCCGGGATAATGGTTAGGGAAAATTGGACTGCCATTGGTAAATGTGGGTATATTGGATAGGGAATGTCAACTGTAAAAAATAATATTGTCGATAGAAGAAATGTTTCCATGGAATAGGTCACAGACAGACTTGAAAAGAAATGCTGCTATGGTTTTCCAAACCTAAACTGAGAGATATAAACATAGAACTTCAAAATATTAAGTTGGAACTGCGAAATATCAACATAGAACTAAAAATTAGAGACATCTCTTTGCACTCCATGTATACTGATGGTGGCATTAGAGACAAAACTTTGCAATGCAATGTATACGGATTATCAAATCAGTGCCATAACCTTTACACTTACACTGATGACTTTATTTTACGTGCTTTCTAATGATGACCCATGTTTAATTAGTGTACAATAAAGACTTTAATCTTTAATGTTTGGTCAAGGCTAAAGACAAACAAATAGTATGGAAACAGTATGACTATTTGTAAAAATAAGGCGAGAAATATAAACGTACGTATACACTCCACCTAACCATTATGCTTGCCAATCCTGTGTTTCACTCTTGATGCATGCTTGGCCTTTGTTCTCCCATGATTCCATGATCCCTTGTATTTAGAAATGCAAACAGAACACATGAACTTCAGATTTATTTGCTGCATTTAAAGAAAACCCAAAATAATGTGAAACTACTTTTCTCAGCAACCAATCATACTACTATATTCTCCTTTGCCTTTACGTACTTTTAAGTATCCTTTTATGAGACCTTTTCATTTTTATCTACATATTACTCGTAATCAATCACCTGTATATGCTATACTTAAAAACTTCTCTTATTTCTCAGATAAAAAAATAAATAAAACAATTACAAGAGAATCTAACAATTGTGTTTCCATGTATGTATGTAGTTTTGTGTCTCATTCATTGAATAAATCAACCAACTTCTCAGTGGTATTGTTACAAAGACCATGTCAGTTCCATATATATATATAAATCCCTATTTGTCAGCAGACACTAAAGTTTTGTCTTTTAAATCTATTTATCTATTCATGACCAAAAATATTAGACCCATCTGGACCCCAAAAAGAGGATGTATATTTAGATGCATATTTTTAAATCAAATAAACATGAGTTAGTATATCTTATGTTTTCAAACTGTACGAGACAAAAGTATTACTTTTAATACAAGATAGAAATGACAACATAAGATACATTTCTATAAGAGCAAGTGCTAACAATTGTGTGTTTGTGTCTGCATGCGGTTATAACTCCACCATTTTTATTTCATTCAAAAATGCATTATAGATAAAATTGCAGTAGTTTAATTTCTAGATACGTTATACAGATATGTTTTATTACTTATAGTTGCAACTAACAACTGTTTAGTTTCCTTTCGAAAGTTAATTGACAATAGGGAAGCTAAGCCATCTCTTCTTCTCAAGAGTTCTCTATGTTTTTGTCCATCATGGGAGATAACCACGACATTCTCTGATCTACATCCTACAACATACACGTTACCATCATTGTCAGCTGATATTCCACATGGATGACTCAAAACTTTTTCATTTTTGAATGTCCATTGTTTTGTTCCTTGTAGATCGCAGCTTACTACTGTATGATACTTATAACTGGAATAATAAAGTTTGTGTCCAAATATTGTTATGTTGACTTCTGAGTCGAGGTTCTCAGTAAGTATATCACGTGTTGTTTTGTCAGTTAGATCCATGGCCCGAATGGCTTTGGTTTTTACGTGATACAGCAGTGTGTTATTTGTCACCGCTATACCAGTGGTTTGTTTACCAGGAAGAATAGTTTTCAGAACTTTTCGTTCCGTTAAATCAATTATTGTTATTTGTTTCCCTTGATCACCCCAACAGGATGATACGGCTATAGTGTTATCCTCATTGTTGTATGCTACACCATATGCTGCTTGTACGTTTAATGAAAAATCAACCGACCCGTCTTGTTTAACTACAATTACTTTTTTGAATGAAGGACATATGAAACATAATCTACCATCAGGCAATATGCAACATCCTGTGGCATACGAACATTTGGTATTTATAGTTTGTTGCAACTGGACTTGTATATTATCAATGGGCACGATGGGTGATACTTTAGGTAAAATCAACTGTGCTTGTTGTTGTTTTTTCTTTGCAATTTTCTACGTAACTGGAGTTGTCAATATATACTTTTCCAAAAAAATGTCTGTCAGTAATGTATTTATGTTGAACTTGATCTCCACACGGTCGAGAACATCACTTTCAGTAAGTGAATGAATGAACTGACCGTTTTCAATTACACCCAATTCACGTTTTCGACTTTCATATTCAATATGGCGAAAACGCGAAAACGCGAAATCGGTAGACGAAACGCACGAATGGGTTACATATAAAATTGAATCCTGATATCTATGATGAGTTTATTTACAACCACTGGGTCGATGCCATTGCTCGTGGAGTTAAAATTCCCCGAGGGTATCACCAGCCCAGTTTTCAGCACGTCTATGCTGACATGAATTAGCATTGTTATTTTCATTGTTTTATAAAAAAAATTACTGTTTGCAAATGTATGAATTATTCTAAATAATAAGTATGTTCTTATCCCAGGCAGAAAAGACCTAGCCGTATTGGGCACAACTTTTTGGAAATTTTTTGTCCTTAATGCTCTTTAACTTATTACTTGTTTTGGCTTTCGAACTTTTTTTTATCAGAGCGTCACTGCTTAGTCTTGTGTGGACGCGTCTGATGTATTAAATTTTAAACCTGGTACCTTTTGTTAGCTATTATTCGTGTGTTTTTCTGTTTTATATGTTCTCCCTTTTATTTATATTGTAGTCCTATCATGTTATGTTGTGCCAAATACGGCTAAGGTAATATATTCCTGGGATAGGAAAGTTCATAGTTTTTCGAACAATTCAAAGTTTTGTAACAGGAAATTTTGATACCATCGGGGACAAAACACCCACCAGCAGTGGCATTAACGCAGTGGTGTAAATAGTTATCAAAGGTACTAGGATTATAATTTAATACGCCAGACGCGCGTTTCGTCTACATAAGGCTCATCAGTTACGCTCAGATTAAAATAGTTATGAAGCAAAACAAGTATAAAGTTGAAGAGCATTCTTGATGCGGCTAAGGTAATCTATTCCTGGGATAGGAAAGTTCTGAGTTTTTCGAAGAAACAGGAAGTTTATAAAAATGATCATACAATTAGTATGCATGTCAACACTGAAGTGCTGTCTACTGGGCTGGTGATACCCTCGGGGACGCAACTTCTGCCAATAGTGGCATCGACCAAGTGGTGTAAATGGTGTTCAAAGGTACCAGAATTATAATTTAATACGCTAGACTAAATTTTGTATATACTCCAGACGCGAGTTTCGTCTACATAAGACTCATCAGTGACGCTCAGATAAAAATATCTATGAAGAAAAACAAGTACAACTAGATTTGTAATTGCTAGCAATAACGGATGGCACCCTCGTCCCCCCATTGCCAGGCGAGCGGCAGCCATTTTGAAAATTTCAAAGTCAAAGAGTGCATCTACACATGCAAGTCATCATTTTTGTAAAATTTCATTAAGTTTGGAGCATTTGAAATTTTGGACAATTTTGCAGTTTCCATGGTTACGGCAGCCATTTTGGAAATTCCAACTTCAAAATGCAACTCTGCACATGTCAGTCACTATTCCTGTAAAGTTTCATCCAGTTTGCAGCATTTTGATTTTTTTTGGAAATTTTTAACATTTGTCCTGCAACCATGGTTACAGTAGATAATTCCAAAATTCTGAGAGCAGACATCTTATTGCCACATGTCATGTTATATACCAATGCAGTTTCATTTACTTTGTTCCAATACTCTCTGAGAAAATGCAGATTTTATGCATTTTTCCATAGGGTCAATGCAAAACTTGGCCCCAGTTTCCATGACAACGGCGGCCATTTTGGATTATCAAAATATTGTTTTGACATCTAAGCGTACCGGGTAACATTTTTATAAAGTTTCATCCAGCTGAGTGTTATAACGAAAGAGTTAGAATTTTTGATATTTAAGCTGTTTCCATGGTAACGGCAGCCATTTTAAAAATTCCAAAGTCAAATTGGAAATCAGCACATGTCAGTTACCATTCCTGTGGAGTTTCTTCCAGTTTGGAACACTCTGATTTTTTTCGCATTTTTGCTGTTTCCATGGAAACGGCGGCCATCTTTTACCATTCCATACCAAGGTGCACAACTTTAATTGGGGGTCCTCATTATAGTAAAGTTCCATCAACATTGGTCCATAGGATTCCGAGAAACACGACGGACAAAATGTGTGGAAGAAGAATAAGAAAAACGTAGAATAACAATGCGTCACCCCAACTCCGTTGAGGGTGCCATAATAAGAAGAAAAAAAAGAAACGTAGAATAACAATATGTCACCCCAACTCCGTTGAGGGTGCCATAAAAATGAAGAGCATTGATGACTCAAAATTGGAAAAAACTTTTAGGAATTTTGGTCCTCAATGCTCTTCAACTTCGTACTTTATTTGACCTTTTTAACTTTTTTGGATTCGAGCGTCACTGATGAGTCTTTTGTAGACGAAACGCGCGTCTGGCGTATATACAAAATTTAGTACTGGTATCTATGATGAGTTTATTAACAAAAAGTTGTGCCAGATGCAGCTAAGGTAATATACTCCTGGGATAAGAACATCCTGAGATTTTCGAAAAATTCAAAGTTTTGTTAAAGGAAATTTATCAAAATTATCATATAATTAGTATTCATGTCAACACCGAAGTGTGACTACTGGGCTGGTGATACCCTCGAGGACGCAACATCCACCAGCAGTGGCATCGACGCAGTGGTGTAAATAGTTAGCACAGGTACCAGGATTTCAATTTAATATGCCAGACGCGCGTTTCGTCTACATAAGACTAATCAGTGACGCTCAGATCAAAATAGTTATGAAGTAAAACAAGTACAAAAGTGCAGAGCATTGGTGGCCCAAATTTCGAAAAAGTTGTGCCAAATACGGCCAAGGTAATCTATTCCTTGGATGAGAAAATCCATAGTTTTTCAAAAAATTCAAAGTTTTGTATCAGGAAATTTATTTAAATGACCATAATACAGTAAGTATTCATGTAAACACTGAAGAGCTAACTACTGGGATGGTGACACCCTTTGCATTGCCATAAAAGCGGGAGGTTTGGCATGCTAAAAAACCAGCTTCAACCCATCATTTTTCTTTTATTAAAATGTCCTGTACCAAGAAAAATGGCCATTGTAATACTATAGTTCGTTTCTGTGTGTGTTACATGTTAATGTTGTGTTTCTGTCGTGTCGTAGTTCTCCTCTTATATTTGATTTGTTTCCCTGAGTTTTAGTTTGTAACCCGGATTTATTATTTTCTCAATCGATTTATGAATTTCGAACGGCGGTATACTACTGTTGCCTTTATTTAAAAATTAACTTTACCTCTGGAATATATGACCTTAGCTGTATTTGGCAAAATTTTAGGAATTTTTGTCCTCAACGCTCTTCAAATTCGTACCTTATATGGCCTTTTTACCTTTTTTGCATTCGAGCGATGAGTCTTTTGAAGACGAAAGTTCGTCTGGCGAAAATATAGAATATAATCGTGGCATCTATGATGAGTTTATTGACTTGCTGCATAATTCTACCCATGCCATATTTGTTTAGTTTTAGAGATTTTGAAGCCACATTTGGGTTCTTGTGCAACTCAATTTTTGTAAATGGTGTGCAGCCTATGATAATGAAGTATACAGTGTGACTAATGGTATTTTAGGTTTGTTTTTTCACGCATCGTTGGAATTTGACGTGACTGTCATACAAGTGAGAGTTTAAGCTAGCTATAAAACTAGGTCCAATCCACCATTATATACATAAGAAAATGCCTGTACAATGTCAGGAATATGACAATTGTTATCTACTTGTTTGTTGTGGGTGAATTTTCGATTTTTCTATTTAATTTGGGACTTTTCATTGTGAATTTTCTTCGGAGTTCAGTATTTTTGTGATTTTACTTTTTAGGTTACCCTTTTATCAACCACTCTCATTTTACCAAGACATTACCGGTAATAAATCACCAGTATATGTACAATGTAAAACATACAGTTATTCCTTTATAGATAAAAAGATAAAATAACACAAATTAATAAGAGTAGTTATAACTTGTGTTTTCACGTATGTTTGTGCATTTGTATGTTTCATTCGTTTAATTCATCAATCAAGTCCTCAGTGGCATTGTTCCAAGTATGTACCATATATATGTTACATCATATATACAGATATCTTTTTGTCGGCAGAACCTCAAGTGTTGTTTTTCAAATCTGTTTATTTATTCATGACCAAAGATATATAAGATCCATCTGTACACAAAAAGAAGATGTATATTTTTTATAAATCATATAAACACTGATTAAACCATCTAGCGTTTGAAAACTGTAAAACACAAAATACTAGCTGAACGTATTACAATTAATACAAAAAAAAAAGAAATAACAACATACGATACATTTACTTTATAGTACAGCCCGAAGAATGTCCTCAGATTTGAGAGAATCTCAAATTTCACAACTGATTAGGTTCACAATTTGAAGTCCTTGTAATTATTAGATCACTCTTCCCAATAAACTGCCCACAGATGTTACACATAGATTATGTGATAAGAAAGTCAACATTTTGGCATTTTCTGTCTTTACTTGAAATATAAATATATCTTCTATACATATAAATATTCAATATAAGATTTTGATATCAAGTCAGTTTTTTTTTTATTAATCATGTTCAGATACAGTGGAGGGAATATAATATAACCTTTTGAATACATGTTATGAATTTTCTTTTTTTTATAAAAATAGAATAGATTTATAATTTGTTTTTATTAATCATGTTCAGATACAGTGGAGGGAATATAATATAACCTTTTGAATACATTTTATGAATTTTCTTTTTTTTTATAAAAATAGAATAGATTTATAATTTGTTGTCATTTTGAAGAAATAAATATTCGTTTTAACTTTACATTTGTATTGAAAATTTGTCATAAAAGATAAAAGGAAATTTCTGAAATATTCAAACAAAGTTCTACATAAATTAATTGTTCATAAAACAAAAGAAAATTTGGGATAAGAACCCCCTTTTTTGCCCATTTACAGGACATATTTAGGTATACAGTTGTCCGTCTGTCTTTCCTTCGTCAACATGTCGCATATGAACTCAACAACACTTAAACCAAACATTGTTCTCCCTTTTGATTTTTATTAATTTCCGATTTTATGTTTCTGACTTATGAGGTATTTAATTAATAATTAAAAAGGGGGATATTTCTATTTTCTGAAATAACTCAAAAATGATTTCATAGAAACTATGGTGAATTTTTTATATTTAGTAACAGTAAAAGTTCAATGATAAGTTAATATTGATATTAAAAGACCTCCGAACAAAAAGGGATGTTCAGATCCCCGAGCCCGAAGGGCGAGGGGATTTGAACAGCCCTTTTTGGTGAGGAGGTCTTTTAATGTCAATATTAACGTAATCATTGAACTTTTACTGACTTACAAACCGTCAAAATTATAAGAAAAGTACATAAAAAGCACTTGCAGAAACCTAATTCCCCTGAACTGGACGAGTCTAAATATGTTCAACTTAAATGATAGTTAAACAGTACTCAGACTGAAATATACAATTAACAGTTACCAAATTGAAATGAAAACGGACCGATTTAATGGCATTACATCATAAAATTAATATTTATGATAAAAAAAATTAGCATCTAAATAACACTAAATGATAGTTTTACAAAATTAGGGGGTAAATTTATATTTTTTTATCCAACTTTTCAAAATAACGATTTCTTATTTTATAAATCAGGCAATCGAAATCCCATACAGACCTCATTTATAACTGACCAATGAATATTATGCCCTAACAACTTCATGCTATATATACTTGATGTTTTTGATCTGTCAGTAATCATGAAATAGATTCGTAAAGATCAGACCTTAGAAAACAGTAAGTAAACTCTTCCAACAAATAGTTTTTTTAAACAGCTTGTTTCAGAACTTTTAATCGAACAGACCTAGATGCATAAGGTCCTGCACAATATTCATCCGGTAAATGTTCCTTTTGTAACTGATTTGGTTATTTTCCTACATTACGTTACATGCGAATGCAAAATAAGTTTTGTCTATTCAGTCCAATTAATAAAAAGATCTTGCTTTATTTGTGTTTTTAAAATAAAAAACTATGCAAGCAAACTTCAATGAATAAAACCGTATTGAACTAGGTTTCACTGGCCCGATCAAAACTTGTGAGGCGAAATATATTCGAAAGGTCAACAAACTCTTTGATTTAGTCGTCCGTTATTCCCTTTTCATGTCTAAATAAAGCAAAAACACCTGAAAAACTTTTATCTTTCTTAGTTTTATCCTTGCCTGGCAAAAAAATGTTATAAATCGTATTAAAACAGTAGAACAGTAAAAAAATATTTAAAACTTTTTATACGCCCGTCAAAATTTTGACGGGACGTATTATGGTATACAAATGTCCGGTGTCCGTCCGTCTGTCCGTCCGTCTGTCCGTCCGTCTGTCCGTCTGTCCGTCTGTCCGGTGTAAACATGTCGCACCGTAACTTGAAAACGACTTATCCAAATTTCATGAAACTTAATATAGTTGTTTCTTATGATGGTCAAATGATCTGTATACTTTTTGGTGAAAATAAGATTAAAACTTTTTGAGTTACGGCACTTTGTAACTAAAACAGGGGTGTGTTTTTTTCACATGTCGCACCGTACCTCAAAAAAGATTCTTGATTATGGCTTAAAACTTTAAACACTTCTTAGTTATATTAATCTTAATATCTGTATACTTTTTGGTAATGATTCAAAATTTTATTTTTGAGTTATTGAGTATTTTGTAAAAAAGGGGGAGTTTTTTTTTACATGTCGCACCATATCTCAAAAACGATTTATGATTATTGCTTAAAACTTTATACATGTCTTTGTTATATTAATATAAAGATCTGTATACTTTTTGGTGATGATTCAAAATTTCATTTTTGAGTTATTGAGTATTTTGTAAAAAAGGGGGAGTTTTTTTTTACATGTCGCACCATATCTCAAAAACAATTTATGATTATTGCTTAAAACTTTACACACTTCTTTGTTATATTAATCTAAAGATCTGTATACTTTTTGGTTTTTATTTAAAAATTTTTTTTAGTGATATTTATTTTTTTTGTTAAAAAAAAAACAGGGTTGGGGGGTTTCACATGTCCCACTGTGACTCAAAAACAATATATGGTTATTGCTTAAAACTTTCTCGGAAACTATTTATGATTATTGCATAAAACTTCCACACAAGACGTTGGGCGTATCATGCGCTCATGGCGCAGCTGTTTATTTAATAAGCGTTCAGTTATGTGATAAACTGATGAGACCCCCCCCCCCCCCCCAAATAACTAAATTGTAGCATTTTACAAGATCAAGATCTTGTCTTTGTGTGCTAAGTACTAGTACAGAGAAATCAATTAAGTTGATTGATTGTTGTTTGCTTTACGTCCAGTAGCAAATATTTCATGCATGTTTATGGACTATAACACATAAATTTTAAATACAATAGATAGGTCGTATGTATTGTAATAATAGGTCGACAGTGAGGTTGGACGTGAAATTTTTAAATACCACTGGAAAATGAGGGTACAGAGCGTTGATCCTTAAAATCCACCCTGAAGTCGATCATCCATGTTTACGTGTAGTTTAAAATATCATTTCACGCATCCAATTTAGATTAGATACTTTTAGCTAGCTTTAGTAACTGTGAGAATTCTGTGAAACTGTATTGTGTATTGTACTTTAGTTTTTGGTATGATATTCTGTACTACCGATCCCTATACCGCTCTCTTGGTTGGTCTCGTGTGGGGGCGTTCGGCTCGAGAGCAGGAGGTCATTTGTTCGAATCCCGAACGGCTCAAACAAAGACGTTAATTAAATTGGTATTCTATTTCAACGCTAAACACATGGATTCATAGACGAAAAGCACAGACTGGCCGGCTCAGAGTCGGAAATGTGTCCGGGTCGGATGACTTTTCTTCCTGCGAACTAATATCTTGTGAACTTACACAATAAAAAAAAACCGACTCAGCTTGTCAGTCTAGTAAAAAAACGGGATTAATACTCTTATTATATTTACATGTAATCGTCCTGAATAATAATTTTATTTGCCGCT
Source organism: Mytilus edulis (assembly GCA_019925275.1). Lineage (NCBI taxonomy): Eukaryota > Metazoa > Mollusca > Bivalvia > Mytilida > Mytilidae > Mytilus > Mytilus edulis. The sequence goes on along the minus strand of CM034351.1, from coordinate 56,676,686 downwards.
GGTCGTCATCCATTATCATTATATATTTTACCATTTTATTATACAGTGAAGGGTTTTTCTTTTACTGTTTTACATTCCATTTTCTTAAATTTTCACGAATCAAAATTAAAATATGGCAGGTGAAATTTTTCAACCAAGCACTTGTGAGTGTTGGGATATCTTTGACGATAATATAATTTAATCAAATGTGCCTTTTCGGATATATAATATTTGACGGTAAATATTATTGAATTAACTCCGTATATAACTATTATTTAGTCATGGGTCGGTTTTGAGCTTATTATTCTGTATACGCATCTTTCTATATAAAAAAAAAGACCGAATGTTTATTCTAAATATTTTTATTTATCTGTGTCTTTGGGTTGCTGTCGCATTAATGTATACCTTTATCTCCTTTTATTCAAAACCAAATGATTCGCTTGGGTATAGAAATATTGACATCTCTGGACCTCTTCCGTCCCGCAGTATACCCTTGCTAAATGGGTGCGTTCGTTTGGCTTTTTGGTTATATAAATACGCAGCTTTGTCCGATCAAAATATGATAGGAATGCATATCCGATGCCTGGTGCAGTGAGAATTTCACGCTATCTTTACCTTAAAAAATCATTCGAGGGAAAGCCGATCTACGCACGAGTTGAATGATTGAAATGTGTAAACAACAAGAAAGGTCAGCTAAATCTTTTCAAATAAGTCGCATGGCTGATTTTAACAACATTTTTGTGACTTTTGCTAGAACAATAGTAGATGAATTTTGCTTTTATGACAACTTTTATACCAGTCTGAGATATAAATAAAGTTAAACAGCAAATGTTGTCACCTAGACGAGACAGCCGTCGTTGTACGCTTCAATATATGAGTTATTGCCACTCATTGAAGATTGTTTTTCTGTTCTAGTCCCTCCCCTATTAGTTATGCAGGAAATTATACAATGTTACCCCTGATGTGTACTACGACAACGTTTTTTTTAATGTTAAAAAAAGATTAAATGCAAAGAGAAAAATGATGGAAGAAATGCTAATATTTACGCATAAAAATTCAAATGTAAATAATAATGAAATATATAAAAATTGGAAAACTGTTTGAGACTATAATCAACTGAGGACAAATGGTTATACATCACTATATGAAGCTGATTAATTTATTGCTCCTTTTTGTCCAGTGGCAAATATGTCATGCATATCCACGACTAGATTAAAAGTGAATCAATCGGAAAGAAATGCTTACAAATTTAGAGTGGCACTTTTTACAATAAGGCAGAGCGTTCGCTTGAGGTAAACGTATGCCGTAATAGAATAGATTTCAACCATAATGATCGAACTCGTAAGTTAAGCTATTAGCCCTCCTTCCCTTTTTTTCTCCACGATAGACGAATGTCATAAACAAAACGTCATGAATTTGCAATCAATAACGGCCACTATAAGTAAATGAGATATGGACTTTTTTTATAAACAAATTTCTATTGCAGCCAACATCTCCCGGTTCAGGACAGGTTGTTTTTCCACAAATACCGCCTGATTATTGACCAAAAGCACTTTGAATCAAACAAATTCTTAAATTGTTGTTGTCTTTAATGTCGTTTATTTACTTTTATAGTGAAAGACAACTGTGAATACCGAGTGGTATCCACCCTCTATTACCCTACCGCAGAATTACTACCTCAGGTGTTGGTTCACCATATTTAAATTCTTTAATTGTAAATTAAGGTATTTTGCTGGGTGTTTTTTCCCGATCCTATTTCGGACCCCCTGATTTTAAGAGGGCGTATCTAATTAGTCATGCCCGATTAACTTTAAGTAAATTGAACCTCAACTTAAAAACCTACACCGGGTAAATAAGTTCGAGGTACAATAAGTAGACAATAGAAATCCTTTGTGAAATGAGATCGTCCCAGGTTTCTTAGATAATTATTTTGCGTTGAATAACAATGAAAAATGCACGAGCAGGTTTGTAATTGATTGACGTAACTCCCTTTTGATTAAAAAAAAAATGATATTACATATCCGAGTTATGGGATTTTATTCTTGAAACAAATAGGTTTTCCAGCTTTCAAACAATACATTTTATGTGCTTTGAGCAGTTTCCATTAAACTTTGTTGACTGGTTTATATCTATTAAGATAACCTCCCTTTAGTTTTTCATAAATTTCTGATATGACATTGAGAAGTTATTGAACTTTATTCTCTGAAAACGCGACAGGAGTATCATGCGCTCATGACACAGCTGTTTATTATTATTGTATTTAATTTTTTATTTGAAAACACTTTCAACTTTTTTTCTCTTATTTAAAGGGGCACTATATATAGCTAGCTACGAGATATATAAAAAATCTAAAGTATGATTTTTTTTTGTTCAAACATTAATGAAAGTGAAATAGTGAAATAATAATTAACTTTTAGCAGCTAAAATGGTTCATTTTTGTCAAATTAAGCTAATAAAAATTGATAATGAATTATTCACTTGCAAGTGAATAACTCAACCTCATTAAACCTGCATTCATGTGAACTCCAATTCAACCCCGTAGAAAGAGATAGAATAACGCATGCATAGTCCGTGTACGGTTATTTAAAGGAAAAGAATGTCAACAATGAAAGTGAAACAAAGGTGAATAATGTAACTGACTGGTTCGATCCAAAAAAAAAATTCAAAATTAGGAAAAAACGACGATAAAACATTTTCAATCTATAACACAAAATTTAGTAGATCTATAAAAATCAAACTGCACGAGTTGCTTAATCTATCTATATCTATGTTTATGTTTAGATCGCGTATATGGTCATAGAAGGTCATCTCGAAATTTAATTAGATGGCGTCATTGCCAAAATTCACACAAAACGAAGCTAAATCTTATTGAGACCATGTAAATTGTTTATTTTATATTTTTGACAATTTGGAAAAATGTTTTACATTGTTATAAATAAAAAATGAGAATTTGAGTCATATTGGTGAACATGAATTTAACAGCTAGTACCCCTTTAAGCATTTCATCTTTTCAATGAAACATAACAATACAAGTCGTTTATTATATACATATTGCCCCTCTATTCAATGGAAAATAAAGGGAGGAGGGTCCACTCCACATTTGCATGTGGATAGAAGTAGGTAATATTTGAACCTTATATCCTTAAAAAAATGCAGAATTTATATACAGTGCATAAATGGATTTGTCTTGGATCCAACTGATTTTAATATAATAGCTATTTGAGTATCCCAATAAGTGAAATCAAATTCGAACCATTCAGATTTCTAAATATCCCAAGAAAGGAAACATATATTCTAGGGATATCTGATTGGTCTACAGAACAGTAACCGAAACATCTCCTTTAGTATTAGAAAAAGACCAGATCTGGATTTCTGATATAGAAATAAACACACAATAATTATACCACAAGCATGCAAGTGGGAATTTCAAAAAACAAATTATTAAAATAAATGCTGAAAAATGTATTCCATCACATCCTACACTGGATATACCAACTCTTAATTACTCTATATATCTGCACCTCAAAAAGGAAATTAGTTACAAAGGATTACAATAAGATCCTGATTGATTTTAACACAATTACATTGACATGTTTTATTAAAACCTATCAAATTTGCTTGAAATTATGATCAGAGTATTTCCAAATTAGCTGCAGAAATCCTATTTTTTTGTCAATATGCAAAGAAAAATTATTTTTTTTTTTTATTGAATTTTGGATGAAAAACTAATTGCAAAAATATGAAAAAACAAAAAATTTGAAAACACATCGTCTTTGCAAATATTTTGCAGATCAGAAAATATAATGTATTTAGTGTAGAAACTGTAAGTTAAATAATCTTGACCAAATGACCATCCGTGTTTTTTTTTATAACAACAGTGGACACCAACTGTGAGAGTAGCACTTAACCTATCATTTAAATGCTTGTTTAAACAATCAATTTCCTGGTTTTAATGCTGAATATCAGGAAAAATCCGGGCTGTTCTATAAAGTACATTTTACTAGCAATTGTGTTTCCATGTAACTATGTGTTTTTTTTGTATATATGTATATTTTATTCTCCATTTCATTAAATACTGCATTAAGATATAATATTGAAGTGGTTTAATTACTAGATACGTTATACAAATACGCTTTCTCAGAATAAATTGTAACTAATAACTGATTAGTTTCCTTTCCAAAGTTAATTGAACATGGGTATTTTAAACCATCTCTTTTAGTTAAAAGTTCTCTATGTGTTTGTCCATCAGGGGAGATAACCACGACATTATTTGATCTATATCCTGCAACATACACGTTACCAGCATTGTCAGCTGATATTCCAAATGGATTCGTTAAAACGTTTTCATTTTTGAATGTCCATTGTTTCACTCCTTGCATATCGCAGCATATTACTTGACTATACTTAAAATTGGAATAATAAAGTTTGTTTCCAGATATCGTTATGTTGATTTCTGTGTCCATGTTCTCAGTTGTTATATCACGTGTTGATTCGTCAGTCAGATCCATGGCTCGAATTGCTTTATTTTTAATGTGATACAGCAGTGTGTTATTTGTCACCGCTATACCAGTGGTTTTTCCACCAGGTGAAAAAGTTTTCTTTACTCTTCGTCCCTTTAAATCAATTATTGTTATGTGTTTGCCTTGACTATCCCAACAGGATGATATTGCTATAGTGTTATTTTCATTGTTGTACGCTATACCACATGCTGCTGTTACATTCAAAACAAAGTCAACCGTCCCGTCTTGTTTAACTACAGTAACTTTGTTTGAATCAGGATAGGCGAATACAAATCTACTATCAGGCAACATGCAACATCCACTAACAAAAGATGATTCGGTTTTTATAGTCTGTTCTAACTTGACTTGTATATTCTCAATGGGCACAATTGATGATACTTTAGGTACTATCAACTGAGCTTGTTGTTGCTTTTTCTTCACAATGTTCACTGAGGATTTGGAGTTGTCAATATACACCTTGCCAAACTCAAGAACAGTATTTGTAATCTCTGTCAGTGACGTATTAATGTTAAACTTGACCTCCACACGATTGAGAACATTACTTTCAGAAAGTGAATCAATAAACTGACAGTTTTCATCGACATCACTTTCAATCTGTTTCAGAGCTAGGAAAGTCTGTAGATCTGATGCGTGTTGTTTTATGTTTGCTATATTCTTTTGGTGCTCGGCAATTTTACTTTCATGCTTATCTAAAGCTTTCATTAACTGATTGATTTTTTTATTTTCTCTTTTTTCGATCTCATGCAATTCTAATATGAAGTCCTCTTGTAGTTTATCGAGATGCCGATTGATGTTTAATCGAACTTGTTGAACATCACGTTCGATCTGTTTTCTTTGTTCGGACAATGTTTTCAGATTGTTGTTTTTATCTTGACGGATCCGTTTGATATTTTCCGCAACTTCATTAACTGATTCATGAATTTCCAGAAAAGCGTTTGATGTCTTTGTGTTTTTGACAATATCATCTAGATTTGATATATTTTGACATTTTGTGTGCCTTTCAACGATGCACTTACTACAACACGCGCATTCATGTTCATTACAGTAAATCAGATACTTTTCATCATGAGTACTACATGTCTGCTTAATATTTGTAATGTAAGTCGGCAATGTTTTATATTCTGATACCGGAATAGTTACATGCTTTCTTGTTGCTTTTGAAATTCCATGATGCTTACTGCAGTCTATACAGAGGCCTTCATCACAATCTGAACACCATATGGAGGCAAATTTTAAGACATGTTGAAATTCACATACAGCACATGAAGGTTCAGAGCTTGCCATCATCTGCAAGAAAAAAATACATATTGATCGTTAAAAATATATCTTTCCCACATTTGTAAATCATTAAAAGGAAGATAAAAACCACTTAAAGTCATAAACTTTTAGCCTTGTATATCTTATTATAGCATAATAACTGCGATTACTCTAATATATGTATTCAGTGTCTCTTTGTTTACCCTTTAATATTCTATTTATGCCTGCCCCATGTAAGGAGCCTGCTACAGTGGTTGTTGTTTTCGCCGTTTCAAATATGTGTTGTTCGTTTATTGAATTGCTTAGTTTAAGTATAGAACGAGGATAGCAAACTTAAGTAAAATCTTTATTTACAACTGTTAAATTCAAAAACAAAACTTATTTTCGTAAATAAGTTATTACTTCAGCACTAATGTTAAAATAGCTGTCTTAATGAATAACTAATTTTACGTAAAAACATCAAATATCGGACATAATTCACTATTGAGACAAGTAAATGAACAGTTGAACATAATAAGTTTACCCAATCAAATTGCGTAGGATTAAAAAACATAGATCATTCCGTATCAAAAGATAATTAGGTAGGGAGACAAAGGCAGATTTGTAAATATATTTGTTTTCTTAATTCTAGAAACCATTCATTGACTAGATTTCCCGTTAGAATTTTCAAAACATAACAGTATGTCTTTCTAACGCAAAGAAGGGTATTCCAACATAAAACATCTGTATGCCTTTATTTAACCAGTGATCAAATTAAGTAGAACATAGTGTTAGTATCATGAGTATTTCATATTTATTCGATTTTGACATCATGAGGTGGAAGATTTAGCTAGCCATTAGACCAGGTCAACCCACCATTGTTTCCTAAAATGTCCTGTTCCAAATCAGGAATATGACAGTTGTTATCAATTAGTTTGTTTTTATGTATGTTTGCGTTTGTTTTTGTTTCACTTCGGAATTCAGAGTTCCTGTTGTTCCTTTGTTTCCCTCTTATAGTTGATGTGTTCCTGTGGTTTTGGGTTTTTAACCCATATTTGTTTTCTCTCAATCGATGTAGGACTTTTGAACACCGGTATACTACTGTTGCCTTTATTTAGACGCACGAGTACCAAAGTTTGTTCTTCTAGCAATATTAAATGATGTTTTATGAGACATTTTGCTAGTAAAACCGAAGTATGACAAGCAATGCAATGTTTCCCATTTAACTAAGCACAGGACGATACCCATCCATGAACCATATTTTCAAAGTCGTATCAAAGTATCAAATAATTTATATGATAACTAGAAAACTGGTAGTGTTCCAAAATTTGAAAAAAATAACTTTTACATTCAAAACGTGTCTATTATTTAATGCAACATTTCAAATTAAAGGATATTTCCTGAGAAGTCATATTTTGTGGTAGCATATAAAACTGATTCTTATTAAGTAAGTGAAAATAATAGAAGGTGGTAAAATTGTTTTGACAAGCCTTACTTGCTGTTTTGTTAACTGTTACTATATTAAAAATACTTTTCACGAATATTTCTAAACATGAAAACTCGAGAATTTCGCAAAAAGTAAATTCTTCTCCATATGCAAATATGAAATTAATATATACAGTGTTTTATTTCTCTTATGTATAACAGATAATTGTCACTAATTTGCGTTTCAGATTGGATGATTTGGCATTACAATTGTTTTTAGTTTGCAGATCGAATGGAACATGTATGAATGAACAAACTTCCCATTACAACATGTACAACACACACTTGTCTCTGAATTAAACAAGTGTATACTTTAATATATAAAAGAATGAAGGTATATATTTTTAAGAGATATGTGCCAGTTGTGTGAAAACATCACAGCAATGCAACAAGAGAAACAGATGTACATGGCAAACAGAGCAATTATATTAATATGCACTTTAACTGATCATTGGGAGTGAACACTGGATGCAGATTCAACTAGAAATTAAAAAAAAAAGGTCCACAATGTATTCTAAAGATATTAGAAAAGAGGGACGAAAGATAACAAAGGGACAGTCAAACTCATTAACCGAAAATAAACTGACAACGCCATGGCCAAAAATGAAAAAGACAAACAGACAAACAATAGTACACACGACACAACATAGAAAGCTAAAGAATAAACAACACAAACCACACCAAAAACTAGGGGTGAAAGAGATATGAATAAACTTGTTTTGTTTATATTAATTTGTTATTACTTATGTACATGCAATACGAAAATCGTCTTTACGGAAATTAGGGCATACTTTGATAATCAGTATTGAATTTTTAGAAAACAAATTAAGATATTGCTGAAATTATATTTATAGAAAAAACGTATGAACAATTCCTAGGTTTTGACTGTTAAAGTTCGATAACCCTTGAACGACTAGTATGACGATTATCAAAATAGATATTACTATTCATTATGTAGCTATGGCCAGTTAACGCAATTTATAAGAATTTATTAAACCATAATTGACGTATCATTAAACGTGATGGGGAAACATTGTATACAGGACAAAACCTTTTTTTGATAGTGTACACGGAGAAAAGATGTGTTTTAGAGACCGACAATTGCATTCTGTGTCACAAAATTACTTGTCAAAACATGTTAACTATACGTACTGGAGCTCAGATGGTATTTAATACTATTCCTTTTTTAAATGTCATTGAAATGAAATCAAACATCAACAATTTTACCTGAATTTGAAGGAGTTATACAAATGTCTTTAACTTGATAACATATTTCAACCAGGAAGGTAAACAAACGATACAGTCACGAGATATTTATCGTCGAATCTATTGACGACATCTGTAAATCACGTGACGGATGTTAAAATGGCGCGTAACTTTAAATGTATCACTATTATATGTTTGTATAAACAGTTTCTTGATTCCTTGTAAGTATTAAAACGACGACCGATTGATTGCAGATGGAAAATATGTTAGGAATTCGGAAAGAGGTGTCAACATGGTCAAGGTGTTTAGGAATTCGCGTCTCAAGTAAATACAAACAATTTTTGAATCATTTTGAGAATCACCAACTGAATTACAAAGCCCAATAATTAACTCAAAAGAACTACTCGATTGCAAATACATTTGTAGAAAAAAATGTTAGTTATTTTGAAAGAGCATTTCAAGGTGTTCTGGAATCTGCTAATCGAATAGAGCAAAGAAAAGAAAACGTTTTAATTTATTGTGTAGGATTAGAAATAATCATGAAACAGATTGTCTAGACTTCTTCTTTTGTTAGTGTTGTTTTGGTTTATGTTGGGACTTTGGATATCTTTATACATACAATTTATGTTTTTAACCTTAGTGGCAATGGATATGATAACAATTCATAGTGAGGTCAAAAACTGTACTCAAATCGCATATTAAATACAACCCTTTATATTAAGATAAAATCATTCATTACTTCAAAAACTGTAACTATTTAACGAAAAGTCAATATTACCAAAAACAAATTAAAAGAACTGCTTAAAAGAACGTTGCTTTTCGGCAATATTGAAGACGTAAATATAAAGATAATGCAACAAAAATATTGTTTGCAATAAGGGTATAGCATTTATAAATTTCACATTGTAACATATTTTTCCTTTGAGAGGTTTGTTTGAAAACATTCCGCAGAAAATTATGTTGACTCCATCACTAGTGGGTTGAGCATTATTGAGTTTCTGTCTTACAGATGACGACGGATATGATTCAATTGTCGGAATAACAATCTTGTTCCCTTTTTCCGATTTTTACCAATCTAATTTCACAGTGTAGATGCTATTCTGTACGCTATCCGGAAGTCGCGATTTTCGAAGCGAGAACTTTTTGGATCACATTTTGATGGATATACTGAATTAAACAGTAAGTTGATCATCTGTACATAGCTTAATGATTAATTCAGCTGACATGGATATTCTCAAATGGTTTAGAATTAAATTCAGCACATGCATTATTCGTATCTTTGCCTTAATCAAGAGATTTTCAAGTGCATCACTAAGGAAAATCAGTCGGTCAACCTAAATACAATCTTTTCACCCTCTTAGTGTACAAACTAACATAAAAACCAGACTTAATTAACTAAATGAAGCATATTTCAAGTGGTGGTAAAAATTTCAACCAGACCTTTGAAGCCAGAAATAAGAAAATTACACTTGTTTGAATTTCTCACTGTACGATCAGTCTCGCTTGTATATTTTGAAACAGTATGATCAGTCTTTATTTCACTTTATTCTAGTGGTGATTTCAAAGTTATTTACGATACATTAGAAGGTGGCATTTTTCTAAATAACACAAAAATATTTCAATAAATTCACATCCTGAAATTTTATGAAACATGTTTTAGCTTGGTAGGGTGTACTCGACTTACTACATTAAGTGTAAGACTGTTTAAATGTTGCTATAATAAGAGGAAGGTTTGTTGTATATATAAGTTTCAGAAATGTCCTCCGTTATACTTAAAATTGTACACTGAAACACACAGATTAAATTGTATTATAAAAATGCATGTGTTTACACACATTCGAGGCCGTACTGTAGCCTATAATTGATCACAGTTCCTTCACTTTGTTTTGGATGTAGAGCTGTCTCATTGACACTCAATTGTACACCACTTTGTAAAGCGGGTGTTTATAGTGATAATGAAGTCCGTCTTTCCGTTCGTCCGTTGGACCGGTACAATATGTTTCGCCGGTTTTGTAAGGGACGGTGCATTATTTATCAAGCAGGGGGGACCGGTGCAAATGGTAAGGGGACATGTACTTTTTTCAACGTGCAAAGTAGTGGGACCTGATGATTTTTCATTATCTTAATGCATGGGACATACACTTTTTTCAAATGCTTAAGTAGTAAACATTTTATTTTAATTAGCCCAAAAATACACACAAGAAACATTCAAACAGAAACAGAATATGATAAACAATTTTAGTTTTGACTGGTGTAAATCAACCCATCTAACTAAATTAAATATTGATCTTACAAAATTCAAGCTTATTAGGTAGTTTGATTTATTGCTGTGAAATGAAAGAATTTAATTTTACAATAGGTAAAAATAAAAATTATTATATAAATTCAGATAGGCATCTTTAATTTTTTTTATAACTTTTTTCAAATCAAATTGGATTTTCATCAAACTATGCAGCTATCTTAGATATATATTAAGCTTACTGAATCCCATGTCATTTAGTTTTTTGTTGTATTGCTGTAAAATTTAAGAATTAAAGTAATCTAGGTAAAAAAAGGTAGAATTTGCAGTTCGAACAAAATAGAGATAGTACACTTTAATTTCTTTAATAACTTTTTCAAATCAACTTGGATTATCATCAAACTAAGCAGCTATCTTAGATATATATTAAGCTTACTGAATCCCAGGTCATTTTGTTTTTTGTTGGATTGCTGTCAAATTCAAGAATTAAATTAATCTAGGTAAAAAAAGCTAGAATTTGCATTTCGAACAAAATAGAGATAGTACACTTTAATTATTTTAATAACTTTTTCAAATCAACTTGGATTTTCATCAAACTAAGCAGCTATCTTAGATATATATTAAGCTTACTGAATCCCAGGTCATTTTGTTTTTTGTTGTATTGCTGTCAAATTCAAGAATTAAATTAATCTAAGTAAAAAAAACTAGAATTTGCATTTCGAACAAATTAGAGAAAGTACACTTTAATTATTTTAATAACTTTTTCAAATCAACTTGGATTTTCATCAAACTATGCAGCTATCTTTGATATATATTAAGCTTACTGAATCCCAGGTCATTTTTGTTTTTTTGTTTTATTGCTGTCAAATTTAACAATTAAATTGTAAAGTGTACTATCTCTATTTTGTTCGAATTGCAAATTCTAGCTTTTTTGACCTAGATTTATCTAATTCTTAAATTTGACAGCAATACAACAAAAAACAAAATGACCTAAGATTCAGTAAGCTTAATATATCTCTAAGATAGTTGCATATTTTGATGCAAATCCAAGTTGATTTGAAAAAGTTATTAAAAAAATTAAAGATGCCTATCTTAATTGCAAATCCTAGCTTTTTTTTACCAAGATTACTTTAATTCTTAAATTTTACAGCAATACAACAAAAAACTAAATGACATGGGATTCAGTAAGCTTAATATATATCTAAGATAGCTGCATAGTTTGATGAAAATCCAAGTTGATTTGAAAAAAGTTATAAAAAAAATTAAAGATGCCTATCTGAATTTATTTATAAATAATTTTTATTTTTACCTATTGTAAAATTAAATTCTTTCATTTCACAGCAATAAATCAAACTACCTAATAAGCTTGAATTTTGTAAAATCAATATTTAATTTAGTTAGATGGGCTGATTTACACCAGTCAAAACTAAATTTGAAGGTGAAGACTAGTCGAGAATGTTAAAATGATTGTCAAAAACATTTATATCACAATAAATATTGCTGCTTTACGTTATTTAAGGTACAGATTGTGTTTTTATTCACTCAATATATTCATGATATTCATGGGACACATACTTTTTTAATGAATAGAGGTCATGGGATATAACTTTTTTTCCTATCACATCAGCATGGGACAATACTTTTTTCCAAACAGGTTTTGCGATTTGCACCGGTCCCCCCTGCTTGATAAATATTGCACCGTCCCTAAGCGCATCTCCTCATAAACCACTTAATATACATTCGGGGTTCCAGCCGTTTTTAAATGGAAAGGGGTCCAATCCAGGAGAAAAGAGGATTTTAATAGAGACAAGCTTGATTTATGTTATCATCAATTGGTCAACGGCGGACGGTGTAAATAGTCCTTAAAAATGTAATAGCTAAACAGATAACTGCAAAGATGCACTATTACAAAGTCCACAAGCGAATCATGTATTGCTTTTTAGGCATTTGATTTTAAATAAGACGGAACAAAAATACAATTATTTTGCCGTCTACAAAAATCATCAGAAATTTATTTGTATTGTCTGATGAAAGAAATTACACGTTATAGTTCCCTGGACAGTTCATAATATCACATAGACACGTACAGTCGGAAACCAGGTTGAAATAGAACAAAAGAATCGAAGCTCTTTGTTAGAGAAGGCGAAATGTTTACTGTATTGTTTACTATAGTGACAAAATTTTTAAAAGTTAATAGAAACAAACAAAATTGCAATGTTCTTCTCAATTACGAGGTGTTTTATTTTCAAAACACCATTTGCATAAGTTTTTAATTTATCTAGTACATAGTTAAGCAGAACAATTAGATATCAAGTCGACGACATGGGTTTCTTTCAAGTTGGATGAAGAAAATGCATAACCTCCGATTTTTATGAAAAAATTACCACGGACGGAAAACATACCAATCTATTAGTTCAGTAATTTTCTTGTCTGCCCTTCCATTATGTGACTGAAGAAAAAATTCAAAAAAATGGGTAACAATTGTATCGAAAAGAGAAAATCGAGTGCACCTTTTTATGTTAGGGCGTGTTTGAGTTGAGTATTTTGTCTTGATATCGTACAAAGTAAGAATATTCCATACATCGTCTCGCTTCAGATTCTATCATTTTTATATATTAAAGCTACAGGTTGACTTTATAACACAAAAAAATCACAGTACTAAAAGATAAAATATATGGGTCAAGTGAAATACCTATCTAATGAGTCACAAAAACAGAGAAGGTGTGTTCGAATAGCTATCTTTTTACTGAAAGTACTTGACGACAGTCTTTCAAGTTGGATGATGAAAATGCATATCTTCGAAAAATTCTAGTTTTTTGTGTGTGATTACTAGGGTTTATAGTCTTCATACACTAAAAAAATCTAGTCTGCCCTTCCACGAAATATTTAATTAGAATTTTTTTAAATGTTTATGAATTTTCGAAAATTCCACCTGACAACCGATCAGACAATAGTTTTAAGTTGAATCAATGTAGACAAGATTATTAACTGATGCTCATTAGCTAGTTGATACATTTGTCTTTTAAAATACAACTGACATATAAGGATCGTAATGGTGCAATGTGGATAAAGGACAAGGTACAATAAGGGCCAATTTTGGCCCCCTCTTGAAAGACATTAAAATTTATAATTTCAATAGACTAGGTATAGAAGCTTAAAAAAATGGCATTTCATTTTGGTGATTCTCATTTTTTTGGTTGCCTAGCAACAGATTTGAAACCTGCCAATAATATGCTATTTTAAACCTTATGTAACAAAAAACCATATTTTCCGTATGAATTAAAATGTATAATTGTAAAATACATATACGGAAATCTAAAGCAGTAATGTTTTGTTTATCTATATTAATTGAACGAGTATTTATCAACACCTTAACCACCAGTATGGCCCTTAGCAACAGTAATGTATATCAAGCAACAGTAGACTTTGGTATATGTTCATGGCTTATGTAAACAATAATATGTTAACCAAAGCTGTGTTTCTATTGATAGGTACTTTTAGGACAATTGTACAAATCTTACAGTTTGTTTGGCTTGTTTTTTTTTTCGCTAAGAAACTACCTAGCAACCGTAATAACTGCATAGCAACCACCTTTTTCATTTATGATTTACGTTGATGTATTGTATTTTTCTAATAGTATTTTGTCGTCTTAGTAAATGAGCTTTTATAGATTAATCTCTGTCCGACTATGGATGAAAATAGCTTGGTGTTCACTTTCAACAAACAATCCCCCCTCCCCCCCAAAAAAATTAGCAAATAAATAAATAAATGAACATGGCATACGAAAAAAGTGTTTATCCAAATTTGAAATTATATCGACCTTTATGCAGACCTACTCATGACATCATAAACATAATGATTAACCTTTGCCCTGTAGTAATTACGTTAAAATCAGACTTCATAAAAAAGGGATGAAAGATACCAGAGGAGAATCTAGGGATTTTTCAACCCTCATATTTGGGTCCGATTATGGGTCCCTGATCCAAAGAGAAATATGCTCTTTTTTCTCAATTTTCATCTCTAAAATTACCAGTTGTATATCATTGTATAAAGACATCGTTGCAAGATTTTGTTGGTGTCGTAGTGTGGTATTTTGTTTACAAATCTCTTGAATTTTGTTTACAAATCTCTTGAATTTTTTTCACAATTTATGCAATTATAGCTTATTCCTTCTCAGAATGCAGAATTTTGCACATGATTTTCCAAAATTTTCTTGAGGACCTAGTCCCCAAACCCCACTTCAAAGTTGCAAACGACTAGTGCTGTGTGCCATCGGTATAAATAAACTAATATATTTCACCAAAATCCAACATTTCACCAACTTTATTCTCAAATTCATGGGCCCTTGGCTTCTTCTCCTAAATACTAGGAAAATCACTGCTGTCAAACTCATAAATTGAAAAAAACTGTTAACGACCTGGCTGAAAATATAAAAGACAAACAGACAAGCAATAGTATACATGACACAACATATACAACTAAAGAATAAGCAACACGAACCCCACAAAAACTGGGGGTGATCTCAGGTGCTCCGGAAGGGTAAGCAGATACATAACTCTTTATTCTATGATTGTTCATAACGATACATAACATCACTTTTGGACTCCGATTTCTATATGTTGTTAGATTCAGCAAATCGAAGAACCCCACTAATTCGTTTTTTTTATGAAATTAAAGAAAGTTTAATTTCAGACCTCAAGGTAAAATAATTTGAAAATATGGCCTAAAATCTAAAATCTATATAAACGGTAACATACATATCAAGTATTCCATGTATTCACTTTTTTGTTGAAGAATTTAATTTGAACCCTGTTTTGCACCAATTTGAAAACCAGTTCCAAAATCAAATATCTTAATACACATACAGATTCAGCTCATCAAAAGAACCGCAAGAATTTTATTTTGGTAAAACCAAAAAAATATAATTTTGGACCCTTTAGACCTCATTGTAGACCGAGATGAAGGCGGGCCCAACATAGACAAAAATATATTCACGGATATATTTGGCATACATGTTTATGTTTGATAAAATTAAACAAAATTTAATTTTGGACCATTATACCTCACGTTTAGACCAATTTAAACACGGGGCCTTGAATCCAAAAACATAAAAACACAGTTAGATGCAGCATTTTAAAGAACCCCCGGAATTAAATCCCATTGAAATTGGTCAAGAAATAAACAGCAAACACCAAACAACAACATAATATTATACGGACGCAAACATTTTCCCGGTCGCTTAAAAAGGGATCTGATCTTTGAATACAAAAATCATTAAGTCTTTAATGATATCGTGAAAATAACTATACCTTTTACTGAGAACAGACACAAGACAGTCCATGTATTGCATTATGTTGCGCCTATGGTTTACATTTTCAAGATGCCAATTCCATATTTGTAAAAAGACAGGGAAATGGTAAGATGTAAAGTTATAAATTGAAAAAGAGTTTGCGAGTAATATATATACATGTATTATAGCAAACGTTATATATCATAATGATCAGATTGACCATGATTTGTTTTATACCTTTTTCACGGCCGACACTCGGCTAACCGAGAGATTGGTCGGTTAATCTATATTGAGTATGCGGCTATATCGGCGGTTGGTCTGTTAATCGGGTTGGCTAAAGTCTGTTAATCAGGTGTTATCGAGACAATCATTGCAAATTCAGTATGTTTCATTGTATAACTTGTTAAATATATTTTTGTCATAAAAATCATTTATGTCTGACAAAACAATTCAATGTACCGAATACAGTGGTGTAATTTGTTTTTATCTAGCTTCGATAACCGATCTATAAAATGAAAAGGCGGGTTACTCATCAATAAATTTATACACATTTTACACACACAAAATGTACACAAAATGACAACTTAGTTGAATTTACTTGCATGCAATATTTTGAACATCGAAAAAAGACAGGCATTATGTTAACTATATTGATATCATTGTGTGAAAAATCTACACGAAAATCGGTATTTTGGTTACATTAATCAATTTTCATTAAAAACCTGGTCTGTTAATGGGTCGGATGTATAAAACCTGGTCTGTTAATTGGTCTGTTAAGAGTTATGAATGGCATTAGTATAATTTGATTGCTTTATGGGGAGTTATCGGATCAAATGGGTAGGCTCCAGACAAGTGGCTAAAATATACGAAAACAACACATGAACAATGAAACATAAATTTTGACAATGGCAATTGATAAGAATGGTTTCAAAGGGTGTAATATTTAAGTAATATTAATTTCATCCAAGAATGGTCGCATACATCATGTGGATTCTGTTTCGTTGTTATGAATAACACCAATTTGTCATCTGCATTGGTAACAAGTATATACATCAGAGATAAACGTCGTAATGTAACTAAACATCAGTAAGTAAAATCTATTGGGATGCATAAATATAAAAAAAATAGAGAAAAAGTAATGAGAAAAATAATTAAAATGCAGAGAAAAGTGACATAACAATTTAAAGAATACAGAAATAAACAACACTCCCGATCCGTATCCTCGTGGTATACACGAGAATCTGGATGGCGACGCAGAATATAGAATAATATATAAAATAGATAGAGAGTATTGCATTGCTAAGAAAAGGGAGAAAAAAAATAAGAATACAGACATGAAGCAACCTTTTCGTTATTTAGACCCTCGAAGATGATTGTTCAATATATGATTAAGACTTAGTAATAGAACAAAAGAACCAATTGAATGATACTGACGAATTAGGATTTAACGTCCAGTGGAAAATATCATCTGCATATGAGAACGACAACACGTTTTATCGCACCACGGGTAAATTATCATGGTGTGATTGGTTTAACGCCGTCACGTTGTGACCCCCTATGAGACCGTAGGGGGTTAGTAAATTTCATAGGGCGTTCATGACGCGTTAATGGTGACGTCATCTTTTAATGTAGTTGTGTTTCATTGTTTATTTTTCCACAAAACGCAGTGGAAAATGTCGAGCGTGCGATAAATTCGTTATACGGTTAACTACTGACCCTCTACGGATCCATACAGGGTGAATCAAATCCTCTATGGATCCGTCGGGGGTCAGTAGCGAACCATATAACTTATAATATGTACCCAGTGTTGTGTTAGACAGACACTTTCAGTCGGATTTTAGAACGTGCTACTTTGAACAGACACAAAAATTAAGGCTGATTGGAAACGTTAATAATAAATCAATGAATATTCCATCGGCCAATCTATATCATGCTATATTGAAGTGACACACCTTTCAATAAAATGCAAAGAAAGTCAAAATAAAAATGCTCTTACTAGAAGGATACTGTTGCACCGAATTGTCATATTTTTACTTAAGTACATCTCATTTTTAACTTTTTCAATGGGATATAATTATAAAGGTAGCAAAACTATTGTCATGGCTAAATAACTCTTAACTGACTCAATTTTAATTGTCCAACTCATTAACAGACTTTATTCCCTTAATATCCACTAAAACGTTATATTACAATTATGAAATATTTACTAATGTCAATTTATTTTTTAGAACCAAAAGTACAATTTGTGTCACTTAAATGATATCTAAAATTGTTTGTTTCGCCTTTTATTAAACAAATTGCTATGCGTATAAGCATATATACCACATACTTGCGCGACGCCTTTTAGTTTTTCTGAAATTTGCGTAGACTTTGAAATGTTTTTACAGATGGAAAATGTTCTTTGATAGATATCATTTTGTCAGACACTTTTCTTTTTTTGATTTGGTTCTTATAATTTACCAAAAATCTGTATATTTAATAGAGTTTAACAATAAATCGTGCATTTTACTCTTAACAGACGTAAAACCAACTCGATTAACAGACCAACTGCCGATATAGCCACATACTCAATATAGATTAACCGACCAATCTCTCGGTTAGCCGAGTGTCGGCCGTGTTTTTATCATATCATGATTATTATTCATTTCAACTTTTAAAATACAAAAATCATTTTGTTAGGACATCTGTCTGCTATCCATTGACAAAAGTTACACCCTTAAAAGTTCATGTGCGATTGAAACTACATGATGTATATAGATAGGTACTTCCTTAAAAATTATTTTTCCAAAAAGCCTCTACAGCTTTTTCTTGTAAAAACTAAACCACCCAGAAACAGCGGAAAGTAGCGGCATATATAGAAAGACTGTAAGTGAGACAAGAACCGTGAAGAATGTCCCTAAACATCCCATTGAAAATACTAAAAGAGAATGTGTATTGACAACCAACTAAATTGATAGCTATTACAATCAAAACAAATACTCCAGCCATTCTATTTGGTTGAATTTTTTTTTCAAATATAATAAGAAGAAAAACGTATTGGACAAAAATATGCCCGTTGTGAGATTCGAACGTAAATCGCGGCATTCAAAAGCCGACGCGATACCACTTCACTACGTTGCCACAATGTCTCAGACGTGGTAAATGTATGTATTTATAGCATACTGTAAAGTCATGATAGAAATAAAAAAATAAATCTGGGACTAGGGTTAACTACCTCCCCGGGACTACCTCCAAATGTGTTTCCTTTATATGAGACAATGTGTACTCGAAACAAAAAAGATTCACGTTAATATTAAACAGAATTAACTTGTTCTTTTCGGCAGTGGTCTTTTGCAAAGTCGTATGCAATTACAGATCTTGCTCCGAATTTACACATTATTCCAAAGAACCCAAAAAAGAGAAAAAAAATTATTCAAACTTTTTTCGCTTTATTTTATGAGGGGGACACTTGCAAAACGCCTGTTTATCGTGTGTGCCGAGTGCATATGTTTTCACTATGTAAGGTGTTGATTTAAATTTGAAACTGAAAGATGGCGAAATCCTTCAACTGAAAACCTTGAGCACCTATCGAAGTATTCTTGCTTGTTGAGGGTGTCTTGACGTAACAGCCGAATGCAGATATTTTCAACTCTTTCTCCGATTTTGATCCGATACTACTATTTTGACACAAATTGGTTTTTTTTAGGAGAGATTTTTTTTAATTTTTGAGCCCCTCCGCCAACGTGAGCCAATAATTTCTTTTCATATATGGAAAACCCTGCTTGTATGCCATCTTTATCACTAATTATTACTGTGGCTCACGTTGGCGGAGGCCTTTAAAAACGAAGGATTGCAGTCCACAAATGGACATTTTGCTTTCTTTTGACGTTATCAACACACTTTAGCCAACCCAAAATCAGGTTTTTGCTATACTAGAAGACAAATTGGGCATGTGGTATTGAAGAACAAATATATTAAGATATTTTATGACGCTCAGTTCATGTAAAAGATAAAAATGATTTTTTTGACAAAATAGGGGGCCAAATAAGGCCCTTAAGGGACGGTGCAATATTTATCAAGCAGGGGGGACCGGTGCAAATCGCAAAACCTGTTTGGAAAAAAGTATTGTCCCATGCTGATGTGATAGGAAAAAAAGTTATATCCCATGACCTCTATTCATTAAAAAAGTATGTGTCCCATGAATATCATGAATATATTGAGTGAATAAAAACACAATCTGTACCTTAAATAACGTAAAGCAGCAATATTTATTGTGATATAAATGTTTTTGACAATCATTTTAACATTCTCGACTAGTCTTCACCTTCAAATTTAGTTTTGACTGCTGTAAATCAGCCCATCTAACTAAATTAAATATTGATTTTACAAAATTCAAGCTTATTAGGTAGTTTGATTTATTGCTGTGAAATGAAAGAATTTAATTTTACAATAGGTAAAAATAAAAATTATTTATAAATAAATTCAGATAGGCATCTTTAATTTTTTTTATAACTTTTTTCAAATCAACTTGGATTTTCATCAAACTATGCAGCTATCTTAGATATATATTAAGCTTACTGAATCCCATGTCATTTAGTTTTTTGTTGTATTGCTGTAAAATTTAAGAATTAAAGTAATCTTGGTAAAAAAAAGCTAGGATTTGCAATTAAGATAGGCATCTTTAATTTTTTTAATAACTTTTTCAAATCAACTTGGATTTGCATCAAAATATGCAACTATCTTAGAGATATATTAAGCTTACTGAATCTTAGGTCATTTTGTTTTTTGTTGTATTGCTGTCAAATTTAAGAATTAGATAAATCTAGGTCAAAAAAGCTAGAATTTGCAATTCGAACAAAATAGAGATAGTACACTTTACAATTTAATTGTTAAATTTGACAGCAATAAAACAAAAAAACAAAAATGACCTGGGATTCAGTAAGCTTAATATATATCAAAGATAGCTGCATAGTTTGATGAAAATCCAAGTTGATTTGAAAAAGTTATTAAAATAATTAAAGTGTACTATCTCTATTTTGTTCGAAATGCAAATTCTAGTTTTTTTTACTTAGATTAATTTAATTCTTGAATTTGACAGCAATACAACAAAAAACAAAATGACCTGGGATTCAGTAAGCTTAATATATATCTAAGATAGCTGCTTAGTTTGATGAAAATCCAAGTTGATTTGAAAAAGTTATTAAAATAATTAAAGTGTACTATCTCTATTTTGTTCGAAATGCAAATTCTAGCTTTTTTTACCTAGATTAATTTAATTCTTGAATTTGACAGCAATACAACAAAAAACAAAATGACCTGGGATTCAGTAAGCTTAATATATATCTAAGATAGCTGCTTAGTTTGATGATAATCCAAGTTGATTTGAAAAAGTTATTAAAGAAATTAAAGTGTACTATCTCTATTTTGTTCGAACTGCAAATTCTACCTTTTTTTACCTAGATTACTTTAATTCTTAAATTTTACAGCAATACAACAAAAAACTAAATGACATGGGATTCAGTAAGCTTAATATATATCTAAGATAGCTGCATAGTTTGATGAAAATCCAATTTGATTTGAAAAAAGTTATAAAAAAAATTAAAGATGCCTATCTGAATTTATATAATAATTTTTATTTTTACCTATTGTAAAATTAAATTCTTTCATTTCACAGCAATAAATCAAACTACCTAATAAGCTTGAATTTTGTAAGATCAATATTTAATTTAGTTAGATGGGTTGATTTACACCAGTCAAAACTAAAATTGTTTATCATATTCTGTTTCTGTTTGAATGTTTCTTGTGTGTATTTTTGGGCTAATTAAAATAAAATGTTTACTACTTAAGCATTTGAAAAAAGTGTATGTCCCATGCATTAAGATAATGAAAAATCATCAGGTCCCACTACTTTGCACGTTGAAAAAAGTACATGTCCCCTTACCATTTGCACCGGTCCCCCCTGCTTGATAAATAATGCACCGTCCCTAATGTACCTTGTCCTTTATCGGTTTCCAACAGCAATATTGGTAGCGCGTCATCCCTACAATGGCTTCCATTTCTACGATTGTGAAAATGAACTGGCATAATGGGGAGATAATTTTGACGAAGTAGACTCCTGACTGCGTATATACCTTCAAATTGCCGTTTTATTTTCTTCAAAATCACGACTGGTCATACAGTCAAAAAATCTGAAATCGCTTCTAGAATACAGTCAGTTCTAGACTGATCGTACAGTAATTCATTTTGGGATCCTCAAGGAAAACATATTTTTTATGGGAAATACGAATATTCTACTTAAATACGAAAATAATATTGAAACAGTATATATTTAACTGTAAACTGATGCAAACATTTGCAATAAAAGATTATTTGCTTTGTACTACGAGAGCAAAATTGTCCATCGATTTCACATTTTTCTATCAAGTTGGTGTGATGCACACGTATATTTTATATTCTAATGCATGGTTTTGTTACAATTACTCATATTTATGATGCCATACATACCTTAAAGATGTTCAAACCACTTTATAGATATAGGAGTAAACAAATGATGAGAAAAGTCACCGTAGGCAAAACCGTCCTGTTAGCCAGTTGGAAATCATCGCTTCGAAAATCGCGTCTTCCGGATAGCGTACAGAATAGTATCTACACTGTGAATTTAGCTTATTACTTGGTTTGAACATACTTGAGCAGCACATCGGGCGTTACATATTGAGAAGGATTTTTTTTTTTTTTTTTTTTTTTTTTTTTTTATCCCATAGCACCTGAGATTAGTTTTAAGTTTCTATTTTTTTTGTTTTATATGTCTCTCTTTGTCTTAAGATTTCTTTTTGTTTTGTTTATCAAAGGGTTTTTAAGTTTGAATGTCAATTGTAATTTTCGCTATATATTTTTAAAAATAACACTTTGAACAAATAACAAAAGATATGACTTCATCTTTGCAATTATACATCTACAATTTCTATGTAGCAATATTCCAGCGGCGCTTTCATACGGAGTATATATCTCCCAGTTGAAACGATACCTCAATATCTGAATTAACTATCAAAAATATCTTAATAGATGATTCTGCTCACAATGAAGCTATTATACCAAGTGATGATTGAAATAATCACTTTTTTAAATCAACAGAAGCCTTAACGATTTGGTTTATCGTTATGGATAAACTGTTTTATAAAAGATGATGAATGTGTTCTTATTGTTGTTACTTGACATCCCGTCCCTTTCTCCGAATGTGACCTACCGAATATGACCTAACACAGGGTTTGTACTTAAATGAACAACACATGGGTGCCACATGTGAAGTAGGGTCTGCTTTCCCTTCTGGAGCACTTTGTGCACTGTGTTTGTCTTTTTTCTTCTTTTTCAGTCATGTCATTTTTTTTTATTTATGGGTTTGACTGTACCTTTAATATTTTTTTTTAATCTTTTGAACATTTTGCTACATTCAGTTGTATTTTTTATGTTTCTGGTTATTTATCAAGTTTGTAGTATCGTATTAAAACAATAACTGGAATATAGTTTTTTTTGCTGGTTATTCATAAACAGTTTTTCAAGTTTGAGGTCGTCTATAAGCATACCTATTACTTTAAATATTAGAAACAATGTGTTAAAATACAGTTGTCCTGCATATGATTTAATTAGATATCATAAAGGAATGAAGTTCTAAAATAATCATTATACTAAATTGCACGATGACCACGTCTTTGATGATTTATTGTAATTGTAGCATTGTTTTCCTTCATCCATGTTTTATTAACTTCAAATTTAATACTTTCGATGTACGTCTACAACAGACTAGTTAGTACTGCTCAGGTGCAAACAGTTTGAAGGCCGAGTCACAGAAATTTGATTGAACGTCAACTGTAAAAATAATGATATTGTCGATAGAAGAAATGTTTTGTGGGAGAGGTTACAAACAGACCTTATAAGAGATGTTACTATATTTTCCAAACCTAATCTAAGAAATATAAAATTGGTACTTCGAAACATTAAGTTGGAACTGCAAAATATCAACATAAAATTAAAAATCAGAGACACAACATTATCAAGTTGCTTGATTTGTTTTTGACAACATATTTGTTATGTTTAAAGGACGTGTTTTACAACAGATTGTCGGCATTCAAATAAATACCAATTCTGTTCCTCTTCTTGCCGACTTGTCTCTTGATTATTACGAGGCTGACCTTATACAGGAACCTCTTAGGATGAAAAACTAGAAGTTAGCAATATCTTTTAACTTTACTGTCCGCTATATAGACAAACGAGATGATTCTAGCTTCCCAATCGTGAACTTTCAATTTCAATGAAGCAACATTCCAGCAGCGTCTGCATAAGAAGTATAATTATATCTCTCAATTAATACGATATTCCCGCGATTGTATTTCCTATCATGATTTACTTGAAAGAGGGTTGCTTTTCACAAGGAAGCTATGCAACCAAGAGTTTCAAATGGTGAAGTTGAAATCATTCCTTCTTGCATATACGGATGCCATCACGAGTTGGTTGACCGTTATGTAATAACCGTTTCACAGATTTTTTTTACGTCGTAACTGCAATCCCTTTCCCTTTTCATGAATGGAAACTACCCAATTACACTATTTACCGGGTTTGTAATAACATTAGAAACACGAAAGGTGCCACATGTGGAACAGAATCTGCTTACTTTTTCGAAGCACATGATATCACCCCCAATTTTTGGTGGGGTTCGTGTTGCTCAGTCTAGTTTTCTATGTTGTTTCTTGTGTATCTGTTTGCCTTTTTTTATTTTTTGTCATGGCGTTGTCAGTTTATTTTCGATTTATGAGTTTGACTGTTCCTCTAGTATCTTTCGCCTCTCTTCTTGTGAGACTATAGAGACAAAACTTTGCAATGCAATGTTTACGGAGGATCAAATCAGTGCCATATATTTTTTAAAACACTTCCACTGATGATGACTTTATTTTACATCTACATGCTTACTAATGATGACTCATGTTTAGTTTGTGTATACTATAGAATTTAATTCTGAATGTTTGGTCAAGGCTAAAAACAAACAAATATTATGGAAATATATGGCCACATTATGAGTATTGGTGAAAATATGACGAGTCGAGATGAACGTACTAACCACCAATCCATTATGTTTGCCAAGCCTATGTTTAAATAGTAATACCTAGCAAGTTTTTCTCATGGTCTCTTTGGTTAACATTGCAACTTTTTGAAAATACAAACAGAACACCTTAAGATCCAGATCCAGATCTTTTTGTTGCATTTAAAGGAAAAAACCTTATACAATCTTTTAATTGTCCGTGGAGTTCGATATTTATGATATTTTACTTTGTGTCTAGAATTAAAGTGGCTTGCAATTAACTGCTTGCATTCTGGATTTCTTGTTTGCTTCTTGCGATTTTAGTAACTTAACAATATTTCGTATGAGCTTAGGTCGATTTTAATAAAAACCTGAACATTTATTAATATTGTCATAACTAAACAAACGTGTCAAAAAGGTGCATGTGCAAGCTCCTCACAAGCTTCACGATATCGCTTGTAACGTAAAACAAAATGCCGACATGAACATAACGAGTTTAACTCGACAGGAACCAATTTTAAAGTTCCATGCTCAGGAAATCATCGTGAAGTAAGCTAAATCGACTGGCGTGAAAGGAAGGCAAAAGATATCAAACGGATATTTAAACTTATAAGTCGACTTCGAAGGACAATGACAAGGGAAAAACCAAAAAACCAAAAAGAAAACAACAGAATTCCAGCGTACAATAGGAAGAAAAGAACCCGAGCAACACGAAACCCGTCGAAGTTTAGATTTCTTACGCGTTAGTTGCTATAATTAAGACAAGAATGGAAATGGGGCATAAATATAAATATAAATATTTTGGTGTTTTATATTTGCAAGATGTACATAAGTTTTATTTTACCTACTTGTGACAGTCGGGGTTATCAATTGCTAGCGAAAACTTGTTGCTTTACAGTAACTTTTTCTTACTCCTAGATAAACTTTTCTAATTAAATATCTTGACTTACATCAAGAATTGATATTCTCATTTATATGACATGTTCATATATATAAAGATTTAGTATTTTTAGATTTTCAAGATGTAGATACGCGTTGTTTTTGCTACAAGACTCGCGACAGTCGCGGTTTAAAATCGCTCCTGAAAATTTGTTGGTTTACTATACCTTTCTCTGACTCCTATATAATGTTTTCTAAATCAATATCTTGAATTACACAAAGAAAGAATAAATTACAACAAATAAAGTGACGATTTCAATTAACCCTATGTGATCTTAGTTTTAATTTTTCCGTAGCAAATAAAGGCAACAGTAGTATACCGCTGTTCAAAACTCGTAAATCTATGGACAACATTCACCATTCAACCAGCATATTCATATTATAATGTATTCCTATTCCAGTTTATCCGATATTTAAATATTTGTGTTTTCAATTATCCAAAGATGGGTAACTACCGATACGGAAACTACATTGCAACAGTCGTCAACCGCCCTATAATATCAGAAATACATATTTTAAAGGGAAAATTATGAAAAGCACACTTTCTAAACTTACTACTTATTTTGTTTGCATAGGTTTTGATGTGAAAACACAGTCGTTTTTGCCGAACGGTTAATATACTATGACAAACATAAAAAAAAGATGTGGTATGATTGCCAATGAGACAACTGTCCACAAGAGACCAAAATGACACAGACATTAACAACTATAGGTCACCGTACAGCCCATACCGCATAGTCAGCTATAAAAGGCCCCGATAAGACAATGTAAAACAATTCAAACGAGAAAACTAATGGCCTTATATATATAAAAAAATGAACGAAAAACAAATATGCAACACATAAACTAACGACAACCACTGAATTACAGGCTCCTGACTTGGGACAGGCACATACACAAATAATGTGGCGGGGTTAAACATGTTAGCGGGATCCCAAGCCTCCCCCTAACCTGGGACAGTGGTATAACAGTACAACATAAGAACGAACTATAAAAATCAGTTGAGAACTCAACAGATGGACAAACATACAAGTAGACGTGGCCGGGTACTTATACGTCCCGACACAAAAAGACACAAAAACAGATCTGATAGTACTCGCAGTTGTCTGACAGCTAGCTCAAAACCACTAACAACTAATAAAAATCATGCATCTAAGACTAAACTATCAATCCGTACACATCCAACATCCAATGGATTTAGTGAAAGACGTCATAAACAGCCAGAGAAAAACAATGCCAAGTTACAGGTATCCACAGATTGTAGATCCATGGATATGTATATGTATATAACATACTAGTAATATTTAGTTAGCTTTTAATATACTGATAACAAAACCAATATTTATACCAAAAACAACAATATTCAATGATCTTTTTATAGTGTTAAATAGGTAGCCTTTTAGAATAAGTTTATTTAAAGGAGCTACAAGTTTACATGGATCATTTCTAAATTTCCGGGCACGGTCAACAACACTTGTTTAATAATTTACAAGTAATACATAGATTGCGTTCGTTAAAATCAAAAACATCACAACAGACACGGGCATAGCGAACGAGCTGTGAAATATAAACACCGTAAGATGGTGCCAAAAGAACATCACCATCTAAAAATGGAAAATTAACAATAGGAAACGAAAAATCGTCTCTTTTGTCGTAAATTTTATTGTGGAGTTTCGAAAACCCGAAATATCTAAATCCAAGACAGGACAGTTAGTACCGAATAAAGTAAGTTCCTTGGGGTAAATTTCAGCAGAATATTGAGAAAATTCTTGATAATTTAACGAAAAAATATCATCCAGATAATGGTAGGTGTTGTTGAATTTATCAATTAAATGCAATTTCGACGGGTCTTTACTGAGTACGCATAAACTGTGATTTGTAACAGTACAAAAAACAAGACTGATATTAAAGGGGCACAATTAGTGCCCATGGAGATACCTACAACCTGTCGATAAACTTTGTTGCCGAAACGAACATAAATATTATCAAGGAAAAAATTAACAGCTTCAATCATTTCATCACACCTCCAGTAAGTATATCTAGCATATTTACCTTTCCAATTGGAGAAGAAGGCTTTAAATGAGATGCAGCAAATATATTTGCATTCAGCTTTACCAAACGACCAGGCGTTGTCAGTTGTTTTTGATTTATGAGTTTGACTGTCCCGTTGGTATCTTTCGTCCCTCTTTTAATTAAATACGAAAACTTTTGTTTAATTAGATAGTGTGGAAGTGTAGTGTAAAGAGTAGAAAAATTAAAACTGTCAACAGAATCAAAAGGACCATCAAAAGCACGTAATTTATCTAAAACATCCATTTTAACACTCCAAAAATGGTTTATATCAAAGCTTGCCTTTCGTGTCATGATTTCTTTGACAGAGAGGTGCTGCCCACAAGTCAACAATTCAACCAAGATATCCCAGACGTAGAGTTAAATTAATCTTTTCAAAAATTTTACGGACGCTATTAAGAGTAGGTTGTCAGTTATGGAAAATGTATCACACAGATGACGACGGACAGGTTCCAATCGTGGTGACCACAATGCCGTCCTCATTTTTTCAGAATGTGACATACCGAATAAGACATATCACCTGGTTTGTACTTAAACAAGGTGATATAGGTGCTACATCCGGACTCCAATTATCCTTCCATAGTACCTGAAATAAACCCCCGATATTTGGTGGAGTCTTTAGTTTCCTTTATTGTGTTTTTGTCCTAGGTTTTATTTTGCCATGGCGTTTGTAAGGTGTGCGGATCTACCTGTACAAGTTGCTAGCAATATCTACCCGGTTTTCCTCAGAGCTTAATATAAAAAAGAAGATGTGGTATGATTGCCAATGAGACAACTATCCACAAAAGACCAAAATGACACAGACATTAACAACTATAGGTCACCGTACGGCCTTCAGCAAAGCCCATACCGCATAGTCAGCTATAAAAGGCCCCGATAAGACAATGTAAAACAATTTAAAACTGTTATCAGGAAGACCCTTCAAATTAACATACAAAAAGCATCAATGCAAGAACTTCGGCTGTTGTCTGCCTTTTGGTCGGAATGTTGACTCTTTGACACATTCCCTATTTTCATTTTCAAATTTATGTATTTGGATATAATTTCTACCACACATGGTCGGAGAAATCGAAACGAAAACAAATTTTGACAACGGCTGGGAAAATTATCTAACGATGGCGATGAGCCCTATACAACAGGTCATGGGCATTATATATTACATTTGACTAGTCAATTGTTTTTGGTCGGGGATGGATACTGAAAACCGTAATGAAATATCTTTATTCTTCATGTACTTATTTCATAGTTTGTTTAATTGCAAGAAAATGGCCTTAATAGGGAAAGAGTCATAGTTTTGTCAACCTCTACTTGTGTTTGTGTATTTAGAAAACTGGTTTGTCAACCTCTACTTGTGATTGTGTATTTAGAAAACTGGTTTGTCAACCTCTACTTGTGACTGTGTATTTAGAAAACTGTTTTTTCATGAAGTGTATGAATAATAGCTACACTATGACAAGATTATTTGAATTCATACTGACCGCACAATACAACACATTTCGTTTCATCATAACTCGAATATATAATGTTTTATTTGACTTCTTCAATTAAACAAGTAAAATTTAGGAAAAAAGAAACTTCTTTTTTTAACTAATGTTTTATCTAAGGAATGTATGCATTACCCCTGTACATTGTCATATGAATGTCCATTGTCTTTCGTGTAGTTATTTATTTTACATGCTTGTCCAGGAGGAGGTAATCATAATATGTAACCCTAATTGATTGTAACAGATAATGTTATTCGATGTAATTGTCAAAATTGTCGATTAAAAGTAATCCCAAATCGATCGATTACAGGAAAAATATGATGCTATCATCGAGGATTTTGCGATGATAACTTTCATATTAGGAAAGTAGTTTGCTGAAAAAGCACTTTGTTTAAATGGACATCACCAAAGGCATGCCTTCTTCAGGAATGTAAAAAATGAATTGATAGTTTTAGCATTGCAGGATATTAGGTCTGTTAATGTCTTAAAGCTCCCTTATATGCCTTATACATGTTATATATTCAACCAGATTTCAGGACAACATGGAATTCATTTACAGCTTCTAAACAAATGAACTTCTATTCAAAATATATATGCATAGATAGACCGCATGAATAACGGTACAACATCAATGAAAATGTTTTGATTTGTATTATAATTCCTGAATAGCTGAAAAATATTTTAATAACATTGAATGGTAATCAGGAAAATGTTAAAGAGACAACAACCCGACCTAGGAAGAGGCATTTGTATAAGTGACTTGGCACTTGTTTTCCAATCCATGTATTGTAATTATGTACGTATTTATTTATCTGTTTCTTAATAAAATATTGTTTACATTAACCCAACCTAAGAGCAGACAACAGCCGAAGCCAACCAATGGGTCTTTAACGCTTTGAAAAAATCCTACACCCATAGATGGTTCTCAGCTTACCACCGACATAAAATTGTGTACTAGTTCAGTGAAAATGGACCTCACACCAAACTCTAATATATAAATGAACTTAATAAAAAAAAAAAGCATACAAGACTAACAATGGCCAGATGCTCCTGACTTGGAACCGGCGCAAAAATGCGGCGGGGTTACACATAAAAAAGAAGATGTGGTGTGATTGCAAATGAGACAACTCTCCACAAGAGACACAGAAATAAACAATTTTACGTCACCATACGGCCTTCAAAAATGAATAAATCCCATCCCGCTTAGTAATATGTAGCTATGAAAGGCTCCGAAATGACGAATGTAAAACAATTCATACGCAGAGCAATACCCACAGTAAAACTAAATTTAAAAGTACAAGTCCGATGTCAGAATAGGTAACAAAAGAAACTAAGATAAATAACAATGATACATAAATTACCAAAGGACTACTAGCAGTTACTGAAATGCCAGCTCTAGACCTCAATTACACTGATTGAAATATTTTGTCTTCATCATGTGAAAAATCAGGAACGATCCTCCCATTTATCACAAGAACATAAGTAGTATCAAAATTAATAATTATTTTAAGTGGCCTCGTGGTAGCGAGTTTGCTTCGGTTGCTGGAAGTCAAAGATTTGAATGAAAGGCGGGTCGAAGAAAAGGTTTAAAATTGTTACTTGCTGTTTCATGCTAAACACGCGACATGTATGTAAGAGAAAAGAATAGTTTGATCTGGACAAGACAACTTGGATATGGTGAAATTTATTTCTGTGGACTGTGACCCAATGAATACGTTAAAAATTCGTCTAAGCAGGTTTATCTTTCAAATTACACTAACATGTTCTCATTCTTAATTTGCATTTCGGTTGCCGGTGTAAAACATCCATCTATTTTTATCAATTAGAGAGGTTCAATTGTCATTTGAAATTCTCTTTTAGACATATTACGTTATATAGATACAATGGATAAGCGTTGATTCTTGTAAAGGAAACCATGAGCCCGGAGGGTAAATGGTTTGTTTTTAGTGAATCAACGCTTATCCATTGTATCTATAACTTAAACTATTGTGTTAATGTCTTTTCAAAATTAAAGCCTATTTTTAATTAGAAGATATTGTAAGTGAGTTTAAATAACCATGTTATCATAAGTAAATAGTTAAAACAATACAAATAAAACACAACACGTCTGCCCTTAAACATCTTCATATATCAGGCATCTGATTATTATCTTTTTTGACAAAATGAGACATATTCGATCTTATTCTTAATAAAATTGAGAATGAAAATGGGGAATGTGTCAAAGCCAGGGACAACAACTTGACAAAGAACATATAGTTAGTATATATATAAAGCATGTATTTGAAATTTCTGACAAGAAGCCTTATTCTAGGCACATCACGATTTTTCTAGCATAGAAATTTGCGAATTAACAGATGAAATCATACTAAATTAATTTATAAAACAAAAATGGACACCTAGAATGTAAACATTCGTTTTAAACATGTGAAATAGCCAACAACGATCAAACTAGTTTTTATCGAACAAAATATCCACAATAACTTACAAAACAGGGAACTAGAGAATAGAGACAAGAAAAAGAATACAAGGATTCGAACATATACCGACAAGTTCTAACTTATTAGCTTAATCATGAAACTTCGCGGCTACCAACTCATTCTACAAAATTGCCTATTGTTGTATATATAAAGGTACAATCCCTGTGAGTCCGTTGAAAATACTGATGTATATCATATATTCATTTATATATATAAATTAGACAATTAAATCGTAACCTATTGATAGCCGAGAGGTTTCGTCGATATGTTGATGTTAGTAACACGTTACACAATTCATGGGCGGGTTCGATTTCCAGTGAAGGCATATAGAAATTACAAATGGCTGGTTATTTATTGCGAGATTATCTACTAGAACTGAGAAGAAGGTTAAATTCGAATACTGTCATGTTCATATATCAACAAATTCTCAAAGTTACTCAAACTTGTCAAATCTTCATGATACGTATCGACGTTAAGATATATACTGTTAACATATTTAAATTGAAAACTAAAGAAAATCCTATTTTGGTGTTTGTTTAGTGTGCTTGTATACTGTTGTTCGACTTTCTGTCTTTCTTTAATTTGACTTTGTCAACATATTTTTGACGTATGAGTTTGAATATACCTTTGGTATCTTCGAACTCTTTTTTCCTAAACAAAAAGGAGAAAAGACTTCAATCTGATAATGCAAAACGTAAGAAATTATCATGAGACGGCACTAAGCCGGTCAATTATATGATATTGGTTTGAGATTGTTACATGAGTTTCTGCGGATCTCCATTATTATTTTCTGCGGTATATGAAAATATAAGATTTTGATATCGCAGTCCCACTAGACAACGATCGCACTACGATCTGTGAAAAAAAGTTTTGACGATCGAAGTGCGATCGTGCAGATCGCAGTAAGATCATAGCAAGGTGGTGCTGAGGTCTTCCTGATCGTGATGAGCGTGGCCAGCTTTGAACATGTTAAAAAATCGTGGTGAGGTCGTGGTGAAGTCAGGGCGTAGTAGAAGCGCAGTATGGTCGTGGTAAGATCGCAAAGGTCGCTATACCATCGCAGCGACAGCGAAGTGAAAGCGCGATTTCAGTCGGGGATACTACGCACGATATCACAGCGACTTTACCACGACTTCACTATCATCATAACGTTCTTACCGCGACACAAACACGCTTCCACTACGACTATACCACGTTCATACCACGTTGTTCAAGACCATAGTGCGATTTCAGCACGCCCATGCGGTCCCCATACTGCTGTTCTTACGACCCGACTACGTTCATACTACAATCATCATGCTCATTGTCAGTGTGATACAAAATGTATAAAAGCTCTCTAGCTTTTGTTTGTCTGTATGTAATTTGGACCTATTGTCCTTTATCTCCAACGGCTCAATCATTCTTGACACATCTTTGTCATCCCTTCTATCGTTAACTAAGTCATCGTCAATTGATCTTGATAGACCAGCAATAAGTTGTGATTCAGATTGGATTGGTCGGTTCGACATATATCTTCTAGATCATGATTCGTTACTATCATATCTCCCTCTGCCTCAATCTCTATCCTTACCCTTACATAGATTTTGGTTGCATGACTGCGTTGTTACCAAGAAAATGTACGAATCAATGAGAAATAGGAGGAATGGTGCAGTATTTATATGGCACACGATGGATGTTGACGTTATATCTGGGAGCGTAGTAAGATCGCGGTATAAACATGGTATGATCGTAGTATGGTCGTGGTAAGATCGTGTTGCAATCGGATGAATCGTGGTATGGTCGTAGTGAGGCCGTGAGGAGCGTAGATAGAACGTGATAATCGTAGTGACGTCGCAGAATAAGCGTGGTCAGAACGTCATTGGGAAAAAAGTTATTTCAACTTATATTAATCCCTTTCCACTATGCGGGTGTGAGTATTGCCGGAATTTATAGCCTTCTCTCTTTCGAAATCTACAAAGGTGTATTGTGCACGGGTCAGCCATTGGTCGTTCCCTTCCGACGGACTATCATCGTTTCTCAAGACTACACTTGTAAATGGTGTCAAGGAAGAGCCATGACGGGGATCGAACCAGGAACTTTTGTTTTAGTAGTCCGTTGCATTTAAGAAATAATTCCTTCATGTCATGCTCTATGCTCATTTTAACATGGGTAGGCATTATATTTGTCGATATTTTAGACTGAACGTTAGCGAGGTGTAAAATATCGACAAATATAATGCCTACCCATGTTTAAATGAGCAAAGAGCATGACATGAAGGAATTATTTCGATTCTAATAGGACAAATACGGTATTTTTATAGGTCGAAGCGTACAGGAATACCTAAGGAATGTTTGGGTGTTCCAATTTCCTCCCAAATAAACGTTCCGGAATGGAATTATGAAAGAAACAGATTTTAAAAAACTTTTGATAAACAATTTTAACATTTATTATTCTAAAATAGAACAATTAGATATCAAACAACAAGTTTTTGTTTCTGTTCAGAGATTTCTTTACGTCACAGCTCATAACGAAGGGGGAAATGGCGGTTGACGGTTGCAAATGAAGGTAAGCCACATTTATTCCTTATTTATCACGTTAATATGGATTGTTTCCCCAGTGATTGTAGCATTGGTGAAAATGTTTAAATCAGACAGTGGATTTCTCGCTAAAGAGAAAGAAACAGCGATCTTGCATGAATTATTCTGCGCAGATGTTGCGAGGGCATTTGATTCTGTTTTGTTTTCAATTAAAGCTGAATCAGAATTTGGGGTTGCAACTACCTGTAGTGTATCGGAAAGCTCTCTGCGTTGCTTGTCAGTTGGACCTTCAATGTAGTTTTCCAAAGATTTGACATTTCGGTGTCCCGTTACAGACATTATAGCCTGGTCATCGACCCCCGCTCTTTTCAATCCTGTTGCCGCAGTGGCTCTCCAGCAGTGGTTTGTATATCTGATAGATAGACCAGCTTCTTCAGATATTCTTTATATCATACTGGCCAATTTGTTTTTGTCAATAGGTTGAGCAGCACACCATACAGTTGGTTTGGGGTACTGGAGTGCTTGCTGAAAAAAAGCTGTACACCTTGGACTAAGCATTCCTAGATAAAAGTCCAAGCCAAACACTGGACAGTGAATGTCCCTAGGTTTAGCGTACATTATTACATCGCTTGAGTTTTCTTTTGAATCTACACCATGGTGTGTTTTGTCACATTCATTGTAAGTAATTTTGTAGTATTCTTGACCTTTGTCATCTTTAGATTTGGCATAAGATTTTTCTTTAAATCAGCAAGCCGCCCCCTGTCCCCTCCTCCCAAAATTGAGCATAATGTCCCAGGAAACTTTATTTTGGAGAGTTACTGGGTGATCAGTACTAAAGATACCACTGGAGTACAGCTTTTGAATATCACCCTCAGCTACAGCCTTTTTATGTACTGTTATATCTTTCCCTTCCCTTTTTAAATTTTTTCATCATAACCGTGATAGCATGATTTGATGGCATAAATGATTTGTCAGTAATTATGTTAATGTCACGATTATAAAGAGAACCAGTTTTATGCCTAGAAATAGCAGATCGAATTCCGAAGAGTGCTGACTTTGAATAATCATTGCCTTGTTTGGTCTGCAAATTTGCATAAAAGTAGCACAATCTGTCATTTAGGATAGTTTCATCTAGTTCCTCAAAACTGCTGCTGTACTTCTTTTCAGTTAGCCAACCTGAAATTATTTGTACCATTTTTTTTATGTTTTCAAGTAATTCTTATAAATATTTTATTTAATTGTGATGACTTTTATATGGGTATAATTTATTTCAATGGCATGATTCATATAAATAAATAACAGAGGACTGCATGTTTTAATTTAGCGTTTTATGCTAAAAGGATGTTGGTGTTTGTGCATAGACCTACGTATACATGTACAGTATTATATCATAAAAAAATATAATATTCAGCTTGCCTTCTTTTCATGTACCAACAAGTTCGTGTCATTCAAAATTTTGTAGTGAAGAATTTTGAAAAACTAAGGCTTGTCTACCTCAGGATTATATTAACTTAGCTGTATTTTGCAAAATGTTTAGGATTTTCGTTCCTCAGTGCTCTTCAACTTTATTTGGCCTTTTAAACTTTTTTGGATTCGAGCGTCACTGATGAGACTTTTGAAGACGAAACGCACGACTGGGTTAAATATAAAATTGAATCCTGGTATCTATGATGAGTTTATTTACAACCACTGGGTCGATGCCATTGCTGTCGGAGTTTAAATTCCCCGAGGGTATCACCAGCCCAGTTTTCAGCACGTCTGTGCTGACATGAATTAGCATTGTTATTTTCATTTTTTTAATAAAAAATTTACTGTTTGCAAAAGTATGAATGATTCTAAATATTAAGTATGTTCTTATCCCAGGCAGAAAAACCTAGCCGTATTGGGCACAACTTTTTTGAAATTTTGGTCCTCAATGCTCTTCAACATATTACTTGTTTTGGCTTTCGAACTTTTTTTCATCAGAGCGTCACTGCTTAGTCTGGTGTTGACGCGTCTGGTGTATTAAATTTTAAACCTGGTACCTTTTGTTAGCTAATATTCGTGTGTTTCTCTGTCTTATATGTTCTCCCATTTATTTATATTGTAGTCCTATCATGTTATGTTGTGCCAAATACGGCTAAGGTAATCTATTCCTGGGATAGGAAAGTCCTTAGTTTTTCAAAAAATTCTAAGTTTTGTAACAGGAAATTTATAAAAATGACCTAATAATTAGTGTTCATGTTAACATCGAAGTGCTGACTACTGGGCTGGTGATACCCTCGGGGACGAAACGCCCACCAACAGTGGCACTAACACAGTGGTGTAAATAGTTATCAAAGGTACTAGGATTATAATTTAATACGCCAGACGCGCGTTTCGTTTACATAAGACTCATCAGTTGACGCTCAGATCAAAATATGTATGAATAAAAACAAGTACACAGTTAAAGAGCATTGATGACTCAAAATATCAAAAAGTTGTACCAAATGCGGCTAAGGTAATCTATTCCTGGGATAAGAACATCCTTAAATATTCGAAAAATTCTAAGTTTTGTAACGGGAAGTTTATAAAAATCATCATACAATTAGTATGCATGTCAACACCGAAGTGCTGACTACTGAGCGTGTAATACCCTCGGGGACTCAACTTCTGCCAGAAGTGGCATCGACCAAGTGGTGTAAATGGTGTTCAAAGGTACCAGGATTTCAATTTAATACGCCAGACGCGCGTTTCGTCTACATAAGACTCATCAGTGACGCCCAGATCAAAATATTTATGAAGAAAAACCAAATACAAAGTTGAAGAGCATTGATGAATCAAAATTCCAAAAAGTTGTGCCAAATGCAGCTAAGGTAATCTATTCCTGGGAAAGAAAAGTCCTTAGTTTTTCAAAAAGTTCAAAGTTTTGTAACAGGAAGTTTATAAAAATGATCATATAACTAGTATGCATGTCAACACTAAAGTGCTGTCTACTGGGCTGGTGATACACTCGGGGACGCAACTTCTGAAAATAGTGGCATTGACCAAGTGGTGTAAATGGTGTTCAAAGGTACCAGGATTATAATTTAATTCGCCAGACGCGAGTTTCGTCTACATAAGACTCATCAGTGACGCTTAGATAAAAACATCTATGATGAAAAACAAGTACAAAGTTGAAGAGCATTGATGACTCAAAATTGGCAAAACTTTTAGGAATTTTGGTCTTCAATGCTCTTCAACTTCGTACTTTATTTGGCGTTTTAACTTTTTTGGATTCGAGCCTCACTGCTGAGTCTTTTGTAGACGAAACGCGCGTCTGGCGTATATACAAAATTTAGTCCTGGTATCTATGATGAGTTTATTTCCAAAAAGTTGTGCCAAATGCGGCTAAGGTAATCTATTCCTGGGATAAGAACATCCTTAGATATTCGAAAAATTCAAAGTTTTGTAACAGGACATTTATCAAAATTATCATATAATTAGTATTCATGTCAACACCGAATGCTGACCACTGGGCTGGTGATACCCTCAGGGACGCAACGTCCACCAGCAGTGGCATCGACGCAGTGGTGTAATCAGTTATCACAGGTACCAGGATTTCAATCTAATACGCCAGACGCGCGTTTCGTCTAGATAAGACTCAACCGTGACGCTCAGATCAAAATAGTTATGAAGTAAAACAAGTACAAAAGTGCAGAGCATTGGTGGCCCAAATTTCGAAAAGGTTGTGCCAAATACGGCTAAGGTTATCTATTCCTTGGATGAGAAAATCCTTATTTTTTCGAAAAATTCAAAGTTTTTAAACAGGAAATTTATTAAAATGACCATATAATTAGTATGCATGTCAGCACCGATGTGCTGACAACTGAGCGTGTAATACCCTCGGGGACGCAACTTCTGCCAGAAGTGGCATCGACCAAGTGGTGTAAATGGTGTTCAAAGGTAACAGGATTATAATTTAATACGCCAGACGCACGTTTCGTCTACATTAGACTCATCAGTGACGCTCAGATCAAAATATTTATGAAGAAAAACAAGTACAAAGTTGAAGAGCATTGATGACTCAAAATTGGCAAAACTTTTAGGAATTTTGGTCCTCAATGCTCTTCAACTTCGTACTTTATTTGGCGTTTTTAACTTTTTTGGATTCGAGTCTCACTGATGAGTCTTCTGTAGACGAAACGCGCGTCTGGCGTATATACAAAATTTAGTCCTGGTATCTATGATGAGTTTATTTCCAAAAAGTTGTGCCAAATGCGGCTTAGGTAATCTATTCCTGGGTTAAGAACATCCTTAGATATTCGAAAAATTTAAAGTTTTGTAACAGGAAATTTATCAAAATGACCATATAATTAGTATTCATGTCAACACCGAAGTGCTGACTACTGGGCTGGTGATACCATCGGGGACTCAACGTCCACCAGCATCGGCATCGACGCAGTGGTGTAAATAGTTATCACAGGTACCAGGATTTCAATTTAATACGCCAGACGCGCGTTTCGTCTACATAAGACTTATCAGTGACGCTCGGATCAAAATAGTTATGAAGTAAAACAAGTACAAAAGTGCAGAGAATTGGTGGCCTAAATTTCGAAAAAGATGTGCCAAATACGGCTAAGGTAATATATATTCCTTGGATGAGAAAATCCTTAGTTTTTAAAAAAATTCAAAGTTTGTATCGGGAAATTTATTTAAATGACCATACAGTAAGTATTCATGTAAACACAGAAGAGCTGACTACTGGGATGGTGATTGCATTGCCATAAAAGCGGGAGGTTCGGCATACCAAAAAACCAGCTTGAACCCATCATTTTTCTTTTATTAAAATGTCCTAAACCAAGAAAAATGGCCATTGTTATATTGTAGTTCGTGTATGTGTGTGTTAAATTTTAATGTTGTGTTTCTGTTATGTCGTAGTTCTCCTCTTATAATATTTGATGTGTTTCGAATGAATTTCGAACAGCGGTATACTACTGTTGCCTTATTTAAAAATTAACTGTTTACGAAACTTTTGAATTTTGAAAAACTAAGGCTGGTCTACCTCTGGAAAAGATGACCTTAGCCGTATTTGGCAAAATTTTAGGAATGTTTGTCCTCAACGCTCTTCAAATTCGTACCTTATATGGCCTTTTTACCTTTTTTTGAATTCGAGAGTCACTGATGAGTCTTTTGAAGACGAAAGCGCGTCTGACGTAAATATAAAATATAATCGTGGCATCTATGATGAGTTTATTGACTTGCTGCATAATTTTACCCATGTCAGATTTGTTTTTGTTTAGTTTTAGAGATTTTAAAGCCACAGTTGGGTTCTTGCGCAACTCAATTTTTGTAGATAGTGTGCAGCCTATGATAATGAAGTATACAGTGTGACTTGTGGCATTTTAGGTCTGTTTTCTCACGCATCGTTGGAATTTGACGTGACTGTCATACAAGTGAGAGTTTAAGCTAGCTATAAAACTAGGTCCAATCCACCATTATGTACATAAGAAAATGCCTGTACAATGTCAGGAATATGACAATTGTTATCTAGTTGTTTGTTGTGGGTGAATTTTTGATTTTTCTATTTAATTAGGGACTTTTCATTGTGATTTTTCTTCGGAATTCAGTATTTTTGTGATTTTACTTTTTAGGTTACCCTTTTATCAACCACTCTCATTTTACCAAGACATTACCGGTAATAAATCACCAGTATATGTACAATGTAAAACAAAGTTATTCCTTTATAGATAAAAAAAGATAAAATAACACAAATTAATAAGAGTAGTTATCACTTGTGTTTTCATGTATGTTTGTGCATTTGTATGTTTCATTCGTTTAATTCATCAATCAAGTCCTCAGATGTATTGTTCCAAGTATGTACCATATATGTTACATATATACAGATATCTTTTTGTCGGTAGAACCTCAAGTGTTGTTTTTCAAATCTGCTTATTGGTTCATGACCAAATATATATAAGATCCATCTGTACCCAAAAAGAAGATGTATATTTTTGTTAAATCATATAATCACTGATTAAACCATCTAGCGTTTGAAAACTGTAAAACACAAAATACTAGCTGAACGTATTACATTTAATACAAAAAAGAAATAACAACATACAACAGATTTTACTAGCAATTGTGTTTCCAACTATGTGTTTTTGTATATATGTATCTTTTATTCTCAATTTCATTCAATACTGCATTACGATATAATATTGAAGTGGTTTAATTACTAGATACGTTATACAAATACGCTTTCTTAGAATTATTTGTAACTAATAACTGATTAGTTTCCTTTCTAAAGTTAATTGAACATGGGGAATATAAACCATCTCTTTCAGTTAATAGTTCTTTATGTGTTTGTCCATCAGGGGAGATAACCACGACATTATTTAATCCACCTCCTACAACATACACATTACCAGCATTGTCAGCTGATATTCCAGACGGATACTTCAAAATATTTTCGTTTTTGAATGTCCATTGTTTTGCTCCTTGTAGATCACAGCATACTACTGTATGATACTTATCACTGGAATAATAAAGTTTGTGTCCAGATATAGTTATGTTGATATCTGTGTCCATGTTCTCAGTAGTTATATCACGTGTTGATTCGTCAGCAAGATCTAGGGCTCGAATTGCTTTATTTTCAATGTGATACAGCAGTGTGTTATTTGTCACCGCTATACCAGTGGTGTGTCCTCCAGGTAAAAAAGTTTTCTTTACTTTTCTTTCCATTAAATCAATTATTGTTATTTGTTTCTTTTGATTCCCCCGACAGGATGATATCGCTATAGTGGTATCCTCATTGTTGTACGCAATACCATATGCTGCTGTTACATTCAAAGAAAAGTCAACCGTCCCGTCTTGTTTAACTACAGTAACTTTGTTTAAATGAGGATAGGCGAATACAAATCTACTATCAGGTAATATGCAACATCCTCTAACATAATATGCTTCCGTTTTTATAGTCTGTTCTAACTTGACTTGTATATTCTCAATGGGCATGATTGATGATACTTTAGGTACTATCAACTGAGCTTGTTGTTGTTTTTTCTTCACAATGTTAACTGAGGATCTGGAGTTGTCAACATATACTTTTCCAAACTCAAGAACACCATTTGCAATGTCTTTCAGTGATGTATTAATGTTAAACTTGACCTCCGCACGATTGAGAACATTACTTTCAGTAAGTGAATCAATAAACTGACAGTTTTCATCAACATTACCTTCAAGCTGCTTCAGAGATAGGAAGGTCTGTAGCTCTGATGCGTGTTGTTTTATGTTTGCTATATTCTCTTGGTGCTTGACAACTTTACGTTCATGCTCATCTAAAGCTTTCATCAACTGAAGGATTTTTGTTTCCTCTCTTTTTTCTGTCTCGTGCAATTCTGATATGAATTTCTCTTGTACTTTATCGAGATGTTGATTGATATTTAATCGAACCAGTT
The DNA here is from genome assembly GCA_019925275.1 of Mytilus edulis. Lineage (NCBI taxonomy): Eukaryota > Metazoa > Mollusca > Bivalvia > Mytilida > Mytilidae > Mytilus > Mytilus edulis. The sequence goes on along the minus strand of CM034351.1, from coordinate 56,634,802 downwards.
GAATTTCACATTCAATCTGGTTTCTTTTCTCGGACAAAGTTTTTAGATTGTCATTTTTATCGTGACGGATCCGTTTGATGTTTTCAGCAACTTCATTCAATGTTTCCTGAATTTCTAGAAAAGCATTTGAGGTCTTAATGTTTTTAACAAAATCATCAATATTGGAAATATTTGGACATTTCGCGTGTTTTTCGACGGTGCACTTACTGCAACATGCGTCTTCGTGGTCTTTGCAGTAGATTTGATATTTTTCTTCATGTGCACTACATGTTTGCTTAATATTTGTGATGTAAGACGGGAGCGCTTGATATTCTGAAATGAGTACAGTGACATGCTTTCGTGTTGACTTGGAAATTCCATGATGCTTACTGCAGTCTATACAGAGGCCCTCGTCGCAATCTGGACACCATATATACGCAGGTTTGAAGACATGTTGATATTCACATACACCACACGGCTGTACAGAGCTTGTCATTATCTACTAAAAAAATCTTTACTTTCATCATGGGTTTATAGATATGTAAAATGTTCAGGTAAAATGTTCTTGTAATTTTTTTTATTGAATTGGCAATACAGTTTTAGATACCCATTTAACTATTTACTGCTTATTTGCACGATACAATAATGTGAAATCAATCACCGAAAGCATATACATACTGTTTCCCCATTGAACATCAAATGAAGATCCTCTTTTAAGAAAAAGTATCAGCTTTATTTTTAGATTAAATCCCATTACGTGTTTATTGGTTGTGTCGTAGTTCTCTTATATTTGATACGTTTCCCTCAGTTTTAGTTTGTAACCCAGCTTTTTTTCCTCTATCGATTTATTAACTTTGAAAAGCGGTATACTACTGTTGCCTTTATTTATTGTTAATTCAAATCCTTTAAAATTAGAGGAAGTTTATTCTTCTGCAAGTCGTGAATTTATTAAACAAATTAAATGGCTAAAAGCAAACACACGAGACTTCCGATATTTTGTCGGTTAAAGTTCGATTACTCTAGCAGGTCTAAATAAGAATCATATTGGAAAGTTAATTATATGCGTAAATTATTTCAAAGAATTTGTTCACACACACTTCAGTTATCTTGTCAAGTACATGAAATACTGTAATACAACTATCTTTCACTGGTGTATGTAAACAGAGATACGTTTTGAGAGACAATGACAATGCAGCAAAATGTTACTACTAAGTCTAAAACATTGAAAGCGTTAAAAAATTAATGATTTTCATGATACGTGCACAAGTTCAGATCGATGGTATTCCAAAATACTACTTTCTTCAAGTATAATATTATTAAACTACAAATAAAAATGCTATGTAATTACCTGTAGCTTCAAAACTGTAAACAATGTTTCAGAACTAGACTTAGACAACCAGGAAGGTAATCAGAGAAGGCGATCACGAGATACAAAAATGTATTTATAGTATATGAGCAAATTTATGTAAACATTTGTTATTCTTGATGTTAAAATGGCGCTTAATTTTAAATATGTCGTTGGAATGGAAATAATGGAAATTCAATGAAAACTAAATATTAATTAAGTAAATAAAAGTCATCAGTCACCTATTTACCTGTTATCAGAAAAAAGATCATAATTAATATCTTGAAGTTTTACTGAAAGCATAGGCGAATCATAGGCGGATCCAGGGGGGGCTGGGGGCCCGCCCCCCCCCCCTTTCGTGGGAAAAATTTGGTTGATTATATAGGGAATCATTGAAGCATGACTGGAGCGGGCCCCCTCTTAGGTCAGTCAGCAGGCCCCCCTTAGAAAAAGTTCTGGATCCGCCACTGGAAAGTCGGATGAATCATCCAATTGTAAACTTATTTTTCATTTCTTTTCCATCAACACCTACATGTAAAGTAGTCATCTTCGATCATCTTCCACCTATATTCCAGGGCTTGTGATTCTTGTCACTCGAAAAAGTTTCTGTTAACAAGAAAATTATTGAATGAAGTGTTCAACGAGTACATTTGAGAACTTCGTAATTTGTTCAGACGTTAATCTGATCTGATTATTGGCCCCCCCCCCCCATTATTACACCGTTATGCAAACAACTGTGGTCTATTTCACGTCACATCATTTGTTTTCCTTCCACTCGTCCATGTTGAGCAATAATTGCTTAATGACAAATCATTAATGTGACAGGAAACTGAGTACACCATCTGTTTTAGAACAGTCAACGAACCGTGAAATATAACTGAAAGTTGAAACTATAAAATGTTTACCTGCTTTGACAGAGGAGAAATTGCTACCAAGACGTCAATCTGAGTAAAGTCCCGGTTATAAGACTGTCCGGGAAGCTCAGTCATTAGTTGTATATGTAATATCATTGAGTTAAGTGTTCGATGATGTAAATTTGAAGGCATCCCTTCGTCGTTTTTACAGAAGCCATCATTATTCTGTTATGGTTGATTGTTACAGAATATCTGTATCCCTAATGACCACGAATGATATACATTTGTCGTTACCACGTACACAATCCCTTTTTTTTCATGTGACTTGACGAAAAGCAGAAATAATCTGATTTTACTTTCTTTACTTTAACTGCATAGAAGCCTTCAGGTTGATGATTAAGAGAAGTCTCATTATTTACCCAAAACAAGAACGCTTACTTTAACATGTGCAAACTTGGCAAATACTTGTCAAAGAAGTTGGCGCTCGTCTTATCCGATATCGATTCTATATTCTTTACCAAGTACCTATAATGGCTATATCCGCTGTACCGATAATACACAGTGATATCATAAAATATCAAAATATTACACTATGATTCTATACAACAGCCGACTACTCAACAACAAAGAAGACGGTCAAACTGAGACAAACTTCAACGACCAACAATTGGCAAAGATGTCCCAAATGTGTTGGACTGAATTAATATCATATCACTCCAGTGGCCATTTTGTTGATAGAAGACATTTGTTTCGAATGCAGATATATAATTATCATTTAAATAGTAAGAAAATCGAGAGATAACCATTTTAAACAGAATAAGTTAAACTGAATATAGGGTCTGTATCTCGTGGTGTTGACAATGAGAGAGCAAGCCATTTCCGAGTAAAAATATATCTCTTTCACATTTGTTTAGTTTAGATGTAAGCATGAATCCTAGATATTGTGCAGCATAAATTGCACAAAGTAGTCCGTATTACGACAAGCTTCGATACAACAAAACACGAATTGATAATAAAAAAAAACTAAAAAAAAAACTATAGGTATAAAGACTAAAGACATGATGCTCGTTTATTTTATTTCAACCAAAATAGTCGGTTTGTTTTGTACACTTTTATGTGCCAGAATAAAAGGCAGTACTTATTTTGTTGCAAGTAAGAGACCAATATTTTCTTGACTTACCTCCCTTTGTACGTTGAGCAGATTCTTGAATATCAACCAAATTTTGCAACTTTCAAACCTTCTTAATAGTTTAATAATTTTCTAGAAACCAGGTATATCCTAATTTGTACATGCCAATCTTCAACCCCTGTTTAAAGACTTCTAAGAAAGAATTGTCTTTCGGAAGACAAGTACTACTAAAATTAATCCCTAGTTTTCTGGAAATCGAATAAGTATAACTCAATTTTTAATGCAAACTCATACATGTATACACGTAAAATTTGAGTTTAGTTTATAAATTGTGTCATTGGCACTCATACCACATCTTCCTATATATCTAATAATCTTTATTGTCATATAACTTAAGGATGTACTTAGGTGAGGTTTTGGGATAAGTGTCAAATGTTCGGACTCCTTGGTGTTTTTCCATACGATACAAGCCGGTAAAATATTTTGCTCCATAACATCTATTTATCTTTTAACATAAGGCAGATTCCATATAAGAAATGGAAATGTCTGTCAAAATGAATAAATAAATAAAAATAACAATTACTGTTATTTTAAAGATAATCTATTAATGTTTTGATGAATAATGATGTTAGATGAAATCACAAAAATAACTTTTGGATATAATTGTTTCCGTTTAAAGTAGAAATGATTGAAACAAGTTGAAAAAATGCAAAAACTTTGACAGAATTAACTCCCATTTTTTTTACACAATGTTTATGTGTTGCAATGCTTTATTTTGACACTTGTATACTGGTATGTACTAGTGTAGTCTGGTTATTCAAACATTCCTGTTACTTTTTTTAGTCAAAAACAACTGTGATATATATTTTTTTTCACTTTCAAATATCTTGCTTTATAGCTCAGTGTCTGTCAATAAAACTTATGTCAGGAACATCGCTGTAAAAACATTCAAAATTATTGTAGGTTCCAATATATGCCAGTTAAAACTGTAAATCATGTTGTGCATAAGAAAAAAACACATGTTGATTCTTTCATTTTGAACTTTATTCAAGCAATAGTTTAAACTTAAATGTTTCCTACATATTTTTTTTAGATCTGTCAAACTTGTTTTCTTATGTCTGAAACATTTCAATGTGCTAAGAGTTAAGGTTATTTGACCTGTGATGAAATCTTGTTAGATGTTAAACGTTAGGCTGCAGTATTTTCCAGGAGTTTTAAAATGACTTTCAACTAGGATTTGATTTCCAATGTCAGTCAAAAAAGAAAAAAATACATATTGTCTGTCAAAATATCTTATGTATGAAAAATCTTATGTCAGAATCAAGTATGTCAAAATCTTATGTCAGAAACTCAATTTGTCTATCAAATCTTATGTCAGAAATAATAATTAAAGTCTGTCAAATGTTATGTCAGAAAAAATAACGTCTGTCAAATCTTATGTCAGAAATAATAAAGTCCGTCAAATCTTATGTCAGAAACAATAAAGTCTGTCAAATCGTATGTCAGAAACATTAAAGTCTGTCAAATCTTATGTCAGAAAAAAATAAAGTCTGTCAAATCTTATGTCAGAAATAATAAAGTCCGTCAAATCTTATGTCAGAAATAATAAAGTCTGTCAAATCTTATGTCAGAAACAATAAAGTCTGTCAAATCTTATGTCAGAAATAATAAAGTCTGTCAAATCTTATGTCAGAAACATAATATATAAGGCTTCGTTTATTTAAAAAGGATGATGCTCACAATTTTTTTTTGGGTCAAATTGTCTTTATCTTTATTAGTAAAGCATGTATTCCTTTCTAAATTTTATTCAAAAACAGAAGTTCATTGCTTATGATATTTGCCTAACATGCTTAGGGGAGTTGTTCCACTTTCTTATATGGAATCTGCCTCAAGATTTATATGAAAATGTGGTGTGATTGCCAATCAGACAACTCTCAAATGAAATAGCTCATAAAAGGTCATTTGACAAAATTTAAGCAGATTCTTGATTTTCTTATTTTTGATTTAAGACACAAATAATACCAATGCAAATATAAATTAAAAGTCAGAGTCGGCCTTATCCCGCCATATTTAATAAATCAAATATCTCGAAAAGGAGCTCCATGACCTATCAATATTTTATCTTATTTTGTTCCTTAACTACTCATAGCTCTTTCAACTTAAAGTATCAATTTTAATTTCTTGATTTTTAAAATTTCTTTTAAGTACATCTTTAAAACACAATTATTGAGTGACAAACAAAACAACTTATTGTAGCAAAGAAATAACAATTTCAAAGAAAAAACAATTTCAAAGAAATAACAATTTCAAAGAAAAAACAATTTCAAAGAAATAACAATTTCAAAGAAATAACAATTTCAAAGAAATGAACACATGGAAAAAGTTTATAAGACTTTTGCTCTCAGTTATAATGAATGTTTTTAATTTATGAGGGAGTCAGTATTTCTAACACGATCCATTAAGTAAGGAGTTTGTATTTCTTTTTCTTTTTGTTCTTTGATAAAAAAATAAAATAACGATAAGGAAAACAATTGTCAAATAAGTTATCCTTTAGTTTTCTGTAAATTTTACATTCAAGGAGAAAGTGTTTGACAGTGGCCCAGTTTACATGTTCTATCCTTTCTAGGAATTTTATAAAAGCGAACCTTTACTATTTCTAGGTTTTGGTCACTAATTCTCGAAATAGTTAAGCATTTTTCCTAAATAGAAAAGTCATTGGAAGTTAAATAAAGTTAAGTTTTAAATTTTGACAAAGTTCTGTAACATTTTCTCTTTTCATCATAACTATTTGTGCTATTTCCAAAAACATTATTTTAATTTTTTGTTTAAATTCATTTTTGATAAAGGGGTTTGAAGACTTTATATAAAAGGTCTGGGTTGGGTGAATAATTCTTTGCACAAAATGGATACCAAGAAAAGTACCATGGGAGTCCCGCTGTTTCGACAATATAAATGCTTCTTTAAGTAATGATTTTATATTTTAAGAATTCAGTCTTAATATTGTTTTCATCTCCATATTGTAAATTATACTTCTTAATCAAATGTATCTTGTCAATAAATATATATGGTTACACCAAATTAGGATAGATACGGTAATTTAGCACTAATAAACACCTCCGCATCAATTGCCCGCAGGATCCTTCTTTTATAGAAATCAATACGCTGTTGAAAGAAGTTCAAGTGTTCCCTGTGACAAATCACTTTGACCTTAACGACTGATCTGATTTCAAACTATTATCTTTTATGGCTTGTTAGGAGATTAATCAGTTCTTTTGTAGCCGTATAAAGATTATCATGACGGTGCCTGGCTCTTTGCTACCAGAGAAATTTCCAGCATTATTTCCTTTTGATGTCCCGATGACAGAGTTAAGTATTTCATCTAATTTGATTCCGAGACCAGTAGCAAAAGTAAGAAATATACTGGGGCAAATCACGGAACGAAGACATTAATTTACATACTCCAAATGAGATTCTAGTTATGAACATTCTGTAATTTCAGTTACAGTGCTCAGATTACACAGAAATTATTAAAAAAAATATTAGTAAGACCAGCAAAGATTTTACAGGAAAATCTTCCCAGGCGATATTAGTTAACCATTGAAAAGTGTGCTTATTCAAAACAGTGTTCATTTATTTGGTTGTTTAATCTTATCTATGAAGCATAATTATATAATTAAATGGCTAAATGGGGTAGATAAAAAATATTAACGCAATAAAAAGCAATATACAACGAAGCCGAAGGCTAGTATTGGTAAGATTAATTCATATGTTCATAAACCTGGTATCTACAGAATTCAAATATGCATCGTTTATCATTATGATTATAAAACATATTCTTTCTGTTTTAAAGCACAACTTAAGTATAAAAAGAAGATGTGGTATGATTGCAAATAAGACAACTCTCCACAAGAGACCAAAATGACACAGAAGATAACAGCTATAATCACCGCACGTCCTTCAGCCATGAGCAAACTTAAGCCCATAAGGTATATTTGATATAGATGTGTGTCAGACATTTACTATGTTATTTTGATCCTTATAGATAGGCTAGCGAGGCACTCTATGAATGTTACTGTGAACTAAGGTTGGTCAGACAAGTCGATATCAATAGAAATATATCATTAAAGTCTTTATCAAAGTTCATGAACATTGTTTAATATTTACTTTACTCATGACTTTTATTACTTTAATTTGATGAATGAATTTCAAATATTATCTTTTGTTTTTATTTAGAGTTAAAATGATATGATATGATGTCAACAATTACTGTTATAATGCAACTTTTGTTACCATTTAACTTAATTTATCTAGCCTTTTTTGTCTATAACCAAAAACCCACATTTAAAGTGCAAACACTTGAAAGATCTTTATTCGTTCCCATGTTAGGTCAAACCAAAGACGAAAAAAAATGTGTTTTTTTTTCTCTACCAGTCACATCCAAGTGGTCATATGTACTTTTTTTTGTCATTAAAGAGTGTACAAGCAGAGCCTGGTCAGCTCAGAGTAAAAAACAATAGGTCATATTTCCTATGAACTCGAACCTTCTCAGCTAGCCAATTAAATTAAAAAAAAATCGGACGCTACGTGTTGGTCTAGTACAAAAAGGGATCATTTCAGCTTTTAATACATGGTATCGTATGCAATATGTAATATACTTAAATGCGAGTATTGTGTGCCGCAGAACTTTAAGTCGATTTCATTTTTTCCATCACTTTGCGTCCGTCGTCCGTCGTTCGTCGTCGTCCGTCGTCGTAAACTTTTACAAAAATCTTCTCCTCTGAAACTACTGGGCCAAATTAAACCAAACTTGGCGACAATCATCATTGGGGTATCTAGTTTAATAATGTGTCCGGTGACCCGGCCAACCAACCAAGATGGCCGCCATGGCTAAAAATAGAACATAGGGGTAAAATGCAGTTTTTGGCTTATAACTCAAAAAGCAAAGCATTTAGAGCAAATCTGAAATGTGGTAAAATTGTTTATCTGCCCTGAAATTTTCAGATGAATCGGACAACCCATTGTTGGGTTGCTGCCCCTAAATTGGTAATTTAAGGAAATTTTACTGTTTGTGTTATTATTTTGAATATTATTATAGATAGAGATAAACTGTAAACAGCAATAATGTTCAGCAAAGTAAGATATACAAATAAGTCAACATGACCGAAATGGTCAGTTGACCCCTTTAGGAGTTATTGCCCTTTATAGTCAATTTTTAACCATTTTTCGTAAATCTTAGTAATCTTTTACAAAAATCTTCTCCACTGAAACTACTGAGCCAAATTAATCCAAACTTGGCCACAACGTGACCCTGAAAACTAGCCAAGATGGCCACCATGGCTAGAAATAGAACATAGGGTACAATGTAGATTTTGGCTTATAACTCTAAAACCAAAGCATTTAGAGCAAATCTTACATGGGGGTAAAATAATCTATTAGGTCAAGATCTATCTTCCCTGAAATTTTCAGACAAATCGGACAACTTGTTGTTGGGTTGCTGCCCCAGAATTGGTAATTTTAGGGAAATTTTGCAGTTTTTGGTTATTATCTTGAATTAAATTATAATTAGAGATAAACTGTAAACAGCAATAATGTTCAGCAAAGTAAGATATACAAATAAGTCAACATGACCAAAATTATCAGTTGACCCATTAAGGAGTTATTGCCCTTTATAGTCAATTTTTAACCATTTTTCTTAAATTTTAGTATTCTTTTTAAAAATCTTCTTCTCTGAAACTACAGGGCTAAATTTAACCACACTTGGCCACAATCATCATTTGGGTATGTTGTTTTAAAAATGTGTGGCGTGACCCTGTCAACCAACCAAGATGGCCGCCATGGCTAAAAATAGTACATAGGCGCGAAATGTAGATTTTGGCTTATATCTCTGAAACCAAAGCATTTAGAGCAAATCTGACAGGGAATAATCATTTTTCAGGTCAAGATCTATCTGCCCTGAAATTTTCAGACAGTCCAGTAAAGTAAGATCTACAAACACATCATGATCACCAAAACACAATTTTGTCATGAACTTATCTGTGTCCATTGTTTAATATGCACATAGACCAAGGTGAGCGACACAGGCTCTTGAGAGCTTCTAGTTTTATGTCATCATCTCACATTAACGCGTTGTATTCCTAAAAAAGATTTTTGCCTTAACTTTTTCAATGTATTCAATAAAATTAAGAATTTAAATTGGGAATGTGTCAAAGAGACAACAACCCGACCATATAACAGACAACAGCAGAAAGTCACCAATAGGTCTTCAAACAGTATTTTAAACGAATACGAAAATACAACTATTTATCTGAACTATGATTTCATTGAATTAACATTGCTTCATTTAAGAAGGCTAGGATTGGGTAAATATTTTGATATAGATGTGAGAAAAAAAACCCACTTCAAATATGAATAATAAATTAATGATGTAGAACTCTTATATAGAGAACTATCTCATTGCGATTGCTAAGAAATGAAAGAAAAATGTCTATATTTTGTTTATTGGCGTAACCTGGAAAACAAAAATGTTTAGCTTGTTTTAATTTTTTGGTGTACACAAAAGTCATGTATGTAAGTCAACTGAATTTAAAACAATTTTTCTGTATGTACGATTTAACAAATTTAAGAAAAAATGTAATTATTTCCTAAAAATATCAATTTCCTCTCTATATTTGTAATTTCAACTTTTACTTCTTATCTTCAGTATGTATAATTTTGAATTTGACATGATGTATCATTGAAGACATTATAAAATTGAGAATGTAAATGGGGAATGTGTCAAATAGACAACGACCCGACCGTTGAGCAGACAACAGCCACCAATGGGTCTTCAATGCAGCGAGAAACTCCCACACCCGTAGGCGTCCTTCAGTTTATATGTTGACCTCTAAAGATCACGTCTAGATAACTAGTTATTTTTTTTTATTGCGTCTAAATGACGTATTCACCGACATATCTTTTGAATAATCTTTATGAGTCGACATTTAAAAAAATGATCCTTACGGTTTCATATGTTTTATCTTGGCAAAGCAAATTTTGAATTTTAAAACTTAATTTCAATTTAATAAAATAATTCCCTGATGTTTATCTTCTTCTAAAATACGGATTCTGAAATATAGTCAACTTATTGTACTAAACTCAACCTTCTTTGATTTTAGTTAATCAAGTTTAAATTAGTAAATTTACAGCGGATTCTACTGAGTGTGTAGCCAAAGGTAATTTCTTTGGTTAGCTTGCTTGTTAGCTGAACCGTGAAGTCATTGTAAGCTTAGGTAAACTACCCTTCTTTAAGAATAGACTAGTCCGACAGAAAACCAGTCTACCTGTCTGTTGGACTATGCTACTTCGATAGGAGGGTAGTATACCTGACCTAATAATGACTTCACGGTTCAGCTAACAAGCAAGCTAACCAAAGATATTACCTTTTGCTACACACTCAATGGAATCCGCTGTAATATGTTTTTTTACATTGCTGTTGATAATTGTAATCGATTTAAGAGTACTTTGGACTCTTAGAAGTCTCATTCTGCTGGCACTAGGGTTCAACTGATTGTTCTTTTATACATTTTCCGGTTGCAATTAGTTCATAAAATGTTTAGATATACATCCTGGTGACATTTTTTTTTGAATTCATACGTCAAAATCAATTCATATTATACTTTATATTTTGTGAATAATTTAATTTGGGATGTAACGCGTCTTCTGATTGGCTGACAGTGTTTTGTCTATCAGCTCATAAACATTGTTTTATCAAATGACAGTGACATCAACAACGTTTCTTCATGATTTACCGCGGCTTAGAATTAAACCATAAGGAAGGACTATTATTCCATGATTGCTTAAACTTTAGTAGGTTTTTCTGTATGAATGGGATTTTGAATAAATAAGCGTATTCACCCGCGGAAAAAGTATATTCCCCGCGCAAAACGCCGCGTGCTTTAACGTGTATAATTTTGGTAAAAAACGTTTGATGTACATGAATTGGTTTTAGTAAATATTTTCCATTACATACATTTTTTCTCAGAATATGGAATAAAACAATTACTGATTTTTGTTTCGGTAAATATTTGGTTTAATTGACCTTTGAAAAACTGATATTTACTTCGGCCGTTGGCCTCAGAGAATATCAGTTTTTCAAAAGTCAATAAAACCACACATTTACCTCATCAAAAGACAGTAATTGTATAATATTCTTTCTGTTTATTCGAAATAACATCAAAAATGTGGTGCACACTTTAAAATAACCCGCTACGCGAGCTATTCAGTGTCCATCACATCTTTTAGTTTAAGCACAAATGTACGACTTAAAGACAAATGCTTAATATAAATCAACTTCTCCTAGGCTTTATTTAATACCTTTCTTTATTTAATACCTTTCTATTATTATTTTAATACGTTTACTGGAAGTCATGAAATATTACAAGAATACGTCTATTATTATTAACAGGTTTTAAACTGATGAGTAAAGATGATTATAAAATTCATATCTGATATCGACCATCTATGGCCTTTGATGTGACACGTTTGTGTTACATGTAAAATATTACAATAGAAAAATGATTACTTTTAGCAGATGACGGATATTGAATATATTTCTAGTCTTTGAATTACGCAACTGACTTCGTTTCATCTTTTTATTCCACTTTCTAGTCAATTCTACGTTTTATTTACGCTTTTTGAAAGATCGTTGTCTTAAGGTGGTAGACCTAGGTTAAGGGAAATAACTCTTAAAATCATCAGTACGTTTGTGTCAACCATTTTCAAAAACATATTCTAAGCTTCTAGGTTACATAGATTATTTTAAATCTGTATCAGGTAAATGCTTAAAATACATTGGTGAACTTGGCTTTTAAAAACGCTTGACTGATTTAAAGAGTTATCTCCCTTAACCTAGGTCCACCTCCTTAACATGATGTTTTTTTTCTCCAACTCCTATTTTCCATTCACCAAAGTTGTGATGGTGTATTCTATAGCAACTGTACTTGTTTTGTATTTTTATTCCATTTTCCAGCTAATTTTACATTATCATGATGGTTTTTTTCTATCTATCTCATATATTCTATTCCCTATTGTTGTGTTGATATATTCCATAGATAACTGATATCTATAATACTAAAATTACGAGGTCCAATTTGTCAGCCGTCATCACGTAAAAACGACGAATCAAAGAATTCAACTTTATATATAACTAATATAGTACAAAGGTGTAGATTAAAAATTACACCACTCCAGGCCCTTTGTTTTCCACGTAATTAATATTGCCAATAATTAAGAAATTCCGGGTCGAGTCCGATACCGATACCAATAGTATATTCACCTGTTACCGATTACCTTATCTGTACGTTCCGCATCTGACAGGCGCACCACCAAACGGTGTATTCAGGATTAATATGCTATATAGTATTACACGGGTCATAATCACAGGGTTGACACTACTTAATTGTCAAATTGTTACATATTGTAGTATTTTAATCAGTTAAACTTTCTAAGATAACAATACGAATCTATAATACTAAAATTACGAGGTCCAATTTGTCAGCCGTCATCACGTAAAAACGACGAATCAAAAAATTCAACTTTATATATAACTAATATAGTACAAAGGTGTAGATTAAAAATTACACTACTCCAGGCCCTTTTGTTTCCCACGTAACTAATATTGCCAATAATTAAGAAGTTCTGGGTCGAATCCGATACCGATACCAATAGTATATTCACCTGTTACCGATTACCTTATCTGTACGTTCCGCATCTGACAGGCGCACCACCAAACGGTGTATTCAGGATTAATATGCTATATAGTATTACACGGGTCATAATCACAGGGTTGACACTACTTAATTGCAGTCAAATTGTTACCTATTGTTGTATTTTAATCAGTTAGACTTTCTAAGATAACAATACGAACACTAAAAATCTGGACTAAAATAAGGCGTATAGGTACAGTTTTCAATTTGTTAGCGGGCATGACGTAAAACAGCGAATCAAAGAATTCAATATTTATAACTAATATAGGACAATGCTGTTGATTAAAAAATACTCCATTCCAGGACCTTTTGTTTTCCAAAAAAATATTATTATCAATAATTGATAAGTTCCAGTTCGACGGGTTCAAACAGAAAGATTTGAAAGCAGAGAAAACTGTGTATCTTATAATCAGCATGACTTTATCAGATGACAATACTAATACTAAAATAAGGCTTGCACATAGTTATATACTTTAATTCAGTCACGGACCCGCGATATACGGGTGTGTTCTAGTTTAATTATACTGACGGACATTCGGGTATCATTTAATTGTGTGTTTTCAATATTTTGACAATAATTATCAATATGAAAGAGTTTGACTCGGGCCAGAGAAGAAAGACATGGTTAGTCATTTACTGGTCATTAACGAGAGACGAAATGGGAGTACCTTTTATATGACGAATAACATTTACTGTAAAAATCTTGCCAAATGTGTTTATTGTAATTTTGGGTGTATGACGATACAATGTACACTTTCTTTATGAAGATGAAAAAATCGAGTGATTTTGATGATTCACGTTATTTTTTTCCAAAATTAACAGTAACTGGTTATTATTTCATAGCACTAACGAATCACGAAATAAGAGAGGGACGAAAGATACAAAAGGGACAGTCAAACTCATAAATCTAAAACAAACTGACAACGCCATGGCTAAAAATGAAAAAGACAAACAAACAACAGCACACACGACACAACATAGAAAACTAAAGAATAAACAACACGAACCCCACCAAAAAACTAGGGGTGATCTCAGGTGATCCGGAAGGGTAAGCAGATCCTGCTCCACATGCGGCACCCGTCGTGTTGCTTATGTGATAACAAATCCGGTAAATGGTCTAATTCGGTAGGTCACATTCATGATAAAGATGTTAGGACGAATCACGAGAAAATTGTAACCAATATGAAGCTAACGGTAACTGGAAATGACCGTTTGACGCCTGACAGTAAAGAGCATTCCTAACCTCATCAATCGGCACGAACTCATTAGAAATGCTTAAAATTAGGAATATATGTGCCTAGTCTGTGCAGATATTGTGAAGTTGTAAGAATGTGTCCTCATCGTTTAAGGCCATTCACTTTTTGAAAATAAATTTAGTAGGCTTATTTGTGTTTTAAGTGGAACAACAACCAGGAAGCAGGTTTTATAGGCAATTACGATTGCTTCCATGGTTTTCCAAATCTGACTATATAGATGATGCCACAATTGATGACTTTTCCAGACCATAACTTAACCTATTCTCCCTAAACCTGACAACAGATACAATATGTGTCAATATTTACATCTTTTAATTTAGATTAGGGGAAAAACAAACAGATCAAAAACAGATTAAATTGACTACAAGCGTCATCCTTAATTTCAATGGTCTCTTGAAATATTTCATAATTTGCAACATTTTAACTGACATTAAAAAAGCAAATAACCATACTCGTAAGAAAACGTATAAAACAAAATTTCATGTATTCGTTGTGTATATGTTGTGAACAAGATGTAATTTTGTACAAATTATAATTTTGTACAGGGTTTTTGTACAAGTTATAAGTTTTTTTACACCTACCTTCTTGCAACAGGTTATACACGTGGTTCTTCTGAAATGTTTCAGTTAAATGTCTTAATTTCAAATATATATACTTCGACTTAACATTTAGTGTAATTTTCATTGTCTTAAAACTGAAAATGAGGTTACCTAAATGGTTTAAATTCTAGTTTTATTTTTCTCCATATATCAAAATCATATCCATAAAAAGTCTTTTTGTGTTCTAATAATATTTTTGTATCAATGTTCAGTTTTAGACTGAATCATGTTGTTGTGGAAATGTGACATAAATATGCGAAACAAAAGACTGTTTGCGTGCATCATTCATTTGTGTAAAGTGGTTCACAAAACTCTGATAACTTGTACAAAAAATCTGTACAATTTATAATTTGTACAACATTACAACTTGTACACAACATATACATAAACAGGGGGGAAAACTATGAACAAAAAATATGATATGAATATATGAACTTCAACAAAATAAAGACCTGTACTGTATTTATAAAACTTTGAATTGCTCAAGTGTCTATTGTTTTTTTAATTACAGAGTACTTCAAGAATCTAAGATCATCACCATTTTATTTTCAAATGACTAAAAGCAATAAGATATAACAAATATAAAACCTTTTATTTAGTTTCTGGCTTAGGACAGGCACATGACATGTGGCGGGATTGAAATATAGTTTTTTGATATCTTAGCCGTCTCTATTTAAACTCAGCCAGTGACATCACAAAATGTACAAATAAGTCAACGTGTAATAAAGTAAATCGCGGGAAATTAAAGTACGATTTAACAGAAAACAAAAATACTAATTCAATTACAAGTAAGACATCTCCTGACTCCTTAGAATTGTGGCAAAGGTTAAACGAACATAGAACATTATTTTTCAATAAAAGAGAGATGAAAGATACCAGAGGGACAGTCAAACTGACAGAAACTGACATGGCTAAAAATAAAAAAAGACAAACAGACAAATAATAGTACAGAAGACACAACATATAAAACTAAAGACTAAGCAGCACGAACCCCACCGAAAACTGGGGGTGATCTCAGGTGCTCCGGAAGGGTAAGCAGATCCTGCTCCACATGTGGCACCCGTCTAGTTGCTTATGTTATTGCAAATCCGTTAAATAGTATAATTCGGTAGGTCACATTCGTGAAAAGGGAAGGGTCGTGATGGCGTCCGTAAAATTTACGAAGGGATGATTTCATCTTCACCATTTAGAGCTCTTAGTTTAATAGCTTCCTTGTGAGCAGCAAACTCGATAATGGAAATAATAATAGGAAATACAAACCCGGGAATATCGTATTAATTGAGATATAGTACTCCGTATGCAGGCGCTGCTGGTACATTATGTATGTGCTTGTCCCAAATTACGGAGCCTGTAATCGTGAGATTGTCATGTAAGAGTTGCTGTTTATTATTATACCTGTTTGTCGACTATAGTATTCATTTGTCATAAATAAGGCCGTTGTTTTTAGTTCGTTTGCTTTCTTTTATATGTTGTCATGTCAGGGTTAATATAGCTGAATATACGGTTTGGATTTTGTCCATTATTCAAGGCCACATGATGACCTACAATTACTTGTGTCTACGTTACTTGGATAACTATCTCATTTGTAATCATACCACATCTGCTAATGTTTTATAGCGTATGACAACGTCACATGTGGACCTGGATTTGTTTAACCGTCCGAAGCAACGGAAATCTCCCCAGCGTTTAGCGAGGTTCGTGTTGCCCATTACTTGGTTTCGTATGTTTTCTTTGCACTGTCCAAGTGTGGCGTGGTCATTTACAGATTTGATGGTCAGTTCTTAATCAGTTTGATGATCTTTCATCTTGTTTAATGTGACACTTTATACGATACATTAGTTGCACAGTTGAACTGCAATAGTTTATCCAAATAATCTAAGACCATTAATCAATGCCTTACATAAATTAAGAACATGTTTATAGCTGGATCTTGTGAGAATCTTTATGTATTGGTCAGATATTGGAGTAGTAGCTTGAAGTACCAAGTTGTATGTACGAACGTTAATTGGAAATTATGATTAAGAATATTTATTATACATGTACTGTTATGTAAAGATTGTATATATATGTACAATGTAAATAACAGAGTGGACTGGCGTATCCGTCGATCCGAAACCGGCAAAGAACCGTTATAAATGACAAGTTCCTAAAACCACACACAAGAAAGCCCCGTTATATCTGGTGGAGGTACCCGAGTTCACAATGTTGACTGGATTTATGATGTACGCGAAATTGGGACGAATGTGCAAAGTTATGGCGTGTGCAGAAAAAAGAAACACTTTACGATTTCATTCAAGTGAGACTAGCGGAGCAGTTCTGATCAAATTAGACGAGAGATAGAAATAGGATGACTTTGTTTATGCCATAATGTAATGAAGTGACTTGTTGTAAATATTTGTGAAACTTTTGTGTCAGTCATTTTGTTTCCTTGGTTTTATGGAAACGCATTATCCTCGAACTTTGAAGAACATTAGAAGAACGCCTGTGAGAATTTTTGATGAATAGAAACCTGAGATGACTCTGAGATGTTACAAAAGACTAGTAGTAAACAAGTATATCGAAACTTTTGTGTTGGTGACAATGTATATATGTAAATACCAGTATGGAATGGCGAAACTGTCGATCCGTAACAGGCAACCTATCTACAGGAACCGTCAGAAATGAAGGAAAAGGCACTCCTGTTGAAAGGTTCGAAGAAGTGGCTCCGCACGTTCAAACCGAAGAAGTCATGTGGACAATATTTTCATGTTTGTAAATTACTTTAAGTTTTCATAAATGTTTTTATCCATTCAGAATGTAGTATGCCTAGGTTTAGTATTTTATTGTATATTTTTTTTTTGCATTTTATTTTGTATTACACATGTTTGATTAAGCTAGTTTTTAATCTCTTGTTATTACGAGAGTGGGCGTATTGGGTGTAGTTAAGTTAACCGAGAAGGGTTGCTTATACTAGTTGGAGGTTCATGGGAGTGTCCATGTGAAGATGATTTACAGTGTTGGTAGTTCTATGGTGATACGGTCACATAGAAGTGAAAATTGCAGCTAATGAGATGCTGATTTTCTGAATGGGATTGTCCAGAGATAATGATTAGTTGATTTTAATTGATGCTTTTAATTATTTTATCATTTCGTTTACGCTTGGATTTTACGGTCAAAATTCTAGATAGACCTTACCATAATGTATTTGAATAGATTTATAATTGTCAAACTTGTGTTATATATTTTTATGATTTTTGTTTAGTGCCTCTTTTGTAGTTATAAATATCAAGAGTTTGAAGTTGAAAGGATAATTGCTAATTTAGATTTTTAGAGTATTAATCTTTTTGCAAGTTTTCCACAACTATTCACGACGTAAATTGATAAATTACATGGTATAGCAATTATCATTATTTTTTTTATTATTATTATTAGTTTAGATTTTTTCAGTAGTTTTAGTTAAAAGAAAAATTTTATTTTTTAATGTTCACATTTCCTCCCCTCATCTTTTTACTTTGTGTAATATTTTTGGTATGAATTTTTTTAATTCGAGTGAAAACGAATTTTGTTTAGCGGGGAGTGATGTGGCGTGGTCATTTACATTAAAGATTTGATGGTCAGTTCTTAATCAGTTTGATGATCTTTCATCTTGTTTAATGTGACACTTTATACGATACATTAGTTGCACAGTTGAACTGCAATAGTTTATCCAAATAATCTAAGACCATTAATCAATGCCTTACATAAATTAAGAACATGTTTATAGCTGGATCTTGTGAGAATCTTTATGTATTGGTCAGATATTGGAGTAGTAGCTTGAAGTACCAAGTTGTATGTACGAACGTTAATTGGAAATTATGATTAAGAATATTTATTATACATGTACTGTTATGTAAAGATTATATATATATGATTAAACATGTGAACATTAAATGACTTCCTTACATAGACAGTACTAAGTGAGCTTACGGAGAAACTTTACGATAACTAGTTCCCTATGTACGGGCAACATGGATTACGATCCCGGACACGTAGATCCGAAATAATGACATAGTACTAAGAAACACACAAGAAAGCCCCGTTATACAAGGTTAGTGGGAGGATTTACACCCCACCATATTCTTTATGTGCCTGTCTCAAGTCAATAGCTTGTAATTCAGTGAATGTTGTTGGTTCATGTCTGTCATATTTGTTTTGTTGTTTTGCAGACCTGTTTTCTCGGGCAATCCTGATGAAGATCTTTCGAAAACAACATTTTTAACTCCGTATAAACTGCTTAAAAATACATTAAAATATCTAATGCAATAAAAAAAAAAATGCTGGTATACTGCGTTGTCATTGCACGTAAGTTTTTTTTCATCTTTCAATTGTAATTGATTAAATGTAATAGAAAACGCATTGAAAGTATATATTTTATAGCATTTTCATGTGCGGTATACTAATACATAAAATCAGTCTAATGAAGTCACTATAAATACTTAAGAAGGTGTTTAATTGCAATCTAGTGCATCATGTAAAGAGAAAGGCGAAGACAGCCAATTGGACGTCATTTAAACTCATGATTTGAAAAAAAACCTGACAATGCCATGATTCTTTTATAGCCACGGCTTTGTCACAGTTTGTTACCATGACATATATTTATGATGAGCGATCATTCGTAAGCCAGCGATGTTATAAAACATTCACTAAAAAATATTATAGAAGGAATAAAGTTATATGATTTGACGTAATATAACTACCTTTTTTATCATCTGTTCATTATGGCTTGTAGAATAAAAGTTTCAATTAAAAAATGTTATCCTTTAACGACAAAAAATAATGGTATCCATAATGCAACGGCCAGTACTAAGAGCAATGATTGTAATCTAAATTTTGCAATGAAAATCGAAAAATATATTTGAAAGATTCAACAAAAAGGATAGGCCTGACAAGCAGCTTTAATTAAAACGGCAAACAAATAAATGTTTTAAATTTTCTTCTTCGGTATATTCGTCTTCATTGAGGATAGTAAATAAAACAACTGAAAAAATGTCAGCAAACGTTCCAAGTATTGAATTTACCCTTAAGTTACAAAATCGCATTTTTAAGTCATTATACTGTCTCATACACATTTTATTGTTAATGATGTAGCTATTTCTGTAAATCATTAAAGCAATTAAACAAGTTGTGGGTTGTCGAAATTAAGAATCCTAAAAAATTAAATCATTGTGTGCAAGCAAGCACATTATAGTTTTCTTTTACTTAAATTCATTTACATTATCCAAACATTAAATTTCTCTATTACCTTGTTGTAGTAAAACGCCGCTTCAGTGTATAGGATTATAAATTAGTGAAAAAGGAAATGCAAAAAAGGAAAACGCATATATTAACTGTTTATGGACTTGCTCACCAGTTTTGGAAAAGTACAATACTTCTTTAAAAATTAATTAGATTACATGTTTCATTAGAATACTTAAAAAAGTCTTTATTTTGATTGGCTTACAGCAATCTCGCCTTATTTTGCAATTAACCTTGGATACAAAATGAAATGAAACATTCATGATGATGAGAGTTTCCACATAAGTTCCGGGTAAATAAAAGAACCTAGGTACTAGAAAAAAAACAATCTAATTTGTATCAAATACTTCTTTTGTAAAAACATAGGGTTGTAAAGGCGTTGACGTACACAACATTATAGAATAACGCGTGGAAGTACTTTATACAAAATCTACTTCGGTCAATGCTTTATCGCTCAAATACCAAAAGATTCATTCAATTCTTAAATGTTTTTAAACATTTTTGACGAAGGTAATTTAAGGAAAGCGTTCAATACACACGGATTTTATAAAATTTTATCGTCTTTTAAGTTTATAAGAAATCGTGTTGTAATAATTTTTTTTATATGTTGTCTTCCCAATTTTTTCTTTAAGAGAAAACAAAAAAACATTTGACAAACGCTCTATAGAAACCAAGCTTATGTATTTTTTTCAACCTTCTTCAAGAGTTCTTGTATGAAATCTGCCTTCTTGTCGTTTAAGGGCAATAACTCACATAAGAAGCCGTCATAACGTTTTTAATATTAATACATAAGTTAGACTGTTCTGTCATGTGTGCCCTGGTCAAGTGTTCTAAATGTACAGCGGTTTTTAAATATTGATAAAAAATGCATTTTACTCCGATGTTATATATATAATTATAGCATTATCGACTGCTTTTGTAAGCAGTCGTGATCATCAAACACATTTTTAACTAGATATCCCATTTATGATTGTAGCCCATTTTAGTTATATATATGGCCCAAGAGTTTCTGAAAAGTATATTTCAATAACAGCAAATAGACGACGACAACCAACTCCAAATAATGACAAAAGGTTATACTGGCATCATCGTCAAGGTGAGCTGAAAAACAAAATTTCACATTTTTGTCACGTGGTTAATGGTTTCCGTGTTGATTGATTATCGCATAAGAAAAGGTAAACATCGACAAAAACATCGACCATAAGATGAATATGAGTATATTATATCTCTATTGATTATTGATAATAGTTATGCGAAGAACGAGCAAGTTACATGCTAGTTTGTCAAGCAAATCTCAGCTGTCATATTTGTTCTTGACAGACAAGTAAACATCAAATATACAAAGCATCAAAACCTGTAAACCTCAAAAGTCAATTTAATATCACTAATATCATATTATTATTTGAAGCATGATCTTTAAATAATTGCCAATTACGAAGAACCAGCTGCTTTTATATCAATAGATTCATTTTCCATCCTTTAATTTAACATTGACTTCATTAACGTTCTACTGTAGCATCTCATTTTAATTGTCTTAACTAAGACAAATATGATAACATTATTTTTTTTTAAAGAAAGCAGTGGCTAATATATTAGCCTAAGTTTTAATTTAACAACCAATGTTGGATTGTTTTTTGTTTTTGTGAAAAGCGTTTATGTTATCTAGTTTCTCAACAATACGTAAATACTTTGATACTTTCACTACTAA
Organism: Mytilus edulis; assembly: GCA_019925275.1. NCBI lineage: Eukaryota > Metazoa > Mollusca > Bivalvia > Mytilida > Mytilidae > Mytilus > Mytilus edulis. The sequence goes on along the minus strand of CM034351.1, from coordinate 56,612,936 downwards.
AGGTAACAGCAGTATACCGCTGTTCGAAATTCATAAATCGATTGAGAAAAAAACAAATCCGGGTAACAAACTAAAACTGAGGGAAACACATCAAATATAAGTGGAGAACTACGACACAACAGAAACACAGCATAATGATTAAAATGTAACACACACAGAAACTAACTATAGTATAACAATGGCCATTTTCCTGACTTGCATTGGTACAGGACATTTTAAGAAAAAAAAAAATAGTGGGTTGAACCTGGTTGTGTGGTTAGCCAAACCTCATTACTAAACAGTTCTCTCATATTTTTGTACAAATTTTACTCTTTATTTGTAAGTAAAACTATGGAACATACTGCTTATCACGCATCGAGGAATCAAAAAACGAAAAATATAGAAGCTATAAAAGTGCATTGCCCTATTTTCTTTCAGACAATTTCAATTATAATTTTGAGATCAATTAACATTTTTTTTTAGTCAGTAATAAATGGATTTATACTCTCAGAAGGAAGATCCGCCTTTGGAGTGGTGTAAAGTCAGTACCTGGATCGCACCGAGTACCCACATTACTCTCATTAAGCAAAAAAAGCAGTGGGAATCTTACAAGTTGTCTTAGAGACTAAACAGTTTGTACTTTTATTATTTAAAATTTTGCACGTATATCAACGTACGCAAAAACAGTGAACTTTTAGAAATGAGCAATTAATATATATATTATTATAGGCATCAACCAAAAATGAATAGTTAGCACGAACTTTATCAAACATTTGAGAAATTAAAACAAAAATAATTTTTCAGACTTTTTACGGATGTGGGTCGAAGAATTGATGCTATTTGAGTACTCCAGAATCATGGATCATTTGCAGGTCTGTTAAAACCATTTTTCCTATCGTTCAATATCGATTCAAAATAAAATAAGTGGATCTATGCAATTTGGATATCCTCACATTACATATATTACATGCATATGTAATTCATACGAAATTGTAAAAGCATTTAAACTAACCAATCCATTGACAATTTCTTTAAAGGGACACCAGCTACGAGATGTATGAAATAATGAAATACAAATAGTGAAATAATTATTCCTTTTTAGCTCATTGGCCCGAAAGGCCAAGTGAGCTTTTCTCATCACTTTGCGTCCGGCGTCCGTCGTCGTCGTCGTTGTCGTCTGTTAACTTTTACAAAAATCTTCTCCTCTGAAACTACTTGGCCAAATTTAACCAAACTTGGCCACTATCATTATTGGGGTATCTAGTTTAAAAATGTGTCCGGTGACTCGGCCAAGCAACCAAGATGGCTGCCACGACTAAAAATAGAACATAGGGGTAAAATGCGTTTTTGGCTTATAACTCAAAAACCAAAGCATTTAGAGCAAATCTGACATAGATTAAATTATTTATCATGTCAAGATCTATCTGCCCTGAAATTTTCAGATGGATGGGACAACCGGTTGTTGGGTTGCTTCCCCTAAATTGGTAATTTTACGGAAATTTTGCCGTTTTTTGTTATTTTCTTAAATATTTGTAGAGATAAACTGTAAACAGCAATAATGTACAGCAAAGTACCACCTAAAATTAAGTCAACATGACCAAAATGGTCAATTCACCCTTCTAAAGAGTTATTGTCCTTTATAGTCAATTTTTAACAATTTTCATTAAACTTGTAAATTTTTACTAACATTTTCCACTGAAACTACTGGGCCAAGTTCATTGCAGTGAATAATTCGACCTCATTGAATCCGTATTCATGTGAAATTTAATTCAACCCTTTAGCTTGAGATTGATAACACGTGAATTGTATGAGTAAAGATATTTAAAGGGGCACTAGCTGTCAAATTTATGGTCACCAATTTGACTCAAATTCTCGTAGTTGATTTATAACAATGTAAAACATTTATCCAAACTATCAAAAGTCTAAAATAAACAGTTTACAGAGCATGGGGTAGATAATATATAGGTTCGTTTCGTGTTCATTTTAGTCAAGACGCCATCTAATGATCTATCGATTTGACCTCAGATGACCATATAAGCGATGTAAACATAAATAAAGATACGAATAGATTAAATCAACACGTGCAATTGGATTTTTATAGGTCTGTTTGATTTTATTTTATATATTAAAAATAAATGTTTCACATTGTTTATAACCGTATAAGATTGATTTTATGTGCATCGAATTAGTAATCAAATGATTTACCGTAGTTTCACTTTCATTGTTGACATTCTTTTTCTTTAAATAACCATTACACGTACAATGCATGCGTTGTCAATCTCTAGCTAGGGGTTAAATTGAAGTTCACATGAATACGGAATTAAAGAGGTCGACCCATTCACTTGCAAGTGAATAACTAATTATCAATGTTTCTTAGCGTAGTTTGACAAAATTGAACCTTTTTGGCTGCAAAAAGCGAATTGTTATTTCACTATTTCACTTTCATTATTGATTGAACCAAAAAAATTAAACTTAAGATTTTTTATATATCTCGTAGCTAGTGCCCCTTTAAAGGAAGAGAATGTCAACATTGAAAGTGAAACAAAGGTAAACCATTGGATTAACTGATTCGATACACAAATAAACATTCTAAAACAGGTAAAAAAGGATGATATAAGTTATTCTTTATCTGTAATATGAAATTAAAAAGACCTAGAATAATTCAACATCACGTGTTTGCTAAATCTTTTTATATCTATATTTATGTTTACATCGCTTATATGGTCATCAGATGACTATAGAGGTCAACTCGATAAATAATTAGATGGCGTCTAGACTCCAATTCACACGAAACGAAAGCTACGTATTTTCATGTCTGTGCCTTGTTTATTGTTTTATTTAGACTTTTTATAGTTTGGATAAATGTTTTGCATTGTTATAAATCAAATATGAGAATTTGATTAGAATCGGTGAACATGAATTTGACAGCTAGTGCCCCTTTAATTCCTGGTTATAGGCGTGTCCTTAAATACATTTTTTTTTGCAAGGCCGTAAAGCATATCATGCTAGATATATTTTTGATAATATCATTGATTTTTTAAGTTATGGTACAATGAAATAAAAGCAAAAAAACTTATTTGAAATATATTCGTAAAAAACTTATCATATATGTGATCACAATTATCTCAGTATCAATTAAAAGATTTAATTTAGTAAGTTGTAAAGTTTTTGTTTAATGCAGAAATTTTGAAGTCCGTTAGAAAGCATTTCAGACAAATTGATAGAGAAATATCATACTAATAAATTCATTTTAATCTGAATCAATAGTTTTGATCTGAACTGCTCTTAAAAGAATGAACAATAAATGGTTAAGATAATTTCAGTTTCGCTTTATCAATGTGGTAAATTTATTACTGTGCAGATGATTCGCTTGCAGTCTATTCAGATCTGTTCGGTCTTTGTTTAGACTACTCAGTAGTACACATAGTCATGTATCTGCATGGATAAATCAATAGGTTTTGAAATTTTGAAATTAATCTTACTGTTTAGGAACGCGTCGATATAAAATGGTGATGTATCTAGTAGAAAGAATGGCAGAAGCTTTATAATAAGCCTAAAAATAGATAACATTTCCGTCAAAACAATCCCGTTTTTTGGGACTAAGCATTTCAAGGGAACTAAAGTTGAACATCATAATTCTGAAAAAAATAGTATATCAAGCTGTACTAACGTTTTCATTCGGAGAAATCTGTACAAATACCCTGATTATGCAAAATATAGCCATGATAATATCAGTTTTGGTACATGGAAATAAAATCTTAATCTTGGATCTATACACAATAAACGTTGGAAACATATATACAAAGTTTAAAAGGGTGCTGTACGAAAATCAAACATGACCACAAATCTCGAAAGGCAGGATCCATATTAAAACAATTTTAGAAAAGAATAAGAGTATATCAGTTATGTTTCATCTTAGGATTACATCAAATAATTCAGAACTGACGTAATATATACAACTTGGGTAAATATATTAGCATGTAGTAAAATCAATTCAAACTAAACAGTGTAACACTGAAACAAAAATACTCATTCTTCAAAATAAGAACCCGGAAGACATCTGAATGTACAGAAAGAAAGATGAAAGCTTTGTTTTTCAAATATCATTTTGCATTTTCAATTCCCGTAATTGGCCATGTAATTAGTTATCCATTTTTAGTTGTATCGCATAGGAGCTCGAGGGACATCAATTTTCATTCAAAATGGAAACAAAAAAGAAAGACTTAATTTATATGTGTGTAATAAAATTAACGTTATCAATTTTCTTGCACCAGATGCGCATTTCGACAATACATGTCTCTTCAGTGATGCTCGTGGCCAAAATATTTGAAATCCAAAGCTTATATAAAAGATGAAGAGCGATAATCCAAAAGGTCCAAAAAGTATAGCCAAATCCGTGAAAGGAATCAGAGCTTTGCATGAGGGAGATACATTCCTTAATGTATAATAATTTCTATCATTTTGTAACAGCAAATTTCAATAACACAAAAAAATCCGTATTTTCATGCCAGTACCGAAGTACTGGCTACTGGGCTGGTGATACCCTCGGGGACTAATAGTCCACCAGCAGAGGCATCGACCCAGTGATAGTAATAAAATTAACGTTATCAATTTTCTTGCACCAGATGCGCATTTCGACAATACATGTCTCTTCAGTGATGCTCGTGGCCAAAATATTTGAAATCCAAAGCTTATATAAAAGATGAAGAGCGATAATCCAAAAGGTCCAAAAAGTATAGCCAAATCCGTGAAAGGAATCAGAGCTTTGCATGAGGGAGATACATTCCTTAATGTATAATAATTTCTATCATTTTGTAACAGCAAATTTCAATAACACAAAAAAATCCGTATTTTCATGCCAGTACCGAAGTACTGGCTACTGGGCTGGTGATACCCTCGGGGACTAATAGTCCACCAGCAGAGGCATCGACCCAGTGATAGTAATAAAATTAACGTGTGAAACTATTAAGTTTTTAAATATTTTGATAACATTTAATTTTTATGAAGCTAAACCGTTTCTATGTATGTTGGCGTTTGTATTTTATTATTATATCAGTTCAGTTTTTCTGTTAATCCGTTGTTTTCTCCTTTAGTTGAAAGTTATTAAAGGTACCAGGCTGACTCTATAATTAGATGTGTTTCCCTGTGTTTTTCTTTCTGACCTTGATTTGTTTCAGTTAAATCAATATAAGTTTATTGAACAGCGGTATACTACTATTGTCTTTAGTTAACTAGTAGGTATTTTGTGTATTATAAATAATTTATTTAAATGCCGATATATTACTTACAACTTAATTTGCGTGGACAAAGACCAATTTTGTCTGATAAAGAACCAGTTTACTGTTGTAAAATGAAGCAAATGTGAGCTGCGTCGGATTGAAATCGATTTTTTGAAAATGTTAATTAATACATCAGTTAACCAATTTGAGTTTGATACAATCTCCAGGGAAACTATGTTCTTTGGTGTCACATGTGGAACAGGATCCACGTACCCTTCCGAAGCCCATGAGATCACCCCTAGTTTTTGGTGGGGCTCGTGTTGCTTATTCTTTACGTTTCTATGTTGTGTCATGTGTTCTATTATTTGTCTGTTTGTCTTTTTCATTTTTAGCAAGGCGTTGTCAGTTTATTCTCAATTTATGAGTTTGACAGTGCACTCTGGTATCTTTCGTCCCTCTTTTGGAAAGTTGGTTGTTATAAGAACCTACAAAACAGTAAACATTAAATTATTTCGTATTTGAATGTTTCAAGTCTTATACAAATACACGTAAACGTGCACTTGATATAGGTCGATTTTTATCCGACGCAGCTCACGCGTTAGAAAGGTTTCATTTAAGAATCTAATCGGTAATTGAAAAATGAACCATTTCATTGCGACAAACAAAAATGTCTAATGTTCCTTCACTGTATCCCTACAAGATATATGCGTTTATATATGAAAAATAAAAACAAAATGAATGAATAATGAACAAATGGGTTGGTAGAAGACTTGAGATTTGTTAATTATGCTGTTGTTTTGCGGTCTCATTATCAAATATCCTATGGTTTATTTGCTACAAACTACTTATCACATCACAATTAGATGAACAATATAAGGGACAAAATATCATCACATTATATATTCATGTACTTTAATATAACTTAGGAGTGTTCTACGCGCATTCGGTAACATGTAAATTCTAACAATGAGTTCATAAAATAAAAAAAAGGAATATGTAATATAATAAAAGTAGTTTAATTAACCACGTTTGTGAAACCAAACATAGCATAAAGTACATTGTTGTTTTACACCAAATCTGCAGATATTTATACAATTCACATATTCAATATGAAACATTTTGCAATTTTGATAGTATCTTTTTTTTTTAATTCAATGTAAACATTTGTAGGATTGAAAGGATAAAGCCTCAGATTTTCATTTCATTTTACTGATTTATTCAAATTTTCAGATTTTTTTCAAATGCATTAAGTATGTGCTATGTGATGAAAACGATAGCATGCCTAATAGAATACAAATTAGAAATCCTTGATATTCTACTGTAAAGTACATTGTGTTTATGTATAGTTTAAAGGCGATTAATGATAATTATTCTTTGATTTACTTTTGTCCCTCTTAATTTCGTACTTTACATGTATTTATCAGCATAAATGTTGTACGGTACATAAATAAAGCGATATAAAATTTGGTTTATTCAAAAAATTTAGTAAAACATGCTTTGGGAGTATATTGTAATGACGGTATTCCCCCCCCCCCCCTTTTTTTTTTATGGTAAGCCTATGTTTGTATAGCTTCTTAAATTATTGAGGATAAACGATAGATGTTAGTGAGATGTCTAATGTTGCAAGTGATGTAAGACTTGTAATTTACTATTTTTACTGTTTTTTTCCTTGATACGACAGATTTGGGTATATTAGTTTGTTAAGAAGTTTTATTTCACGTACTGATTCCGTATTTTCGCGGTAGTTACCTTATTATACTCTACACTCAAATAAAACTGTTCTTATGATCTACTATTAAATTTAAAGTCAAAACCCATCCTAACTGATGAAGATCAATCCATGTTTACAAACAATATCAACATTTCGGGAATTTGGGTAGTGACAAACTTAAATAGAAGCTGGAATATGTCTGGGAAATAGACAAGCGTTGAAAATTAACTTTGTTTTAATTTAAGATTGTCGAAGCCGTTGACGGTGCTATATACGGGTCACGGTGACGGTGCTAAATACGGGTGACGGTGACGGTGCTAAATACAGTTACCGGTGACGGTGACAGTGTCGTTGACAGTGCTATTGAAGGTGCACATTAAGAGTTCTGGTGACGGTTTTGACGTTTTAATATGTCGTTTAATGTGTTATACTAAGTTATTTTCTTCTTAGTTCTATAATGTAGAAGGGAGTTTTAATTCTTTAATTGAGATTATAGAAAGATACAAAATTAGTGACAACCTTGTTACTTGACTGTTGAAGTATATACATGTACTAGTTGTGTGTGTCTATGTAAGACCAACCTTAACCGGGAACCTGACCAGACCAGTGACGGATCCTGCAAGACCCATTCTCTCAGGCGTGGATTATTTTTGATATTAGTAAAATATGAAAATTCATTTTATTTAGATATTTTATTTCATAACTGAGAATTATATATAAATACTAGTATACGTTTTCCCATTCTATAACGTGTTTTGGTCCGACGGTAAACAGTGGACGTCGAACCTTACACTTTATAGATCCTTTTACTCTCGTTTTCTTTGTGACCCTGCGTTCTCTGGTGGCCGACTCTAGCACCAGGGAGGCGGCGTTACAATATTGCTACTATGTTGTTTTTGTTCAATTTTTCAAAATGAGCTAGAAATATAACCATTGTTCATTAATTATCAGCTTGCAAGTTAATAATTTAACCGCATCTGTATTTATGCGTTCGGTAAGCATGTAATGTTAATGAAAGGTTAAGAATGTCACAATTGAGAGGGGAAACGAGAGGATGTTCATAGAAATACCATTTCGTTGACCGATTCGACAAAAAGCAAATCAACATTATAAACTGTAATGTTCAGGAGTATATCAGTTGTTTTCCATGATTTTGCTCGGTTGATGTAGTCAAAAGTAAAATCACAAAAATACTGAACTCCAATGAAAATTCAAAATGGAAAGTCCCTAGTCATGCTTATCAAATCGCAAAATCAGAAGATCAAACACAAAAATCAAGCGTTTGATTTTGTCAAGATCTAGGAACTTCCTACTTTTTGAAATTATCTTAATAGTTTGGTATCTTTGTTGATAATGTTTGACATAAATTTTCTATATCTATGTCACGAAATAAGGACAAACCTAAAAAATTGTAATTTTACGATTGCACATTATTGTCTGTGCATCTATACTTATATATAATTAATTATGTATATATTGATCCATCTTTGGAGATGATTATTATAATTTGGTTAATTTGATAAACACAATATGCAGATTCAGTATAAATTTGATAATCAGTTAAAATTAAACCAAGGAAATATAACTCGTTATCAGAAAAGATTTAAAAAAAGCAAGTTAGTGTTTTGTCAATTGTTTATCACACCTGTTTCTGTGGGCTTGACAAGTTTAATGTAGGTGCATAATTAAGGATTTTGTGCATCTTATATACGTGTTTGAACTTAAATCAAAGCATAAACACATTGTACTTTGAGATATTTGTACACTTAGAGACACATCTTCACAATACAGTTGATTGTGGTAGGTGCAAATACATATGGATCTTTATTGTGCATAAGCATTAACTCAAGTGATACAATTCCACAAATAGATACAAAAAAATCTATCGTTATAAATCATTATTTACCTCTCTGTCCCCGTCTATAGTTTTTGATGAAACAATCCTAAAAATTGGAAATAGTTTCATCGAAAAGAGAATGTTTAGTACACCATTTTTATGTAACGATTTCAGTTGACTTTTTTGTCTTGAAAACGTTAAAGCAAAAGTTTTTGATACATCCTTATGCTTCAGATTCTATTATTTTCTGTGTATTTAGGCTACAGGCTGTGAAATTACCTTAAAAAACCCTAAACAACGTTTACCGACCAGACACAAGATTGAGACTGTCAAAAGGCATAAGATTACATTAAGGGATGATTACAGCAAGTCGATACATGAGGCTTTGACAATATAACTCTCTGTATAGGATTGGTATGATACTACATGTATGTGGATAAATGTATTGGGTTACGAGCTAAATTGACAGCGCGTCATTTAAAAAAAAAAGAAAAAAAAAGAGTCATATAGGTGAACATGAAATTGACAAATAATGCCTGTTTTAAATAAGTCAATGTCATAAACACGGAAGTGACACCAATCAAAAGCTGAGTTTACAATCGAGGTTAATGTATTTATCAAATATATATTGGCGTCATTGTGGTTGGCACTATGCATGACAATATTAAAATATATTTTTTTCCGTTCGTAAATTCATTAACGACTACTTGGCTTACTAACATTTATCAAAATTTAATTTGACGAATATGTCATGCAATAACACATCATTATTTTAACCAGCCGCTTAACATTGAAAGAGGTCCTAAACGCACGATTGACATACAGCAAAACCAAAGGTTTGGATGCAATAACAACGAGTAAACATGATGTATTGTTACTACCCAAAATCGTTTTATTTTTAGTTGATTGCTTAACTGACAGTTTAATCATAACACGATATTAAAACACGAAAAAGTTCCAAACAATCTGTGGAGCCAACGATTTGAGAACACTATGTATAGCATGTCTTTTTAAAATGAAATTAAACTAAAGAAAGAGAATTATTCAAAGTAGAATTTACTTTAAAATGACTTTTCATTAGATTTTGTTTAATCATGTTTGATAATGTACTCAGATATTTGATTATTCCATGAAAAACTACATATTTCAGGTCGATTCTAATCATGCTAATGCAAGTCTCTATGAGTAACGGGGTACTGTGAAAAGGTACACATATACAATGTACCATGTTATGTTCTATTTTCTAATGCCCTCAACTGAACATATAGCTATAGCTTACTTATCTTATTTCTCAAAATAAAAACTAGAATCCCTCCCCCCCCCCCCAAAAAAAACCCAACTATAACCATGAGAACATTTTAATAAAAGAAATATCATGAAAAATTGAATTGACAGAATATTTCTAAATATAGCATCTGCGATTGATATTTATAATCAACATGTCTTCCCGATGCTATAGCATTTTGTTTTATTATCATGGTATATAAATAAATAAATCTTCGATATTATTGCTTAATAACTGATTGTCTTGATCTCTATGCCTATTTGCTTCTGAAATTAATCATGAATTGTTCATTAGTCCAACCCTTCCAGACTCATTAACATTGAGTCAAGAAATAAAATTCAGAATTCTTCTGATTAATCACATAACTAAAACGGTAAATCAAATATAAGGTTTTAATATTTCTAAATTGATCAAAATACGAATCAAGACACTATCGTACGGTTAAGACAAGTTTGATGTTAAATGCCTAAATGTTAGCATTTGCCGGTTGAATAAACTCCAAAGGCGTTGATACTTTGTAAGAAAGACAAAAAGAATCATCCGACATACACAACTTATTATTGATAATTAATTTGGACTGTTGACGTCAATGGAATATTCGGGTTTTTAAAGCTCTATTACTTAATATTTCTTTGGTCTTCCAACTCCTATTCCAAGCTTTATCATACAAATTAGAAGCATGAGTTTATATTGTGTGACAAGCAAATATCAACATATCTGAAAGCGATCTTTAAAATAACTTTGCGAAATGTGTTTTTGTTATGTTTTGGAAAAGGTTCTGCTCTATATATACCAAAACAAATATAAAAAAGAACACCAAGCAGAAAAATGCAGATTAAAGAACACAAAACCCCAGCAGTAACGTATGTACATCGAAGGGATAGACAGTTTTTGCACGCCTGGGGCAGCAGACTTGTTGATCATTTCAAATATTTCTGCATATTTAAGATACTTTTCACAACATTTTCGGGTTTAAGAGATTGCAGCTGCTATACAGACTTTATGAAACGTCAACAGTGTTTGAGCAGAAAGTGGTTGAACTATGTTTATGTTACGGATCGTTTCGTCCATTTTTCTAAAATAGTTCTTGTTATTTAGTGATTTTTAAATGTATTTGTCTTATATGTTTGGTAATGTTATTTTGGCATGGCTCGGTACTTATACATTTTGTGATTGTGCTATGGTCATTTTTGTCTTGTATTTATGTTGTCTTTCATTTCTGCTGACGTATTACCAATGGTATTTCAATTGATCGGGCGGAGTGTACGTTTTAATTTGCATAAGGACAGTTTATTTGAAGATGTGTGTGATACGGATGATTGCCGTTCTAATTATTACTGATTTTTAATCACCTATCAGTGTCGTCAAAGGAATTTACAAAAGAATGACTGGACACTTCATTAATGAGTTTATCCTAAAACACCTTTCTATAGATGCACTGGTTTATTATGAGCGAACCGGTTAAACTACGGCAAGTCAAGTGAAATAAATCGAGTAATATTTTGTCTATATGCTATTTGTTTTTCTTTGTTTGTGGTTTCGTTTGTTTTTATAGTGATAAGATTAAAACACAATGTTGCAGTGACTTTGGTATCCAATTTTTTATTTACGTTTATACCTATTATGTCTGTCTGTTTTGTTCACGCATCGTTGTAAATATAATAGAATTTTATGCGACTGTGATCCAGGAGGAGATTTGGCTAGTTTTAAAACAAATCTGCCATTTTCTACACAAGGAAATGTGTGTATGAAATCAGGAATACGACAGTCGTTTAACGTTCGGTAATTTGGTGTCGTTGAGATTTTGACTTTGACATCAACTAAGAGACTTTCCGATTTGAATTTTCCTTGGGATTCGGTACTATTTTGTAATTTTACGTTTGTCTTTACGATCTTGTGTGGATTGACTTTCAACTTATTGCTTTTGAATGGTAACTTTTCTGCTAGTTGTTAATCAATATATTTGTACTGTATAAAAAGTAAAATCACAAAAATACTGAACTCTGAGTAAAATCAATTCGGAAAGTCCAAAATCACACGGCAAAATCAAATAACAAAACGCATCAAAAACGAATGGACAAGAACTGTCATATTCCTGACTTGGTACAGGCATTTTCAAATATAGAAAACGGTGGATTGAACCTGGTTTTATAGCTAGCTAAACCTCTCACTTGTATGGCAGTCGTATCACATTCCATTATATTACCACCGATGCTTGAACAAAACAAACAGACACAAAAGTTAAAAATGTCAAAAATAGGGGTACAGCAGTCAACATTGTGTTATCATATTAAGCTAATCTTTTTTTTTAATTTTTTTTTAATTTTAATTTTTCTATTGAAATATAATACTCAGTATAATATAATACCACATTTTTCATTTGAATTTAAAAAATATCATAATAAATGTTCAAAGAAAAGGATAAAAAATAAATGTATGATAATATTAGAATAATTATTTTAACAAACATACAGATATTCTAAGTTTTAATATTTTTTAAGAATGGAAATATTGAAGGAAAATAAGTTAAATTAACAAAACTTAAAATAATAGAAAAAATAAAAAAAATTAATACATACAAAAAGAAAATGAAAATTAATATAATGTTCTGATGAATATTTTTGATGTTTGTTCACAAATTAACATTCTATCATGTTTTTTTCACATATGAATCATAATAGGACTTTAATTACAATCGAACAAATGAGTAAAATGAATCCGCAATTTGTTGAAACTCTCAAGTTTATTGTTTCTTACTGCTATACACTTCTCTAAATTATAAAGATCTTTTTGTATTTTCTTCACCACATGAATTGATTAAACTTTCTGGAAATATCTTGTATTAGCTTATCTCTGCGTTTCGAAACATTTAAACATTTTATGACCAATAAATTTGCGGTATCATTTATATTACTTATCAACATAGCATGAACCTGACATAGAAAGTAACACTTTACTATGGAGGGTAATGGTTATTAAATTCATAAAACGAAAGAAAGTAAACAATTAAAAGGTTATAAATGGTCGTAACTATCATAGTTAAGTGAAAATTAGTAGTTGAGATACAGGCACGTTGAAATATGCTAGATTTTGCAAGATCAATTTTAGCAGGAAGTATGCATCGTTGATTCTCAATCTCTAAAAATATCCTGAAAATATGATTAATTAAAAAGATGAATGTCATACATTCCTATCATATTAAGCAAACATGAAGCCAATGAAGGATTTTTCCGAAAAGTTATTAAATTACAAAATGAAATATGACGAAATGTCGAAAAAGAAGAGCAGAAAAATTGAGCAAGCAATCATTAGGTTATATGAAACGTTTCAATAACAGATATTTTGTTCGTTCGATTTATATGCTAAATGTATAGCGATAAAGCTGTTTAACTAACATGACTAAGGTGTTGGCGTTTGTCAATCAAAACGCAAACGTAATGTGTCTGTAATTTAAATGAATACACTCTAAATGGATGAATACATTAACAGATTAATGAATAATAAAAGAATGAATGAAAAATATGATGCATAAATCAATAAAGAAACAAACGTTTTATGTTCATATACAGTCATGTAAGTCCCAAATAGTTATTTCACCTACGTGTAGTTTTTCTAAGAGATTATACTTTGGTGGTGACTCATTATTGATTACTTAAAATATCTAAATATAATTACAGTTACAAAAAATAAAGAATTATTGTTATATCTTTACTAAAGTAATAAAACAATGAGAATGTTATTTGATCATGTTATTATTAAAATGTTTTCTATATACTTCAAATGCCCTTCTTGCCAATGGGGTATTAATCGTGAAGATTCCTATTATTTCTTTTTTAAATGAATATTATATTCAAACATGCGAAATGAAATGTTTGAAAGTCTGCGTTGGCTTTCGAATGATTATAAAATTAATATCGAACTACTAACCTCGGGTCGTTGTCTTCTTTATCTAGAGCAAAACCAAACCATTTTCAAAAATGTCTTCAAGTTTATTAAATGTTCGGAACGATTTCAGATTGTCGAGATAGGAAACCATGATCGCACACACATCAACATTTTAGTACAAATCTATCATATTTTATTTATTTGATTTCGTTTGTTTATCTTGTATTTAAGTTTTTGTGTTTATATGGTTTTTTTTTCTGTATTATTATTTTATTTCTTTCTTCTTTCATTTCTCTGTCTTTTGACATAAATCCATATAATATATATATATATATAGATATACCATTATATACATGCATGCTCATACACATATTTTGTATTATATTGCTTGAAAATGTTAACTGAAGAAGACTTCATAAGTCTGTTTGACTTGTGTTTTATCCAATTTGTACTTGATCAAATAAATATGTTTAAGTTAATCAAAACTGATGAAGTTTTGTATATAGTATTTATATTAAAACAACACGTTTGATACATATAATCGAACTTGATTGTATTAGTCGTATGCATTAAGTGCTGTACCGAATAGAATTATACTTGAACTTGACCATTTGAATTAAAAAAAGAAGAAACATACAATTTACAATAGATATTGATATCTATATTAATCAGATTTAGGAGGTAATGTATCAAATAGAATTATAAATGAACTTGGCTGCTGATATTCCTAAATTAAAAATATTTCACTAACAAAAGATATGTGTCTCATAAGCCAATCTTACGGCTGGGTGCTGATTGTTTTAATGTATATTTTTATTATGTCATTGTATAATGCTCAATCAATATGTGACACAATAATAAAATGATATTATTATATAAAATGTCAAATATAAAAACATCAGATTTAAGAGTTGAAAGATTCATCATTGACATTTTGTCATGAAGATGTAGCATTTTGAATGTGTAAAAATAAAATCATGTGCTAATAGAATTAGCAATTTGATAAATATGCATACCTTTAAAAACTTTATTCATTTATTAAAATGTCAGATCTAATAAAATATAATGGACAAATGACACTCTGAACATTACTTGGTTTTTAGATTGCAGGAAGGAGTTGTTTGAGAGAATTAACAAAAATGGAATGATTTAAAATCTTTAACAGTGCAAAATGTTCAATTCCCTTCTTTTTTGGGATGCATTTTCAGTCTCTAAAATGCTATCATATACTTACACAAACGTCTGTCTATGGCCAATGTGTTACTTTAGCAATATTATAATTAACAGTTGAGGCGATCTTCACACTTTTCTGCAACAAACTACATGTATACTGTGTTTTCTAAAACAGTATTTATTAATTCGATTGAGGTAAAAAGGTGTGTTATAAACATACAGACCTATATATTCAAAACTGATCTAGATTTTCGTGTTTGCTGACGTCTATAGTTGATGTACAATTGACCTGCAATTAAAACTTGCTTTCTTTTTAGCTCACCTGACTTGAAAGAGCAAGTGAGCTTTTCTCATCATTTGGCGTCCATCGTTTGTCGTCTGTTAATTTTAACAAAAATCATCTCCTCTGAAAATACTGGGCCAAATTTAACCAGACCTGGCCACAATCATCACTAGGGTATCTAGGTTAAAACATGGCCAACAAGACTACGAATAGAGTATAATGGTAAAATGCAGTTTTTGTCTTAAATCTCTAAGGCCACACCAATTTAATTTCTTGTTCTACGGATTTTTGGACTCCAAAAATTGGGGCGAGCGAGCGATTTGAAAATTTTAATAAAAAAATATTTGATTTGCAAAATTTTTGAGGCGAAGGTTAAAAAGTAAAGGCGAGCGATTATATTTTTTTTTATAAAACATAAGATAGTAGGTTTTGACTATATTAAAAAACTTGATTTATCACTTGTACCTTGACATTTCTTTAATTTACGAAGTATTTTTTTCCTTGTTCAACAAGAAATAATTGAATAAGTAAATCTGGTCTATGTATGTGTGACTGACAATGAGACAATTCTCCATCCAAGTCATAATCAGGTTCAGAACAACCCCTTAATGTTATGAATATCCCTTTTATGAGGGGTCAATAAAAGTTGTATTTTTTTTGTAAAAACACTTTTAGTACAAAAGGGCTAATATTTTGCCCAAGAACTATAATATCTTTATGGTATAAATTGGTCAAAACATGTCCAAGAATTTTGTAATATTCCTGGACTTTAACCATGTTAACATTTACTTTAACAGTTTAATATTATCCAAAATAAGTGGACCCCTCTTTTAGAAAAGTTGTTTAAAATATAATGTATTTCTCCTCTTTTTGAGTAAAAAATTCTAATTTAAGAAAAATTACTATACAAACCCTTAGTATTTCTATTTCCTTTTCTACAACATGGTAAAATGACCCATTCAAGGGCCTTGTCTGAGGGATAACCTGATAATAACAAACATATGTCAAAGTACGGCCTTTTACACAGAGCTTTGATCCAGACCAAATAGCAAGCTATAAGGGACCACAACTTAGTATTGAACACAATTCGAACAGGAAAACCAACGATCTAATTTATGTTTCCAAACGGGAAAATACCAATGAACCACATCAACAAACGATAACTGCTGAACGACAGGTCCCCGAATCAATCAGGACAGGTGCACAAACCTGCAGCGGGTATGACCGTCAGCATACAGTATAATTGCAGTTGAAGGCAAATCCTTCAGAAGTTCTTTGTACTTTCTTTTAACAACGAACATTTTTTGATAGGGAATATAAGTCTGGGGGAAAGAAACCAATTTTTTGTTCTGTACAGGTATTTCCGCTGTTATATATTTATATCGGAGCACTCCTACTTGAAATAATATTCTCACAGATATTTACAGTGTTGTGGGGTGCTTATAGGTTTAAAATCGTTAAATAAAGGTTATACTATGATTTTAAAAACAAATGTTGAGATCTTTTTATAATATTTACAAAAAAACGGTGCGGGAAATGGACATGCTTACATTTCCAGATGCGGGAAGCGGGAATATAAAAAAAATAAAAAAAATCTGTTTTGAAAAAAATAGGTGCGGGCGGGTCCGTCGAACAAGGAATTAAATTGATGTGGCCTAAAACTAAAGCCTTTAAAACAAATCTGACATGGGGTAAAAATATTCACCAGGTTAAGATCTAGCCGCCATGAAATTTTCAGACAAATCTAATAAGCCGTTGTTGGGTTACTGTTCTTGATATGGTGATTTTTAGGAAATTTTGCATTTTTTGGTTATTATATAGTTATCAAAGGTACCAGGATTATAATTAGTACGCCAGACGCGCATTTCGTCTTCATAAGACTCATCAGTGACGCTCATATCAAAATATTTATAAAGCCAAACAAGTACAAAGTTGAAGAGCATTGAGGATCCAAATTTTCAAAACGTTGTGCCAATTACGGCTAAGGTAATCTATGACTGGGATAAGAAAATTCTTAGTTTTTCGAAAAATTCAAAGCTTTGTAACAGGAAAATTATTAAAATGACCACATTTTTTATATTAATGTCAATACAGAAATATTATCTTTGATCTTATTATAGATGGAGATAAACTGTAAACAGCAATAGTTATAGTCAATTTTTAACAATTTTTCGTAAATTTTTGTAGTCTTTTACAAAAATCTTTTTCTCTGAAACTACTGAGACAAATTTGAACAAACTTGGCCATAATCATCATTATGGTATCTAGTTTTAAAAATGTGTCCCGATGACCCCGGTTTACAACCAACATAGCAGACATGGCTAAAAATGGAACATATGAGTAAAATGCAGTGTTTTGTTAATATCTCTGAAACTAAGGCATTTAAGGAGGCTCGATGGTATAAAAATTTCAGAAAAAAATCAAACATTTGTTTTTCATTACAAATTTTATTTATTTCCTTTTGTAGTTGTTACTTTATCATATGATACAAAAATCATTCAAAACAATCAATTCGTGTTGGCCCCAATTGACTTTCAAAATGTATACATCATTGAAAAAGTTCCAAATTATCTCCCATTGGTGGAAAAATGCCATTTTTTGGCTCTAAAATTGAAATATCTTTTTCAACTCATCGGTGACCTATCTTTTTTAATATAATTTCCATATAAGCTGTACTTAAACTAAATTATTGTAAAATTTTAGCGATTTCTGTAATAAATTTCTTTTTTTTATTTCGATATTACTTTTATTTCTCCTATTACTTCAACAGAAAAAAACCACCTTTACAAAAATATATGCTTCTTTCGAAGGCAGATTGCGAGTGCAAATGAACGGTGACCCCACTTTTTTATTTTATTTTTCTATTAACTATAAGATAAAGTTCATTTATAGAAAAATATAGAGAAATCCTATATAAATGATTTAGACCCGCGAACCCCCTTAAAGCAAATCTTACAGGGGGTAAAGATGTTCATCAGATTTTTCAGACGAGTCAGACAACCTGTTGTTGAGTTGCTGCCACTTAGTCAGTAATTTTACGGAAATTTGCATTTTCTTTGTTATTATCTCAGATATCATTATAGAATCTTATATCTAATTAGGTTTTGAATCTTATACATCTAAAAATCAAATAATCAATAAGAAAGTCACATTTACAATGTTTTGCTTTAATTTTGATATATGGTCTTTATTTTGTTTATACTCCAAAAAAGTAACAAATGAAATGAAAGAGGTTGTCAGGCTAAAGTTCGAGTATTGGAATGAGTGTTGAGATCCCACAAACATGTTTAACCCCGCCGCAATTTTGCGCCTGTCCCAAGTCAGGTGCCGCTGGCCCTTCTTTGAGTTGTATGTCATTTAATTTTAGTTCATATATATGTTTTGGAGTTTGTTTAGTGTGACGTCCATTTTCACTAAACTAGTACACAATTTATTTTTTGGCCAGCTGAGGATTTTCTCGCTGCGATGAAGACCCATTGTTGACCTTTGGTCGGGCTGTTGTCTCTTTGACACATTCCTCATTTCCATTCTTTTCTCCCGTCCCACATAAAGACAAATGAGTATGCCATTTAGTAGAATATAACTAATCAGTCATTTTTTATTAAAAAGATATGACAACGTGTTTTTTATGCTCTCTAAGTGTAACAGACACCAGAAACAACTCCTTTATGAATTGTGTAAGTCAAAAGGGGAAAACATGATGTAGTCACTAATTTGTCCTTCCCTTTCTTGAATGTGACCTACCGAATTAGACTATTTACCGGATTTGTTATCACATAAGCAACACGACGGGTGCCGCATGTGGAGGAGGATCTGCTTACCCTTCCGGAGCACCTGAGATCACCGCTAGTTTTTTGGTGGGGTTCGGGTTGTTTATTCTTTAGTTTTCTATGTTGTGTCGTGTGTGCTGTTGTTTGTTTGTCTTTTTCATTTTTAGCCATGGCGTTGTCAGTTTGTTTTAGATTTATGAGTTTGACTGTCCCTTTGGTATCTTTCGTCCCTCTTTTGTCCCACTGAATTAGAAAATCAAAATGTTTTATGAATCTATAAAGTTACATTTCTTTCATTAAGACTTCAAATTTCGCGATTGTCATTTATATCTAGATAAAAGCAAAAACCTAAACTAACAAATCTATTGTGTACCAACTGTCATAGACAAAGTTATCTTTCTGTGGAAGTCATTGGCATTATTGTTTCTATTGATATAATTAAAATGGTAATTTTTTGTCATATATTTCATTTTATTTATTATGTTTATGACCTCATGGTAACAGTATAACTGACATCTCGTATTAAAGCCGTGAAGGTGCTATCAGATTTATTTTTCAAAGAATTACTTTTAAAGAGTCAAAGAACTGTACTATTTTGGGAAAGTAATTGTCCAGACAAAATAATAATTCCGCTTTTCTTATCTCAAAGGTTATATTTACAGGGTTTCGAAATTGCATGCATTACAGTTCATTCAATTCATTTTCAAGAATAAACCTTTTGATCTGTAATTCCTAAAGTAAATGAATATTCATAAACAATTTGAAGAAGTACGTTACGCATATAACAACCATTCAGACAATTTATTTCAAATGGTTTTTGTGCATATTGAGGATGACTTAACCGCTACAAAAAAAAGTTAAATCAAAAGTTAATTATCAGACTTAAAATTGAATAATCTCTTATGAAAATGAAAAGATGACTGGTGTTAAATAGATTTAGCATTGAACGAACTTGTATCTAAGTTATCAGACAGTTATTCTAAATCGTGCTATTTCAAGAATGAATTGTTGCTTTATTTTAAACTGAATTATATGTATAGTAGGTGGCTAACCAACTCTATTAGGTGTTTGGCTTTAGTTATAGATATTTTGAATATAACAGATTTAACAGAAATAAAAAAAAAACATTAGGCAATCATTTTGCCTATTTTTGTATACAGTTTAATAGTAAGAAGGTTGAAATGGACTGTAATTTGGAAGACTTTTAATCAATTATTTCAGACTTCTCTGTATTTTTTTAGGCAATCTTGGACAAGGTCTGGTTATTCTTCTGGGTCACCTGAGATCATCCTAGATCGTCCCGATGTTTAGTGGGTTTCGTGTTGCTCATTCTGTAGTTTTCTATGTAGTGTTTTATGGTTTTATGAACTTGTTAGCTCACCTGGCACACAGGGCCAAGTGAGCTTTTCTCATCACTTTGCGTCCGTCGTCCGTCGTCGTCTGTTAACTTTTACAAAAATCTTCTCCTCTGAAACTACTAGGTCAAATTTAACCAAACTTGGCCACAATCATTATTAGAATATCTAGTTTAAAACATGTGTGCGGTGACCCGGCCAACTTACCAAGATGGCCGCCATGGCTAAAAATAGAACATAGGGGTAAAATGTAGATTTTGGCTTTTAACTTTCAAACCAAAGCATTTAAAGCAATCTGATCAGCAGTTAAATTGTTTATCAAGTTAAAATCTATCTGCGCTGAAAATTTCAGATGAATTGGACAACTGGTTGTTGGGTTGCTGTCCCAATTGGTAATTTTAAAGAAATTTTGCAATTTTTGGTTATTATCTTGAATTCTATTATAGATAGAGATAAGCTGTACACAGCAATAATGTTAAGCAAAGTAAGATCTACAAATAAGTCAACATGACCCAAATGGTCAGTTGACCCCTTAACGAGTTATTGCCCTTTATAGTCATTTTTTAACAATTTTCATTAATTTGGTATATTTTTGTTAATTTTGGCAAAATATTTTCCTCTGTAACAAAAGGGCCAAGTTTATAGATAGAGAAAATTGAAAGTAGCAAGAATTTCAGTAAATAAAGATCTACAAACACATCACCATCACCAAAACACAATTTTGTAATGAATCCATCTGTGTGATTTGTTTAATATGCACAAAGACCAAGGTGAGCGACACAGGCTCTTAAGAGCCTCTAGTTTGTTTTATCATTGCTATATTTTGTTTGCCATGACGTAGGTAGTTTGTCTTCGAGATGTGATTTTGAATTTATTTGAATTTTCGGTCGTCAATGCTCATCAACTTTGCACTTGTTTGGCTTTCTAATCATTTTTATATGAGCGTCACGGATGCGTCTTATGTAGACGAAACACGCTTCTGACGTATAACATTATAAGCCTGGTACCTTTAATAACTATTTGAATGTCAATATTGTGAAGAAAAGAACTATATTACATATATTCAGCCAATCGAAGTCAAACAACTGTCTCTCCGCCTCCTCCCAAACATAGTACAAAAAACAAAAAAAGAACTAAACACAAATTTAATGTCTTTAACCCCGCCACACTATGTATATATGTGCCTGTCCCAAGTAAGGAGTCTGTCATTCAGTGATTGTCGTTAGTTTTTTCGTTTGAATTGTTTTACATTGTCATTTTTAGGCTTTTTGTAGGTGACTACACGGTATGGGCTTTGCTTATTGTTGAAGGCCGTACGGAGACCTATAGTTGTTAACTTCTGTGTCATTTTGGTCTCTTGTGGAGAGTTGTCTCATTGGCAATCATACCACATCGGGTTTTTTTTAAACACACAAAATTCAAAAAAATATATAAAATTAAAAAAAAACCTACTTGATCTCGTATATTTTCAAAGTGTAACAGCTGTGTAAAAGCATTTGATTCAAAAGTATTTGAATTGATATTAAGATTTTGTTTCAAATAATGGGAAGATATTAATGATATAGCAATCCAATAAAACTTTTTATTTCCATTTTAATTTGAAAATACAAATGCAATTGTTGAAGGATTTTATTGTAGAAAATATATCAAAACTTGTGACACATAGTTTCTCCCTTTCCTGTTTCAATTAACTTAAATTTCCAGACAATCAAAGACAAAGCTTTGAAATCTGATTTTGAAAGTAGAAATTGGAATCAGTAGGAGTAATTTATTGTTGCTATATACTGACAATTTGCAGATTTTTCAGAAAGACTGCAAAGTTGATTGTCTTTGAAATCATAGATTCTTTTATACCAATCATTTGCGAGATATCGATGTTATGTCTTAAATGAATATAAAAGACAATCTAAAATCTTATATACGTTTAAGGTGTATATGTAGGCATTTTTTTTGTCAACAGTTAGCATGTTTTGAAGGACAAACAGTTTATTAGAAAGTATTTCAGCTGATCCTTTATTTTAACCAATTTTGATATAACTCTGTGACAAAATACGTGAGACACATGACACAAATAATTACATTAATTTCCTTTACAAAATTTAAACAAATTGACAATAGTATTCAATGTCAGATTTAGCAGTATGAAATGTCACTGATCAGGCACTAAAAAGGATCATAAAACAATTATTTATCCGTATCATTAACATATATTTTACTTATATATGCAAAGTATGAAATGTCACTGATCAGGCACTAAAAAGGATCATAAAACAGTTATTTATCCGTATCATTAACATATATTTTACTTATGTATGCAATAATTCAGAAAAAAAGATTATTATGTAAAAAAATGATATATATCAAGGAATGATTCATAAGTCAAACAGATACCAAAAAACATCATTGCAAAACAAAGAATGGTAAGACAAACAACTTACTACAAAAACCACTACATCCAACATGTCCAAACTTAGTACAGGAAAGAATATTTTTAAATGATGGCATTGCTTTTACAATTTCTATGAATTTTATCCCCCCTTCAACATGCTGGACTTCGATTCGACTAGGACATTCATAGTTTATACTGCGGTCGACAGCTGTTCTCTATCATTGACTGTATTATCTGGTTCACAATGATTGTACAAGGAACTCGCCAGACTGATTGAGGTATCTGGATCGTATGCTGAGCTCAAATCAGAACGCCATCGTCTATGACAAATCTGTCACCAGGGAATAAATGGTGACTTAAAGGATTTTAAAACAAAAGTCTGACTGAATGGCTGCTTGTTACTGATACAGTGTTATGCTCCTGACCACTTGATGAATGAATACTCTGAACAACAATAACAAGCTAATTGACTGACCCGGTCGGGTGTATGGGACTCGGGTTCAAAATATCTGGTTAAAATAAACACTTGAGTCTTAAGGACACGCGATGAATAATTCAATAATTCAGCATGAAATACTTTTATTTTGGATGAAATTTGTTTTGCGTAATGTTCAATCTGATTCAACATAATTATATCTACGACATTAATACAGCGTTAAACAGACAAGAATAAATAGCAAATAACTATAAACCTGAGTGGTATTACTTGCCTTGAAAAACTACTGAAAGGGTAAATGTGAATTGATAATCTTAATATGAAGATTAAGAACACAACAACCCGACCAAAGAGCAGAAAAGGCAATCAGTGGATCTTCTACACAGCGATAAAATTCAACCCCCAGAGGCGTGTTTCAGCTGGCCTCAAAATAAAAATGTGTACTAGTTCATTGATAATGGACGTCATACTAAACTCCGAAAAATATAAATGAACTAAAATTTTAAATCATACAAGATCAACAAAGGCCAGAGACTCCTGACTTAATACAAGTACAAAAATGTGGCGGGGTTAAATATGTTTTGTGAGATCTCAAATTGCCCTATACCTATATCCAATGTAGTCAAAACAAGCATACAGCAATACGCCTAGTAAAAATAATAACATAGATTTACTAGCAGTTAAGAAATGCCATTTTCGGACCTCAATTCAACCCTTCCTTAAGGGTGTATTATCATACATCATAAAATATATGAAAATAACAGAACCCGTATCATGTCAAAAACTAGTTTCAGTATAAATGTGTATATTTCCGATGCAAAGACCCTATATTTCGTATGAAATTACAACAGTTTTGCCTCAACTGTAATGAGAGATGCATTTTTGATTTGGAAGAAACAGACGAATTCGTTTGATTGTACACATAGAACAAAGTATGGTTGCACTTGGGTAAATTTACCAATAGATTTCAGAGAGTAACAAATGTATATTCTTTTTAAGTACAAATTATGTTAAAGGCGTCAAATAGTAACAAAGTAAATGGAATCACGTAATCAAATGCAATAAATTCATATGTACACAAACCTACACTACAATAAACATTTATTTGAGTCTTAAATGAATTAATTTTAAATTAATAAATTTCTTTATTTACCAGTTGTTTTCGATATTTTTTACCTTTTATTTCTGTTTAATTTGTTCACACATTGGTGTCAATATAGCGTAATTCTATACGACTATCATAAACGTGAGGTTAAGCTAGCTATAAAACCAGGTTTGATCTACATTTTTCTACAGAAAGAAATGCCTATACCAAGCTAGTTATATAATTGTTTTTGACATTTATTTCCCCCATTTTTAAAATACTCTACAATTTGAATCTCCGTTTGAATTTTATTTTTATTTTACATTGGCTCATTATAAATAAATATTTTGTTGTTCTCATATGCATTATATGTCAAATATGCAGCAGTTAAAAGATACAGATGACACATGGTTTTTAACTTTCAATTTTATTTAATTTCCAGACAATAACAAAACTTTTGAAAGTAGGAAATGAAATCAGTATGGTTTATGATCATTAATATACTGTTGCAATATACTGCCACCTTTTTTCAGAGATTGCAATCTTGTAAGTAATTAAATTCATGGGTTCTTTAATGTCAATGATTAGGAAAACATCGATACTATTTATAAAAAAAATTAAAGGCAATTTTAAATAATTAAGGTGGTACCCAACACTTTCACTAAAATTAATTTGGCTCGTTTAATTTTCATAAAATTTTGTCACAGTATTTACTTTGACCCTTTAACCAAAATATAAAAATTTTAAAAAATTTGAACCAACCGTTTTGTCAGAAAAATTACACTGGTTATATAGCAATTTGACAAACACCAATTTTGATCATTGAGAAGCTCAATATTCCTTTTACAACACAGCATTATTAAAACGTTTAGCTGACTTTATAGAGTTATCTCCCTGTAGTGTTAGGTACCACCTTAATAGATAAGTTTAGACAAATCTTTCCTGGAGATCAAAGAATACGTTGAAGTCACTTTATATTGATATATTTTGCTTCTGTGAAAAAATTTCAAATTTAGTACGATCACAGTAAGGTCGTATCACGGTCGTAATGAGGTCTTAAAGATCGCGATAAACATGTTTAAAACAATCGTGGTGCGGTTGTGGCGAAATCAGGTCGTATTAGAAGCGTAATGAGAGCGTACTAAGATCGTAGTAAGATCGCAAAGGTCGCTGTACCATCGTAACGAAAGCGTAGCGAAAACGTGAATCTATTCGGAGAGACTACGTTACGATTTCCCAGCGACGTTATTACGACCTCACTACGACCATCACGTTCTCACCACGAGCCTACTACGCTTCCACTACGACCATACCACGCTGTTTACGACCATAGTACAATTCTAGCACGCACTTGCCGTCCTCTTCACGATCTTTTTACGACCTGACTACGTTCATACTACGATCATCATTCTCAATGTCTTTTTCACAAAAAATATATAAAAAAGTCCCTAAATCTGTATGTAATTATCCATTTTCTCTAACGGCTCAACCATGCTTCTCGTTTTTATATAGATAGACCGTTGGTTTTCCCGTTTAGATGGTTTTAAAACTAGTAATTAGTTGGGCCCTTTATAGCTTGCAAGGCTCCGTGTTGAAGGCCGTAACTGGCCTATAATGGTTTACTTTTATAAATTGTTACTTGGATGGAGAGTCTAATTGGCAATCATACCACATCTTCCTATATCTATTGACACATCTGTGTCATCTCTCCTATCTGTCACTAAAATATCGTCATTTGAGCTTAATGAACTAGCAATAGGTTGTTATTTAGGTTGAATTGATCAGGATTGTTTACTTTGCTGCCTCTGCCTATAAATCAACCTCTAGCACCACGCCCTCGTGTTCTAGTAGAATTTGGTGGCATGACTGTATTGTTTCCGAGAAATCTACGTATTAATCAGAAATGAAGAAATTGAACTGCGCGGTGAGAACGTGTTATAATCGTAACAGGATCGTTGTGTAAACGTAATGAGGACGTCGTAGCATCGTGAAATGAACGAACATTTACATTTTCATGCCGCTCATACCGCGACCTAACCACGGTCTGAATTTATTTTAGATCGCGGTGAGCGTGGTGCGATCGTCGTCTAATGGGACTGGGACTTAACATAGATGTTTACGTCAAATTTTTATATACACAAGAACCAACATAACAAACAAGACTGACAGAAACAGCAGCATGAAATGCCTATGACCTTCCGCTAACATGATTATAAAAAGGTTCATTAAGACGAATCGTAAGCTGTTATTTAAGGCATACATATAATGAACCACATTATGAGTATTACGTTCAAAAGCGGAAAGATACGTACATCAAACTCATATGTCGCTAGTTAGCCGAATTGCATGTATCTTGGCAAAAAAACGACAAACAAAGAAAAGACAAACAACAGTTTGACCCTTTATACAAAACTAAAGACTGATCAGCACTTCATCATTAGGGTAATATCAGGTGTGCTTGAAGGTTAGGCAGCAAATACTTGATTTGTGGTACCCTATAAAATTCCGATTAAAACAGAAATACTATAGACATGATAGAGATCATGTACAGTATAAATACCATTGTTTAAAGGAAATAACTACAAAAAAAGTAACACAATGATTGAAACCAATTTTGTTTAGCACGACATCTGAGTAGACTTCAACCTTCGTGCTCACATTTTGCTCAGCTCTCTGCCGTGGTCAGAAACGTTTCAAAAGAGGGACGAAAGATACCAAAAGGGACAGTCAAACTCATAAATCTAAAACAAACTGACAACGTCATGGCTAAAAATGAAAAGACAAACAAAAAACAGCACACATGACACAACATAGAAAACTAAAGAATAAACAATACGAATCCCAAAAAAAAACTAGGGGTGATCTCATGTGCTTCGGAAGGGTAAGCAGATCCTGCGCCACATGTGGCACCCGTCGTGTTGCTGATGTGATAACAAATCCGGTAAATAGTCTAAGTCGGTAGGTCACATTCATGAAAGGGAGGGGACTTGTAGTTACGACGTAAGGAACATATCCGATATCATTTATGAAACGGTTATTCCATAACGGTCAACCAACTCGTGATGGCGTCCGTAAAATTTACGAAGGGATGATTTCAACTTCCCCATTTGGAACTCTTGGTTTAATAGCTTCCTTGTGAGCAGCAAACCTCTATCAAGAACATCATGATAGGAAATGCAAGCACGGGAATATCGTTTCAATTGGGAGATATATATCCCGTATGCAGGTGCTGCTGGAATGTTGCTACTTAAAAATGGAAAGTTCACAATTGGAAAGCTGAAATCATCTCTTTTGTCGTAAAGTTTTGTTTTCAACCGACCTTCATTGTCAATTTCTAGATGTAAGTCAAGATATGAGGCCGACTTAACTGTATCTGTGGTATCCTTTATCTCTAGCGTGATGGGATAGATGCGTTCCACATAGTCACCAAATTTTGAATTATTTAGTGAAAAAATATCATCTATATAGCGGAAAGTAGAGTTAATGGATATTGCTAACTTCATATCTTTCTTCCTAAGAAGTTCCTGCATGAAGTGAGCCTCATGATAATAAAGAAACAAGTCGGCAAGTAGAGGGGCACAGATTGTTCCCATTGGAATGCCGACAGTCTGTTGAAAAACACGTCCTCCGAACGTAACAAATATGTTGTCAATCAAGAAATCAAGCATCTTGATAATATCAGTTTCAGAGAATTTTTTGTTTGAATCAGAGTAGTCCTTTAAAAAATAGGATTTATTCCTCCCTAAGACAAGATAATTATATCTGCGTTGGCCATTCTTTTATTTAAAGCAAATCAATACCAACTCTTTCAATTTGTCTCTTAGTTTGGAATATGGAATACTAGTGTAAAGAGTCGAAAAGACACTTAACAGGGTACATCGTCGCCAATTGCCATGATATATTGTCGCTTACTATTGTTGGTATGCAACACAGAAACTTCTGAAAACAAGCTTAAGTTTTATTTTATTTGATATGATGTGTCTGTGTTATTATGAGAAGTTAGGAGCATTACTCTATCTAATTTACCGCATGGCAATTTAGTATTCAATGTTTAAAAATAAATTCTTCGAAATTGTGGAGTTATTTTGGCCTGCATATTTCAAATAAAAAATACTCTGACAAAATCTCCTTCTTCACACACATACTGTCCGTCCCCTGTTGTTATTGATAATCTATATCGATCTTATAGTAATATGTCGAGTGTTTCGGTCTTGAGATTAAGAAGAAAAGGGTATGTGAAAATAATCATATATGTTCAAATGTGCAGAATATGACATGTTCATGAAGTCATAACAAATATTATTATTCTGCATTTATCTTGATAGATTACATAGATTTCCGCGTGGAAGCAACAGCAATGCCGTAGAAAATAGAAATAGAGCTATAATGTGTCTGACCATAAGTATTTGTTACCTTCTAATATTTCACGTTTATATCATAAGTATCGTATCACTTTCACTAAAAGATAAAGATCATACAATTAAGGAAAAAAAACGGTTATTAAACCTCCAGTTAAACAATTGCCTGTCAATGGGTAGAATCTATTTGCAATCCACCTTCCATGCAAACATCTGGAAATGTATTGTCAATTCACCTGATATAATAGAATAATCTTTAGATAATAGCTTTGAAGAATAATGCTTTTATTGATGTTAGAATTGGATCTGACAAGAAGTACTACTAATTGATATACCTAAAGTCGTGCAGTACACTTAATGAAGTTATTAATCACTAGTTAGATTTGAGTGCAACAATGATGAGTTTTTAGTACAAAAGTTCTTATAACGTTACGATAGTCTTTCTTCAGCAGTCAAAATGGATGCAAGATTTTATTTTTTTTCATTTTCGTGTTGGAACAAATGAGAGGAATTTAATTAATTATAAGCATAGAACAAAACCAATAATCCTGCATTTGGGTAAATTTACCAATAGTTTTGAAAGAGTATCAAATTTATATTCATTTTTAGAGCATATTTTCATTTAAACGTCATGCAACAAGAGACAATAAGGAATAACGTAATCAAATAAATAAGTTTCATGTATACACGAACATTAACTAAAATCTGTAATCATCATTTATTTTAGTCTTCATTAATATTAATTGTAAATTAATACATTCCTTTATATATTATTAATAATACTTAGTTATTTGAAGCGTTAAATGTCAAAATTCATACTTGCATTCACACAGATTAACCCAATGATGTAACATTAAACATTTACCATGAGGATATTTTATGAACAGTAACTGATTTGAAAGGTAATCAGTTTTTCGACCATTTATGTTTAATAATTTAAAACCAGAGAAGAAATTCAGCACAACATATTCATAGTCTCCATTGTTTCTTTGCTTTTCCAAGTCGGCAACCCAATGAAAATATATCAATAACATTTTTAATATTTCAACATAAGGTTTTCGCCCATTAGTAGTAAATATCATATGCTAAGTGGCTTTCATTTTAAAACAAAGTACTGTCAATTCAGCTTTTGATTTAATAGCTTGATTGTTTAACGTTGAGTGCCGCTTTTATTATCTTGGAATCTAGAATGTTGCTGTGGTCACGTGCATTTAAAAATTTCCACATACAATATAATTTGAGTATAAGTATATATTTTTTTATATATACATTAATAAGGCTATTGTTTTGGTCCATTGCGTGTGAAAATTAGTATTGATACCCATCTGTAAAAAAAACATCCTTCCGTATTCTATCATATATGAGTATTCATAATCTAAAATTTAGTCAATCATGATTATTTTCTTAAGACCTTCATTCAAGGTCAAAAACGTCGAAGTCTCATGATTTGCAATTTATATAAAGATTATCTAACTATTATTTTATATTTTTTTCGTAAGAAGTATGTACGTTCAATGTATAATCTATTAATTAGCAATATGTTATTAATTAGCTATTATAACAAATGTCTGTGAAGTATTGTCTGACGTTTTAAAAATCATGAATTACCTTTTGTCGATTAACAATTGAAATTTTAATTACATACTTATGTGTGAAACTTAAAAAAAGAAAATATTAATCGGTAAAATATTGAAATATGTAGTTGACATTAAGACACATAAACTAAAAACTTAACTATGGTTTTACATGTATCAATGTGAAACTATGGAAGAGATAGTAAAAATGAACTAAACGGCTGATGAGAAAGGATAATATGACTTGAAATTTTCCTTTATGACATTCTTTATGGGGAATGGAAAACGTGCGTAGACATTAGAAGAAAGTAAAAGGGTGATATAAGAACGGACAGAGTGAAGATAAATGCAGATAAAATATTCTGTGTCTGTATGGTTTTCATCAAGTTAAATGCAACAATTCTCTCATCATAAACTAAAATAAACCATTCGTAATGTTTTATTAATTTTGATTGTATACTAGTAGTTGTATAGACCACACATATGTTCGTAGAGGTCATATTTGAAATGACATATTTAGCATTCAGCATATGATTCAATATTGACCATTAAGATCATGTGTTCATATTTGATATTAGGTCCGAAATCAATAAATCGTTCACTTGTTTTATTGTTTACTCTCGTTGTTAAAGTTGCGCTTAAAATTCTTTTAAGGTGGTGGTGTACTCGAATATCTATTTTCAACTACATCACAATTGATATTATTGTGAACGACAATATACACAATTATCTTAACCTTAGAAAACACATTTTCTTTTCCTCGCTTGATCTTGGTTTTGTGTACAATGTGGCCACTAGATCAACACCCTTGTTATTAGGTTCCTATTTATATCTTAAATAATAACATAAATTTTAACAGTTTTAATTCAACAGATGCGCATTTCGACAATAAATCTGTCTACATTGTTACTAAATTATATGTTCATAAAATGCTTAAGCAAATTGACGGGTTCATTTATTGAAACAGGAATTGCCTACCTTTTCAGAACACTTATGTTGTACCCTGGGTTTTTTATTTTTGTGGTACTCATTTTTTGTGAAGTATCTTAAATTGTCATGTGTCTGTTTATAATAGTGTGTTCATTTTTTACTCTATGTTAGTAATTAAATGCCACTTTGATATATTCTCCTTTGTATTCACACACTCTCTAGCAAACCAAATTAGATAAATAAAGTTTTGAAACAAATAGTTATTTCAGAAACTGTATTTCAGCCTTCAACAGCCACTAAAAGTACATACGCACTTTTTATAAATACATATACATAATTTAGTGTTATTTAAACACGGGTATTTGTTTATCTTATTTAATGATCTGTATGCCTGTTACTGGAGGCATTTTTTTGCGGTTAGTGGTAAATAATTTAGTACTTTAAAAGGATACAATACTCGTCTGAATCTGTTAGTCTAACATCTGGTGAATTGATCTTGGAATTATCCTGTCATCGAAATCTCTAATGATAAGGTTTAAGGATATATTTCATTCCTTCATGCTTAACGAATTAGGACAAAGAACAAATTTACCGCGATCTTTATGTTTCATAAACGAATATAATGTTCTGTTCGTTTGAGAGAAAATTATGCATCCTTTTCTGTTGAGTAACAATAGCTTTAAATATCATGTACGTAATAAATTGTAAACCAAGCATAAAGTCTAAGTTATCTGCTAAATATTAAATTATGCAGTTCATATTCTAAGTGGAAAATCGAAAACTATGACTTTACATGTAAAGATGTGAAAACATGGACGAAAAAATGACAAGTGAACCAAGCAGTCAAAGTAAATTGATAAACGTCTAAGTTCCATTTCGTTTTATTTAAAATCGGGATACGAACACGTACCAAGACATTAGAAGAAAGTTAGAGGGTGGTCAAAGAAAGGATATAGTAAAGATAAATGCAGCATAGACTATTCTGCATGTTCTGTTTATACATGAATAATAAAGCAACAATCCACAAACCTGGTTGTCATCAGTGTTTCTCGTTTCTCATTATTACATAGATACATGTAAGACCGTTAGTTTTCCAGATTCAATGGTTTATCAATATTCATTTCGAGGGCCCTTTATAGCGTGCTATTCGATGTTAGCCAACGCTCCGTGTTCAAGGCCTTAATTTGACCTGTAATGGTTTACTCTTACAAATTGTGACTTGGATTGAGAGTTATTTAATTGGCACTTAACCACATCTTCTTATATCTAATTATTAACATTTATTTACACTTATGACGTGTTCTTCTTGTTTCATGCGAGGATTGACAATTTCCATCGTCATAGAATACAATAAACCAGTCTTCAATTTGACCACGTATATTGGGAACATGTTTAATGATACATTTCCGTAGAGGTCATTTTTTTAAGAAGGATAAAAACATGACTCATCTTTAATATTGTATATCAGCAATGATCATTGGGTACAATATTGAACTTAACTACTGTTCATATCCGGTACTTTGTCCAAAAACAAAAATAAATTTACTTGCTTTATTGTTTATTGGCTTAGTCAGTATCGTTAATGTGGTTGTCTACATTTTCTTTATATTCTCCCGAAAGTCTTCTGCTTACTACATGAAAATATTCCACTCAAAAACTCTTCATGATTTTCTCGACCAAAAAATGATTCTTTTTTTTTTCTTTTCTGGGTTTGATTTTGATACTAAGCAAGAACCAAAATGCCTGATTACAAAATGCCGTAATATTATTTTTTATCAAGTTAATACCAATTGTGTTGGTGCGTCTGTTGAAGCAGGAATTGCTTACTACACCCAAGCACTTGGGTTATATTGCTGTGGTTCGTATAACTCGATCGAAGTGCTTTTTAATTATTTTTTTGTTTGTTTTCCTTTTTTTCATGGTGGCCGTCGACTTGTAGTATTTGATTGTCACTTTGGTATGTTCTCTCCTGATTTCACATACACTCTTCCAATATAATTTAAATACATAACATTCTAAACCAACTCTGTTATTCAGAAAATCTATTACAGGCTTTCGAAATCCTATGGCATACACGCTCTATGCAATGTGTGTATAAAAATAACTTAATGTTATTATTTAAACATAAATATTTTTGTTAAGGCATTTCTGCGGTGCACTTTAGTAATTTAGTACTCGAAAAGGACATAATTCTCGTCTGAATCTGTTAGTCTACCATCTGGTGAATTGATCGCAAAATGATACTGTCATCTAGATCTCCCAGGATGAGGTTTAATATGATATTTCATGCCAACATGCTCAGCGAATGAGGCCATAGATCAAATTAACTGTTATATTTATGATTATCAATAGTTATTTATTTATTGATTTTTTAATTCATTGATTACATCTATGATAAAATTGAGAATAGAAATGGGGAATGTGCCAAAGAGACAACAACCCGACCATTAAAAAAAACAACAGCAGAAGGTCACCGAGTGGCACGGGCCGATTAAAAAGCATTTTACTTCAAAAGTACAATATCTTTTGATACCAAACTTTATAAATATGAGTTATATACTCATATCCTCTTATATCCATGTTCTTTGGGGTCTCAAAACATCGTTTTAATGTCGTTAGTGCAAAAGCTTTCTTCTTAGTGCACTAAGGCAATACCGGTTTTACTGACCTCAGTTCCTCAAGACCTTCATGTATCGGGTAAAAGTTGGTATGTTTATGATATGCTGGTTGTGAAACCACATCGGAATATGAGTTGATGTCAGCCATGTTGTTTGTTTTGGTTTACTTGACTGGTTGGATATATTAAATTTACGGTTTTAAGCGTTTGTTAAATTGTTAAATATACTTTTCTAACTTTCCTGATTGTTGTTTTCTGTAACACTATACAAATTGGTGATCTTAGACAAGTATTTCTTTGGGTATTAAACAATATTTAAGGAGCACGAAGAGTTCCGTGGATATCGTTCGATGCCCCTTAGGTCACCAACAGGTCTTCAATGTAGCGAGAAATTCCCGCACTCGGAGGCGTCCTTCAGCTGGCCCCTAAACAAATATATACTAGTTCAGTGATAATGAACGCCATACTAATTTCCAAATTGTACACAAGAAACTAAAATTAAAATAATACAAGACTAACAAAGGCCAGAGGCTCCTGACTTGGGACAGGCGCAAAAATGCGGCGGGGTTAAACATGTTTGTTAGATCTCAACCCTCCACCTATACCTCTAGCCAATGTAGAAAAGTAAACGCATAACAATACGCACACTAAAATTCAGTCCAAGAGAAGTCCGAGTCTGATGTCAGAAGATGTAACCAAAGAAAATAAACAAACGTATATATTAGTAGATATTTTATTACAACTGATCTCGTATATAAACAAGAATGTGTCCAAAGTACGCACTATCATTTTCTATGTTCAGTGGACCGTGGAAATGGGGTAAAACCTCTAATGTGGCATTATAATTAGAAATCATATCATAGGGAATATTTGTTCTAAGTTTCAAGTTGATTGGACTTCAATTTCATCAAAAACTACCTCGACCAAAAACTTTAACCTGAAGCGAGACAGACGGACGGACAAACGGACGGACGCACAGACCAGAAAACATAATGCCCATAAATGAGGATAAAAATATATTTCTCATTTGTGTAGTTTATCAGCGGAAATTGTACCTGCTTTTGTTGTTATATATTGTTTTTTAAAGATTTGTACAAAAGTCTACTCCGTTTATTTTGAATCACCAGTACCATAATTCAAATAGTTACTCTGGTAATGAAATGCCTATGATATACTTTTCTTGCATTTTACGTTGATAAATTTAGAAATTGTAATGAAAAAAATGTAAAGTTTTAAACTGCTTCAAGCAAATCGGCCTTCCGGTCAAACCGCTTTCGATCGATTTTTTTTGCAGGGTTCGTCTTGTTTTAGTCTTCTATCGATTGATTACACTGTATATTGTCCAAGCAACTCATGCTTTTCATTGTCCATTTGAAAGCTTCTGTCATTTTTGTGTACCAGGAATATTGGAAGTTACATACTCTTTGCATTGAATCAAATAAGGATACTATTTTTGTCTGCTTGTTATTATCGTTATAATGGAACTGTGTGTAACTGTCATACAAGTGAGAGGTTTAGCTAAAAACTATACAACCAGGTTTAATCCACACTTTTCTACAAGAGAGAATATATGTACCACGTCAGGAATATGACAGTTGTTATCCAATTGTTTTATGTACTTGAGATTTATATTTTGCCATTTGATTACGGACTTTCAATTTTTGTTATTTTACTTTTTCATAGTTTCACTTACCCAACTATGAAAACAATGCTAACTGAATAAAAGGAGACATTTCAAAGGAGAGAAAAAGTTTTAATAACTCATGAGATATCATGGTGTACAACAATAACACTTTGATTCTTTATCTTTTCATATACCAAAAGGTATCAGAATTTAAAGAAAAAGTAACCGAATTTTTAACTAATGTAAAAGAAAAACAAATTTTACAACGTTGCAAAATATACCTTTTTAAAACAAATGACATTTCTGTCATACAAGACAGTAAAACACGGTCAATAAAAAGCTGAATGGTCTCGGAATATAAGATTGCAAATGAATCTGTATTTAAAATGATAAAATAAAGTTTAATTTAACAATGAAAAGGGAATGTTTCAGTCTACATAAAAAAAATCACACTTGGAAGAAGTTAAGTGAATGTGCAAAATGTTTGAAAATGTACAAGGTTACCAATCGTTCACTACAACTATGCCTTTAACTCGCATTACAATGTTACATTTTTTCCTAGGTTTAAAAACCTCCTGACAAAAAGGCACTATTGAATGGTACCTAGTGAAGCTGGAACTGCTCATCTTTTTGTAGCAATATTTATCAAAGGTACAAGGAGGCTTTTAATGAAATACGCAAGACGCGCGTTTCGTCTACAAAAGACTAATCAGTGACTCTCAGATCAAACAAGTACAAAGTTGAAGAGCATTGAGGACCCAAAATTCCAAAATGTTGTGCCAAACACGCCTAAAATAAAGGTAATCTATGCCTGGGTTAAAAAAAATACTTGGTATTCCGAAAAAATCATACTTTTGTTTACAGGAAATTTATAAAAAAAAAGACCATATAAATGCACTGATAAAAATCAAATTGAGAATGGAAATGGGGAATGTGTCAAAGAGACAACAACCCGACCAAATAAAAAACAACAGCAGAGGGTCACCAACAGGTCTTCAATGTAGCGAGAAATTCCCGCACTCGGAGGCGTCCCTCAGCTGGCCCCTAAACAAATATATACTAGTCCAGTGATAATGAACGCCATACTAATTTCCAAATTGTACACAAGAAACTAAAATTAAAATAATACAAGACTAACAAAGGCCAGAGGCTCCTGACTTGGGACAGGCGCAAAAATGCGGCGGGGTTAAACATGTTTTTGAGATCTCAACCCTCCCCCTATACCTCTAACCAATGTAGAAAAGTAAACGCATAACAATACGTACAATAAAATTCAGTTCAAGAGAAGTCCGAGTCTGATGTCAGAAGATGTAACGAAAGAAAATAAACAAAATGACAATAATACATAAATAACAACAGACTACTAGCAGTTAACTGACATGACAGCTCCAGACTTCAATTAAACTGATTGAAAGATTATGATTTCATCATATGAACATCAGGCACAATCCTTCCCGTTAGGGGTTTAGTATCATACCATCATAACATATATGAGAAGAACATAACCCGTGTCATGCCAACAGCTGTTTTAGAATAAATGTGTTTAGTTCCGATGCAAAGACCTTATCAGTGACTCAATATTAACGCCAAAATATGCAAACTTTAATGACTTAACAACAGTATCGTAATTATATCCCTTCTTAATAAGTCTATTCAAAGGATTTGTAAGTTTCTGAGGTGAATACTGACACCTTTGTGCTTTATAAAGAATATTTCCATAAAAAATTGGATGTGAAATACCTGAACGTATTAGAAGTCTGCATGTTGAGCTATATTTACGAATGATGTCTTTATACCGATGATAAAATTTAGTAAATGTTTTGACTAGTTTGTGATATCGAAAACCCGGGTGTAATAATTTTTCAGTAATACATAATTTTCTCTCGTTAAAATCTAAAACATTGTCACATACACGAGCGAATCGTACAAGTGGAGATATATAAACACCGTAAGATGGTGACAAGGGAACGTCACCATCTAAAAACGGATAATTAACGATAGGAAATAAAAAATCATCCCTTTTATCATAAATTTTAGTATTCACCTTTCCATTAGTGATATAGATATCAAGATCGAGAAAAGGGTAGTGGTCATTGTTAGTATTAGCTTTATTTAAAGTAAGTTCAACAGGATAAATTTCATGAGTTCACTTTTGATTTTTTTTTGTGAAGTTTTTTTGTTTTTGCTTATAATCTTTGTTTTTCTTTGTATTGTTTTATGAACTATTGTTGCTCTTTTCGTCTGTCTCTTTTCGACTCCTGCTATTTCGCATGATATTTTGAATTTTATGTGAAAATATTAAAACAGTACCAAGGTTGTGTTGCGTATAATAATGAAAGATAATAAAATGTTGGATAATGCCAGTAAAATAAAGTTTATTTCTATAAAAAAAAATCAGTAGATTTTCAGATATTTGCTTCTACATTGTAACACGAATAATAAAATGTAAAAAAAGTTGCACTTGATGTCATGCAACGTTAGTATATCACAAATCTTATATTCCATGTACAGTGGGTATAATAAAAGATCAAAGTATAGCCAAACAGGAAGTGAATGTCTGGTAGAGTTGAAAATGGCTGACATCGTACAACTCAGCATAATAAATTTCTATAAATAGATATAAAATCAGTACAAAAATCATTCAGAAAGTGATTTCTGGAGACCTCTTATGCACTCCGAATTTTAGTTTGCAGTGTATCATAATATTCACGTTAATAAGATTTTAAATTATATAAATGCCTGAAATGTGTCTTCGAAGTCTTTCACACTGCGTGGCACTTTAAAAAATAATTATAACTGGATATCAAAATATTAAAAGTCATTGACTTTGTAATAACGAATGAAAAATTAAAATGGCAATGACTATGACAAACCGGGTATCATGTCTTATAAAAGTTTTGATTAATTGCAATTTGTACGAAAACATTGGAAACAGTTTATCAACTTAAAAGATATAAGGTCTATTTTTGTATGGAAATGTATATTTCTAACAACCTATGTCATAGAAGACATCTGGTATTTAAGACTTTTGGTTTGGTTTACAATTGTAAAGGATGTTCGATGTTCTTGTTTTAAACTTTTTGTCAGATATTCCCCATTCTCTGGTTTTGATCTTGTGTCATGAAAGATTCTACACGCTAATAACTAATTATTTTTACATAAAGACTAAATAGATCATTTGCAAAAATCTTATCAATTTTACCAAATATGTAAAATAACCCCCAGTTGTAATTAACTTTTACTGTACAGAATATTCATTTATTATTTTGATGGAATGTAAAACACATTTTGATTACTTAGCTCATATCGAAACTTTCAATGTTTCAAATATATAAATTATGTTCATAAAACAATTTAAGAAAGAACAAAAACCCGACAGAACAAAAATTCGACTTGTATAAAATATACAAAGTTATGGTCTTTTAGATATTGTTTTCTTAATAACCAATTTACTTTTATCAAATAAATAAATTAATTAATTAATAAATTTAGCTTTAAAGATACTTTCAATCATTACAAGCAATGTTAAAGATCATATAACAGTATTAGTTAAACTAAATTCTTTGATTCAGCCAAAATATTCAGGTTTATATATACATGTATATAAATATCACCCAAAAAAGAAGTAAAATCACTCTAACAATGAGAATAAGATAGAGAAACGCAGGATTTTAAAAGAACTAAAATGGTGTATCACAACTGTTTCTAACACAGATATCAACCACAATTTTATAATATAGAAATATAAAGTAGACAAAATTTGTTAAATATCTTTTGTGGCCATAGTCACAATATACTCTTTGAGTATGTAAACGTGCAAGGCTTTCATTCTAACGTCCAGCTTTCGACATCATATTTCTCAAATTTGCAAAGGAACCGCCGACGGATAGTGCTGGTCTAAATCTGTTTTGTCGACTTGATTTCAGGTGATTTAAGATCATATCAATGTTTTCGTGGCCAGCAATTCCTAAAATATAAAACAAAAAGATGTCACAAAAATGATAATTTGGTTTGAAATTACATTACTACGTTTCCTTATTTTTCACAAGTTCTAGTTAACAGGTAACCATATTTTAGTGTTTTAATGTATTTGTTTTTAGATAGAGTAACTCTTTTCACTTATGTAGTAACACAAATAATTAATAAAACCAAAATCTATTTCTTTCTTTATGTACCTTTGTATTATCATGATTATGTTTTTATATTTCCTCGACATATGTACCTTTGTATTATCATTTAATGTTTATGATCTTCTGTGAACGTTTGTATATACAGCGGTTTATCAGAAAGAAGTATATATATATTGAACAAACATTAAAAACTGGAGAGTGTCGAAATTTTAATAAAAATATCAATAGATGTGTCTGGATATATTTTGGTTATGTGGATATAAAAAAGAAGATGTGGTATGATTGCCAATGAGACAAAATGACACATAAATTAACAACTAAAGGTCATCGTACGGCCTTCAAC
Source organism: Mytilus edulis (assembly GCA_019925275.1). Lineage (NCBI taxonomy): Eukaryota > Metazoa > Mollusca > Bivalvia > Mytilida > Mytilidae > Mytilus > Mytilus edulis. The sequence continues at coordinate 56,572,954 of CM034351.1, read as the reverse complement.
GATGAGCACAGCCCATACCGCATAGTCAGCTACAAAAGACCCAGAAATGACAAATGTAAAACAATTTAAACGAGAAAACTAACGGTCTAATTGTTCCTCGACATATGTACCTTCCACATTCATAGAAATATAAAGAAGACGAAATTTGTTTAATATCTTTGGTTTGAAGTCTTATAGTTATATTACAGATATCTTTTATGAATATCACGAGATGATGATAATGGTGTGGTTTCTCTTTCATAAATTCATATGTTGATGAAAAAATGTATGCATCTTGATTTTGCTGTTATATATCAATTTTTGTATTGTATGTCTTTCTATTATGTAATTTTTATATTACAATGTACTGTTGATCCCATTAATCTTATCAGAAATTAAAATTTAATGAATCTGTAATTTCATATTATTAAATATCCTTTAACATGAAGCAAAATTATTGTTCTCTTAAATTTAATGTAGATTTATTACCTTTGTATGCGCAATACAATTATGAAGTATGGTAAACAAGTAGAATTGCATAATTTTTCCGATAATTCAGATAAACGTTACGTTCGAACATTAAATGGTAGACCAGACCTTTCAGTATGCATATACATGTCCAAAACATTAATTATTTTGAATATCATGAAAAAGGTTATACGATTATTCAAATGATTGAAAAGTATTTTAGGTAGAAATAGGATCACAAATACTTTTCCCTACCCAACAGTAAAACCAATGATTTAGAGTTAAGTCCGTTCAACTGTGTGGGTTGTATGTATATACGCAACCACTTCCAATCGCAAATAGGACGTGAGAATCAATGTCTAACGTAGAGAGCATGCAACGCATACATCCCCAAACAGAAATAATGCAATAACTCCTTGAGGGATCAACCGTAAGCTTTTTCAAAAGCAAAAATATGGGTTTCTATCCACAAAACACTATTTTTTTTTAGTGAGTCTGCTTTTCATTCTGGTCAACCCACTTTGCAAAAACACTAACTATTAACTTTGTTGCATCGTTTTCAACCTGAATGCACATTACATATCTGTCACACTAAGTTTAGCAAATAATCAATTAATCAGATGTTAAATGTCGAGGGGTGGGGGAATAAAAAAATCATTAGCAATTATGATGTATTATCATCCAAATAACGTCATGCAATGAATGTTCATCCCAATAAGAGAAGCTTTCCTTCTAGGAAACCTGGTCAATTGTTGGGTCACAACCACGCAAAGACACCTGGATTTTGAATAAATATCTTAAAACTACAAGACCCTTCACATTTTAAACGTATGCACTCTTTTAGACACCCACCACATTCTAAATTAGTGACCACTTCTACTTATTTTGATAAAAATACACGAACTTGAAAAAGTTGATTATTATATATAGAGTAAATGTTTATTGGACATCTTTAACAGCAATTCGTTCTAAAAGAGGACGAAAGATACAAAAGGGACAGTCAAACTCATAAATCTAAAAAAAACTGACAACGCCATGGCTAAAAATGAAAAAGACAAACAGAAAAACAATAGTACACCTGACACAACTTGATCTATTTTTTTTTACATTATCAAGTTTGTAAACATGTCAAATCTGTCCAAACATAGTAATGAAATATATCTGGCGTAGAAAACAGCTGTTTACATTGTTTAATATTTCAAAAACGTCTACTGGTTACGGAAATGTCAGTTTATGTTGAAACAGACATTAGTTAAACTTCTCGTTATTGAATAGAAAATTTGTTAAAGGGAAGTGTGTTGTTCTATTCTTAAACAGACAAAGAGGGTTCAATTTTCCAATAATGTGCCATTCGTGGAGAGAATACTAGACATATAATTTACTGGTTCTTGTCGTAGACTTATCAATCAATCAATTAGTACTCTTCTGATCCTCACAATATAACAATTTATATTTCGAATTCTTTATTACATATATATATATTACTAGTAAGACATTACGCTTCTTACAATATATCAATATGTGAATCGAACTCTTATTCATATACATAGCGTCGCTGGGCTTCTAAAATTTTGTAAATTACAAATTTTTGAAGTAAAAAATATCTCACAAACGGGCTTTGAAAACTTTGGCAAAATGCATGCTTCCAAAATGTCGTATGTGAATTGAACATTTTTGTAAATAGCAGTGAAATAAAAACTTTGACATTTCTGGATTATCCAAGAACTTAAATTATTTTCACAGAAATAAAAAAATGTACAATTATTTTTTTCCCAAAGCCATTCTACAACGATTTTCAAGTTTTCATACAACATTTTGGAAGCAAACTTTACAAAAAACTGACATTGGCAATTTTGTAATATGTCTTATTTCACACATTTTGATTGTCTAACTATATGCTATTTTGTAATACCAAAGATTTCCTCCCGCCCAGACCATTGATGTCAAAAAGTATTTTTAGCCAAAAAAGTCATATACGACATTTTAGAAGCCCAGCGACGATAGGTAACATTTCTCTTGGATAGATGATAAATTTAGCAATAAGTACTTTAAAGGTGGTACCTAACACTACAGGGAGATAACTCTGTAAAATCAGCTTAACGTTTTAATTACGTTGTGTTGTTAAGGGAATATTAAGCTTGTCAATGATCAAAATAAGTGTTTGTCAAACTGCTATATAACCAGTGTATTTTTTCTGATAAAACGGTTGGTTCAAAACATTTGATTTTTTTATATTTTTGTAAAAAGGTCAAAGTAAATACTTTGTCAAAATTTTAAGAAAATTAAACGAGCCAAATTAATTTTAGTTAAAGTGTTGGGTACCACCTTAATGAAATTATAGCTGCCAGATATGTCAGTTTGACACTGAGTGCTTAGCTTGCAAAATAACCCACAATAAAACAACTGTTGTATGTTATATTCTGAAACGGTTATTTGTTGCCAGATGTTTTTCTACAGTTCTCGGCCTAACTTAATAGAACACATTTGTCAGTCAAATACGAAAATAAATTAAATATGCGCGTACTCTTACGCTGAATCGAATAGTCAAGTGTGCAGACTAGCCATATCGACCTCTAATCAAGATCATTTACTATCTATGGCACTTTTAAACATGTTATGATAACGTACCTAGTCGTTTTATTCTGTGTCTTCGGACTTCTGGGCGGACCTGTGATATATACGGTATTATATTCTCTGAAAATAAAAAAAACAACATTAAAACATTATAATCTATTGTTGCAATACAAACTATGAATTAATGGGCGCTTTAGATCAACTAACAAGTGTGATAGGCCAAAGAACTTTTTTTCAATTTCTGTTCATGAGCGGTACCATATGTTAAAACTGGTCGAAGGAGTCATAATTACCACTTACAAACGTAGTCTATCGTATCGACAATATTTAAACATATTGGTGTCGAAATGAACCTCCATCTTAACAAAAAAAAAAAACACACACATATTGTATCTCTATAATAAGATTCGCCTGTATTCACATTATTTGGAACAAAGTTCATGTTGCTATATATAGAGACTTAATATGTGTGTGTGTGTTTTTTTGTTGTTGTTAAGATGGAGGTTCATTTCGACAAACACAAATTCAATACCTTCAATATAATCAGGATCATAGATCTAAGGAATTTTCTTTTCGCAGTTTTGAAATTTTATTATAAAACCCTCATAACCAATATCCTTCACTTGTACTTAAACATAAAGAACATTTCGATGAACATATATACATTCACACATACCGGCTTGTAGACCAATCAAATCTTTGGGCAGATAATGCTAACAGTTATATTCGAATTGTTCTCTTTTGAAACTAGGCTAGATGCCATCAAGTGATCACTGCTAGGAAACATTTGGTAAGAAATGTGCATAAACAGAAGCCATGTTAAATTTGCAGGGTAAACAAAGCACGACTTGGTAACTACCCACATCCGATGACAATCATGATCATTTTAAAATATCTATTTTTAGTAAACAAGACATTCCCTTATGCTGATGTATTTATATTTGTCAAAATATTTTGCCATTGTGCTTAGATGACTTACAGCATTGTCTTCTTCGGTCAATTAAGATAATGATGTTATGATCTGTTATGTCTTGAATAAATCTAATGTTGCTTTATTGATAGTCATATAATTAATAGATAAAGCTAAAATAGAAGGGATGAACGCATGCTTTATGAATTTGGCTGTTAGTTTAATGAGAATTATATAAATGTATATATATAGACTATCCTAGAGTATTTGATATAAACGTATTTACAATATTGAATTAACTTTATTTTATTAAAGAAGACACGTTTCAAAACTAGTAACTTGATATTAGCTTATGTTTATTTGTCAAATTAAATTCTGAGACTCATATTAGATAAATCAGCACAGCATAATTTACAAACTTTTCCAGTGAAAATGGTCTGTTTTGATGCATTATAATGGGTATAAATAATAACTTTCTTTAAAACGCAATAAAGTCAGTCCACATGTAATATAACGGTTAGCTGAATATTAGTATTCTGGAAAACATGTACATGTACACCATCTGCAAGTACTTCGATTGATCGTACGATTTATGATAAAACACCCTAAGTCAAAATGTCATTTCCGGTGTGTTTAAATAGGTGACAATTTCTTCCACCACTTAAACAATCTACAGTAGTGATTTCACATAAAATTCTAATGGTGGTAAACAAGACTTTTCATTTAATAGCTAGCATTGCCTATTAAATTGTCGAAGTGAACGGATCAATAGCTTATATGAGATGAGTTTATTAGCCACTATAAGTCCAGAGTTGCGTAATTGTTATTGCTGAATTTGTTAGTTATCTTTTGCAGTGTGTAGTATATTTTAGCTTGAAACACAGCTTAATATGCTAGGTTTTATTTTTAAATAACTGCAACATCATTTTATGCTTTGAAAATCGGACTAATGAATAATCTTGAACAACTATAAGACAGTGAAGCTGTAACAAAATAGAATTTCCTTCAAAATATATATATCAAATGGAAGAAATATTCTGGAATAGTATTTCAATTGGAACACATATTACAGAATTTGTTCCTGACGAAATAAAGAGTACAGAATACGTGTTCCAACAGGAAAAGATATTATGACATTGCAAAATAAAATGTCTAGGGGAACTTCTACTTGGACATCAAAAGAGGCATGTTCGACTACTGTCCTGGTGTTTAATTTTTTTTCAATCTCTAATTTTCTGTTTTTATGTATTTTTGTCTAGGTCGGTTTTCAGTATTGTCATATCTTGCCATTCATTCTGTCGATAACGACATCTGAGCAAACATCATCCTTTTGGTATACTTTGGAACGTGAAATAGTCTAAATAGTCATATTAAGTAGCATCTTGAAAAGGTACATGACAAATACCTGAGAGTGTCTATATCTGTGAGATGAGCATTTCTAGAAACTCAAATGTCATAAGCAAACTGACAACTATGTAATCTCTCTGCAAAAACCATTTTTCGTTTAGAAGATTCGTGTAAAGACATGTTCCTATATCATAATTAGTTATTTTATGTAATGAAAAGAAGCACATTCGATCTATGTTGAATGACAGTTTTAAGTCGGTTGGGCGTAATGAACACGGATTCGTGTTAATATTTCTGTAATTGCGAGCTTACTACAGTATATGATGTCTTAGGATGTCGTAGGCTGACAAATAGAAAATAAACAAACTAATTTGTCTACAGTTTACAAGAGATACTTATTAATCGGACAAGATATGACAATTTTGTTGCATTAAGGTCAAGTTCAAGTGTAAGAAGTTAACCTTGTAAATGTTTGTCATAAACGTATCTTACATGTAAAGCTGTAAATATGAATGTTTATCCCACCATACTCTAGCAAGATTCTTTGGATTTGTAGAATGCACTGACTTGTATTTTTCAATAATATTTCATTTTTCGTAAAAATGTATTTTTACAGAGTAAAACCATTAATACTGTGCTTCAATGAATTAATTTATCATATTTATATATCACATTGTACCTAAGTTTTATTTATCAGTCAAGTATTTGCATATATGTACCATAGAAATAGCTGCGTCAGCTCAAATGTTATTATGTTGTCCTTGATTACAGTTAAGTTATACTTTTATATTTTCAATGGGTATTTCTTTCTGTTTTTAGCCACCCACTTAACTACTTACCTAACCTATACAAACAGACAAAATTAAGTATCGTTTTATGTTCAACATTTAACGTGCTTACAATACTATAGGATATTGGAGATGGGCCTTAATTAGCATACTGATTTTTCATAAGTAGTGTTCTTCAACTGCGTACTTTATCTGGCCTTTTGATATTTTTGTAGGAGAAATGCAAGTCTGGCATACAAAATTTCCATCCCGGTATCTATAATGAATTTATTTGTAAACTTTTAAGGTACACGTGCTTACAGATAGATTTTGTGTCAGCGTTGTTCTCAAGTAAGGCATATGGTACACTAAATAATATGCGCATTCAAAATTCTATTGAAGATCAGAGAAGGCTAGTTTTCGCCAAAGACATAACACATACACATGGTAAACTAAAGTCGGGCGCCTGTTTAAACGATTATCGGTATAATCGTTTTAACATCTTCAACACGATGGATAAACCAGGGTTCCTTTTGTGACCTGATGGTCTAAGAAGTCGCAATCAGATCACAATCTTCTCAAAATACAAACGTACACATAACCAAAAAAGTATTTAAACAAGTTTACTTTTGTTTTGAAACAACCAAGGGTAAAAGAGCTAAAACGCTGTATACAAATCTCTCAACTTTAGTGTTCGAACCCAAAAATGATAAGAACGTGACGTCAATGGTTGAATTTTATTGTACGCTTTTAAAAACATTACCCAGAATGCATTGAAATTAGAAACTGCTTATTGTCATGTATAAGTCAATGTAAATGATGTTCAAATTCATTTACTCACAACGCACAAGGAAAAATATATTTTTTTATTATTTCATTAAGACCTCATTTGTTAGAAAAAAAATAATAGTCTTTAATAATCAGTTTTTAGTTTAATATTTTTTTTTTTTTTTTTAATTGATGGGCAAGAGATGATGTTTGCATATCATTATAATGAAGTTAATTATTTCAATGAATGTAAAAAGATATAAATTTTAAGAGCGCTTGCAATAGAAAGAGCACCACTCCAATAACTTAGTAAGTTTTGACCTTGCAGTTCAACTATGTTTGTGTCTCTTAATAGTTCGTCACTCGGCAACGACCATTATGCTGAAAATACATTTCAATGTGATCCGAAGAAAATAAAATAAAAATTAAGTAGAATATAAAAAAGAAGGTTTGTTATGATTGCCGATGAATTCACAATAGACCACAGGACACAACTATTGGTTATCAAACGACCTTTAACAATGAGTATAATGTAAAGTAAGGTATAAAAGGCCCTAGCATAATTGATGGTTATCATAGACAAACAAACGAATAAGGCACACAGCAAAACAGCAACCAATGACAACCACTGAATACCAGGCTCCTAACTTGGGTGGATTTTTTAAGGGTGTGTGTAGGCACTCAAGGTATGTTTTGGGGTTAAATTTATTTGTGAACGCTGAACCCTCCCGGTTAATTTTAACAATGAGATAATAACTTTTCAAACAGAACTGTAAGCAATATTCAAACCCATATAAAATAAACGCTTGAGAAATAAATACTAGAATATTACAACATCATTATCATCACTAATGCCTTTATCTTAATCGTTATAATTAAATAAACAGGTTAGGTATTTAAGGTCAACAAAGTATCAAATGGGTCACTGTTTCATATATCAGACAATACAAATGTACTCTATAGTAATCAAGCTTATGATAATCCAACTTCAAAGACTTTAAATTTCGAGGTGTAAGTAAACTTAAGGTCGTATGGTGACCTATAGTTGTTAATTTCGGTGTCATTATGATCAATTGCAATCAAACCATATCTTCTTTTTTGTTTTAAGGTTTGACACAAACACTGGTGTATGTGTGGTATATTTTACACAAGGCAAGTTTTAGTATACACAACCTTACATGATTTCTTCAGACTGCATAGTAGATAAGACTAAAAAACTATATCTAACATTAGCACATATGTACCAGTGAATCTCTAGTATAAACTTTTAGCAAAAGTTTCTAATTTAATTCACTATAGATCATATAAAGAAAGTTAAGTTTAGTATTCACTTTATAACTGCTAAACAAATAAAAAAAAATGATACTGTTAATAAATTGTGTATAAAAGTAAGGAGAAATTGTATGATTGCCATGTAGAATACTATCCAACATAGTTACGGAGTATTACTAAAGGAGTAGGTCCAGTAAGGGTCGATTTTGGCCTCAAATTTCAGGTTCATCTGACGAAAGATTTTGGACACTTTTTAGTTGATTCAATTAGTTTATGTGAAATATTTTTTCTGATTTAGTCATTAAAAACGCTCCGATTTAAGCGTTAATAGGAAAAATCTATCAAATATGCCAAAAATGTCACTTTTCAGATGTGTTTTGTCAAAAATGAAAGTGGCCGCATCCGTGTTCATACTCAACCTTTATATATGTCATGTATTATCATCAAATTCAACTTTCATTTCAATATTAAGAATGAACACAAATGCGGCCACTGTCATTTAAGACGGAAACTGTCTAAAATTTAACTAAAATGCTAAAATTGTGAAGATTTCAGTGATTTGGCATGACTTAATGATGCTAGTACTCGATATATGTGCGTTGTATTGTAACAAACAGCCCATATTTATGTAGCAGAAGCATTCTACTCTTCAATAAATAGCTAAAATTTACATTTTAAACATTTTGTAAAACTGCTATATTTTGAGGCCAAAAAGAGGTCTTACTGGACCTACTCCATTTAAATAAAAATAATAAACAGTGGTACATGTATGATTGCCAATGAGACAACTTGCCCCAGAGTTACAATGACGAAGAATAGGGCAACCTCTGCTTTTCTTCCTTATTGTGTTAAGATTTATCTTAAATATTGAATTCAAAGACGGTTGATCAGACTTCTGAAAAGATTTTAATTTGTAAAAAAAATATCCCTGGTATTGATATCGCAAGTTATGTAAATTTAGCAGTGTGGTTTAAAAAGAAAGGAATAGAAATATTAAATTCAAGAGTATTGTTCAAGTTCTTAACAGTAGACTTAACAGGTTTCTGCTATTTGAATTGAATATAAGCTACTTATACCTATAGAAAAAAATAATATGTAAGATCAGCAGTATTAAATGAAAATGTTTTCATTTAGATTTGACAATTCCTGACTGATTTTCGATGATGTTCAAAACTAACAAGTTAATAAAACGAAATCTACATTTAATAGACCACGGAAAATTCAATTTCTTGCACTACGACCAGTTCTATTTATTGGAAATAAGAATTCAGAATGAAAAAGAATTAAATTTGTTTTTTAAAAGCAGTTTTGAATTTAATAAACGACCACAGATGTCGGAAATCACTATTGAAGTGTCACGAAATACGACCAACATAGCAATTGAATGTCTCAATTGCTGAAATCATATGATTAGAACGGCTTCTATAACATATTAGAAATTTCTTACTGACGCAATCCTCTTTTAATGGCCAGTTAAGAACACATTGAACAATAAAGAACTCTATATGCATGGCTTTCTGCGTAATCAAGTTTCAAATCGCCTTGATCATTTACAATTGTAGCAAAATTGTTCTTTATTTCTTTGACAATCACCTTAAATGGTATCGAGTGCATTACCACCCCTTTTCAAATGTGGAATTTCATCCTTTGTAGTTCGTTTTTGTTGTTGTTGTAAACCAAATAAATAAATGAATATAGTAGAAGCTATGAAACACAAGTCAGCTTATTTGACACCAGACAAATAATAGATTGATTGATGGCTTGATTGATTGATTGAATGATTGATTGATTGATGGCTTGATTGATTGATTGATTGATTGATTGATTGATTGATTGATTGATTGATGTTTTAACTCCACTTTCAGTACTATTTACAGTTTTGTTGCGATGTAGTTTTGAGGGATTCGGAGGGTTCAAAGAAAACTACTGATCTTCGGTATGAAAATTAACAGTCGTAGTTTATAAAGATAAGATTCGAACGAACCTGACACATTCCTGATTTAAAGTTTTATTTTTATTTGGCCAATTCAATCGCTCAACCACTACTTGAGGCCTTTCCGGATAAATAAAGAAAAAGCAAAAATGTAGCAACAAGGTAGAAGGCGTAATCACAGTCGACATGTAGATCAAGAAAACAGATTTCTGTTAAACATCGTGAAATAGGGACTTTAAAACGAACCGAAGTATCTTGGTCAAGATACATGCATGAGTTACAACAAATATAAATTATAGTTAGATAGTGAGTGAGTTGGGTGGTCAATATTTGATTCTTTGTATCGATCACTGAACGTTGTGCATGGTCACTCAACAAAACTGATGTCTAGAAAAAGCATCAGTTAAGAATAGCATGAACCGTAAACAATTTAAATAATCAACATATCAAAACGAACCGAATTTCTTTAGAGCATGCCTTTGATTACTCAATGTTTATCAAATGTTAAAGTTGCATACATCATCAGTTTAAAAAAAAAAAACAATCACGAGGTCAATTTTGGTCCATATAGTACCGTTAGACAGGTAGTCAGATATCTTCAATCTTATTTAATTCTATTTTCGGAAGAAGAGTAAACATAGCTTTAATTGTAGGCGTATTTTATCTATCGGCAATAAACTTTATTAATGGAGGAGCAAGCTAAACAAATTCTGACGGGTTTAAAGCAGTGTTTGATATCTAATTGTTGGATAAAGTATTAGTAGTAGCTATTAAATAGCTGATTGTATAACATCAATTTATCAATTAATATAGTGTAAAATTTCAATTAACTTAGAGTATCAAATCTCTGATTAAAATTCTAACAATAGAAAGCTTTGAAAGAAGCGATTGATTTGTGGTATTGTTTTTATAAAATTCTATTAGACAAATTAACAAATATAGTATAATAAGGGTTTGTTTAAGCTATAAAACACCCAAAGTACATACATGTGACATAAGAGAATGCATAAGTGCTTTGAAAAATTCATATCAATTTTCAAAATTTTCAAAATCTATTGATAATGGTCGAAAATGGTTTATTCGAAACGTTTTGATAACCAATTAAATCGGAGTCTTGACAGTTTGTAAAACCTTTTGTTCCCCCTCTCAAATACAAAAGTTGACATTCGACTATAATACATTTGTACCAGTACCTTTTACACATTTAGTTCTTCTAATACTGTTTATAAACTGGAACAGTTACTATCTTGTAACTCTATGGTACGTGATTAATTTTAAAAGAAGGTACACGTTTTAAAATTGAATAGCAGTTATATCCTCCGTCAAAATAAAATAAAAGTGCTGGTCAGCGAGACTGGAATGCCCTACCCACCAAAACTGGTATGGCTAAAAATCTTGACTCATTCAAGACTTACAGTACCTATCTGATCAACATAAACTTGTTTGTTTTTACTCGCACATGTTGATCTGCAAAGCACCGTTTGTTTATTAATTATTTAAAGAAGATTCTTGTGATCTAGCGTATGGGCAATCCGTTGTTTGACCGAAAGTGGCAGAATAATCAGAAAGAAAACAACCAGAACCAGACATCATGGTTTCTTCTGTGTTCTGACTGAACAGTGACCTTTTATATTAACGGTCCTCGATATAAATAAGTAAAACAAACGAAATAAGTTGAATTTTCAAGTCACATAAGAGAACCAATCACTTACCTTTAATTTGAGAATTTTTAAGATCATTTCCATCTGTGAGACCATTTGAAATATCAGAATAATTGTCTACATAGTACGATCGTATCAGTTCACTTAAATCGCCATCTTGGTCTGTAGGTCGTGCTTCCATGGTTACGAAGCATAGACATGCTATTCCTACGCTCAACAAAGTGTTTACGGTCAGGCTGATGGACACCATTCTGGACACAAATTTACACGCTACAAAAAAAAAACCGGATGCATTAACAATGTGGTGAAAGTCACAATAATATTATCGTTGATAAAAACTCAATGAATGTATATAATTATGAACATATGCTTTATATTGCAAGTCTTGTGAACGGAGAGAGATAAAGAAGAGATTTTTAAATGATGATATTGACGATTACAAAGAATGAAAAGTCAGCCTAATGATAGCAATTCACGTGAAAGGGAACAGCTCTGACAGCATTTTAGTTTTCACAACATACGAGAACCAAATAAACATATTGCCAATAGGAGATCGAGTTTAGCAGTTCTAAGAAATTAGTCTTCAGACACATTCCCCATTTCCTTTCTCAATTTTATTTACATTATATACTATTACTACGTTTCACATGCAAATGAAATCAAATAGTCCAATATTTCAATATCACCTCTTTTATCATCAAATTTCTTGCCTTGACAAAAAAAAATCTGACCCATTCTTTCAATGAGTTCAAACAATATTAACATATATTTTCATAAAAAAACAAAAACAAACTAAATCTTGTTTTCACACAGTACTGCAAATTTTTATGAATAAAGCATTTACGCTATTAATACAACATAAAGTGTATTTATACAAGTGATATCATAAGTGTTTTCCACTCCTTTTTTGTTATGTTTGTATATAACGTTGAATAACGCACGCAAAAAATGAAATAAAATGTTCATTAATTCTGACTTAAACATACTATGTTAAGAGATGCAATATAATAATTTCTCCTCAATTCTTACCTACATTGTGCGACAGTATTCATATTTATCGTATATCAATATGATAACTTTAGTTTACTTGATAATATAAATACTTGAGGTATACATCTACCTTACAAGGACATCATAATGGATGAAATACAACTGGTAAAACAACGAAGCAACTGGTCGCGTTGACCATGAAACACAAGAGCTACCTCTGGTTTTTTTTTCATACAGATGGTCAATGCCTAGCCAGGAGACACTTGTGGAAAACATTTATTTTACACTAGAATAAGCCTACGTAGACATATACATGTAATTCTGAAACACCTTTTTGTCATTTAATTATAAACTATCGAACCAGATTGTACTTTTCAACACCCTTGCTAATGGTATAAGGCTAATATTCAAAACGTGTTTCATAATCCTATGAAACCGACCTGAGTTCTACGGGGCTAGATTTCGCGCGTATACAAAACAAATGTTGACAATAGAAAAAAGTATGCTCTAGCTTTGTTTATCTTATATTAAATAACAAGTTTTCAGTGGTATTTTATAACAAGGTTTAGAAAATATGTGTAACTTCAATGGTCAATATAAGCATCCCGATTTAAAGAAAAGGTTTATAATCCTAACTGCTTTTTTTAAACTCACGTCTAGGTTATGCCTATTGTCTTATAGATAAAAAGATCCATTTTAACTTCTATTTCCATAAACATAAACTAGATCATAAGAAATATTTCCTCCTAGAAATCGTTTTACATAAAATAATACCAGAAAGCTTGTCCACATCAGCCTATACAAACATCAGCCTATCGAACCATCATCGTACAGAACCGACCGGATCTATTTCGAACACGCTTTGAGTAACATGCATGTCAAAATGACGTACAGTTAATATTACAAACAAAGAATTTATATAAATATGTGTCAGTGCCCTTTATGTAATACATATATATACAGTTGTGATATAAATACATTATCAATTTATATATATACATATATTTAAACTTATAGTGTTAAGTAGTATTATGTAGAACAAAGGACGAATGACCCATTAGAGTGACCCGTTCTAAATCCTTTTTCTTTTGGTAGCTTATAACAATTTTAATTAGCGTCTTCTAACTTATTCACTACAGTAATATGAATGGGAGGCTAAAAGACCTCAAGTATCTCTTATTTGATCTACACATCCATAATCATGAACAGTTTTGCATAAAGTTTTTGCTTTTATTTCTAATTTCCTTACCTCAACTCTCAATACGACTCCAGATAAACATACCAAAGTGAAAATACATTAGGCATAGTTTATTTTCCATCCGAGATAACATAAAACTTTGACGATCTACTAATACACAAAACCGGCGTCTTTATAATTAATCTAAACAGGGAATTTGACTAACGTGAAATTAATGTGAATTGATAATCACGTAAATCTCACATGAAATTAACGTGGACATCACATGATTTTGTTATATTTGAAATTCGCATGAATTCTCAAAATAAAAGATTTATTAAATAACATCGAAATATTCAAATTATTAAAAAAATATATATACTAGTTTTTATCACATATTTTGTACTGATATGTACGTTTTTGCATGGCCAATAATAGCCGGAAGTCAAGGTTGGTTATCAGCCCTCGGGGCCGATATCGATATCAGCCCTCGAAATCCATATCAAGCCCCCGAGTTTAACTTCCGGTAATCTGTCAATCAAATGCTATTTGTAAACAAGTTGAACACAATGAAAAGAAATTTAAAAAGTTACAAATGTGCTGTAGAAGAAAAAAGTAGAAATCACAAAAGTTCCCGTAAAATTTTGACGTCATGAAGAATTTAGAAAATATATGACGCCACACTGGAATGAGTATCGATATAGGATTCTTCCTAAGCATTTTTTAACATTTGTAATTTAACACTTTAAAGTCGTATAATATTTGCAATTCTTAGAATTAATATGTTTATTGTTAATTATTTCTGAAACTTTTCACAAAACGTTGTTAACCTACTGTGATACTTTTTTTTAACTCACATTGATACATTTATTTATTTTTTTCGTTGAATATCTTTTGATTTTTGATGAAATATCAAACATAATTTGTTGTAAGCTATTTGTTTTCTCCTGCTTGAAAATATGTGATAAATAGATTATAACATGTCATTTTCCATATGGTCCATGGTATCAGCCCACGACCCATATCAAGCCCTCGGGCTAAAGCCCTCTGGCTTGATATGGGAGTCTAGGGCTGATACCAGGGCCATATGGAAAATGCCATGTAATAATCTATAAGTATACAGTTAAGTTTACGTGAAATTCATATAAAAAAAATCATGTGAGAATAAATTCACGGGAAAATCACATGACAACGTTCTCGTGATATAAGCTTGTTTGAAGTGATCTTGACACACAGTAAACTTCAGTAACCACATTCGAAATTTGAAATGTTATTACAATGTAGACTGTCACTAAGGACCCGTATGAAAGCTGATTTTTTTCTCGATAATATGTTACTGTTCAATTGTTTTCTCCCAGTCTTTATATTAAACTGTATATATCTGCGGTACAATGTATGTGCTTTATGTAACCATATGGTTTTGGTAGAAGCTTTGGTTAAAATTGATTTCGTATGAACCAAATTTAAAACGAAGATGCATCTAAAACCAATTATTACGTTGACAATTTTCAATGAGATAAAATTTATACAAATAACACCAATTACGATCGAAACCTCAATACGCTGTCATAGCAATTAAGTTAATATAAACTACATTTCAAAACAATTATTTCAGCGAATATGACTTAACTTAGTTTCTGAAGAGTTTTAAAATTGATTAAAATGAAAGTGAAACTAATATGATCGACCGTCTGCTCTATGAAATTTATGATATTATTTAGAAAATAAATGGTTAAATAAAGACATTACGATAAAAATTATCTTTAATATTTAGGTTTCCATCTTCGACGAAATTTCTTTAAGTAGATAACATGGTAGTATGAATTAACATTTCTACACAAAATGATACAAACAATCCTTGTTTTTTTGTGTTTGCAAAATAGTAAAGCCTACAAGATCAAACTACATGCATTTTATATATTTCAAATAGAATTAATCAAGATTAAGTCGGTTATGAAAATGAATGTTTTATTTGTCATCTTGCATACCTGTTGACCGTTAAAAGTACTTTTAGCTGATTTGTACGTATTGGTGTATCTCAAACAATTAAGCTCTTGTGGTTAGTTTTAAATAGAGTTTTATCTTATTGTTGATGCTCATCTTGATGTTAATTTGAATCAAGTTTTAGTATTGTTGTTGCTCATCTTGTGGTTAATTTTGAATCAAGTTTTAGTATTGTTGTTTCTCATCTTGTGGTTAATTTTGAATGGAGTTTGATCTTATTGTTGTTTCTCATCTTGTGGTTTGTTTTAAATGGGGTCTTATCGTGTTGTGGTTTCTCGTAATATTAAAAAGAAGAATTGACATAAAACCTTCATAAAAAGGTTTATTGCCACTCGAAGTATAGTTGAGTATCAATTAACACAAACCATCTATGTCATGCTAAAATGGGAAGTATATTTATACATATTTTCTATAAGGTAGCTACCATTTGATTTTTTATTTTTCACTCTGTTCGGTCCTGCTTTTATTTTTTTAGTTTATCCTGACTTTTTATTACCTAAATTGTAGTCCTGACTTTTTTTTGGCAAGTGTCTCATCCTGCTTTTTTTTTACTCAAAACACCTGTCCTGCCTATTTTTTTTAAATTTCATCCTAGCCCCCCCTCCCCCCCTAAAAATTAATTAAATGGTAGCTCCCTAAAATGTAACAGTCTTCAATGAAGACAGGAAAACGCACCCAAAATGAAGGTGAAGTTTAAATATTATCATTTGCTTTAAAAAAATGCCGGATACAAGAAGAGTTCAAGACATTAAATATAACCTATACTTGTTTACTTTTATACACTGTGAACTGAATGGAGAGTTGTCTCATTGACGTTCATACCTCATTGGCATGCATACCACATCTTCTAATTATATAACAAATACGAATTTGAAAAAATTCAATTTATCTTTAATTGATTGACTGCTTAACGTCTAATGTCAATTATTTCATGCATGTTAAGCACGATCTCAAATGAACAAAATAAACAATAGGTATGTATAGGTCATGTAATAAAGGCGGTTCTGGATGAAGGTCCAAAAAAAAACTGGTCTGCAAATTGAAAATGAGTGTATATTGGATAGGGACAAAAAACATGCCTTGCAACTGGCTACCAACATACCTATCAAAGACTTGTATCATGAGTTTCGTAACGTGCACAGAGCGTGGCACTATGTCTACATAGATATCGTCCCCAATTTGACAGGACGAGGCTGTGTAAAAGTATATTCCGAAAAACCAAACGGACGCCCCTCTATTACAAGGGTTTTACGGAAAAAGACCATATTTCATATATCTATTCCTCAGTCAGCCTTAGGTGCAAATTAAAGCAGAATCACCAATTATATGATAAATACAAAAAATGATGAACTTAAAAGTTTAAAACGTTTTTGCTTTAATAGCTATGGAATTTGCAGCGCATGCTTGATTGTATATGTCTTATGTCCATTTCCAAATATTCCATGCATATTTTTCTTGCAACAGGTCACGTGGGAATAGCTATTGCAAGAATTATTCAACGTTTAGACAGCATAACATTATTCCTTCAAGATGTATTAGAATCAAAGTTCCCTTTTCGACTTAATTAGCTCCGTATTAAAACATCCTGAAAGCCCGGCTACAAAAACATATTACCCCTCTATCTATCACTAGGTTTACCGACTTGCTAGGAGAAGTCGAGCCCAGTAACTAAATGTCTATACCCCAGACAACCCTTAGTTTAAGTTCCATGCCTATAATGGTCCTTTGAAGTGGCATTATTTAAAAAAAAAATCATTAAGGAGAAAAGTGATAAAATAAAAGGTCAACGATTCTATGAAGCCTCGAAGTACATGACAGTAATCATAAGACAAAATTTAATCAAGATTCTGAATTGTAACCCGATAGTCTCCTGTCAAATAGAAATCAACAATAAGAATGGTATTGCCACTCTTGAAACAATTCAGAGCAGTTACTACTAAATGAAAATTTAACTGTATATAGTTTTCCTTTGTTATTCGTAGTACATTGTGGAAATCGCCAATTATTCCCTGGTAATACCATAGATGAATAACAAATTTATCCGTCTGGGATACTACGCACAGACCGATCCATAAGATATTAAACTGCAATAATAAGTAAAGGAGGAAAACAAATAAATCAAGTTCAGAAGAACAAAAAAGATTTATATATTGCACGTCAATGTAAAAATAAAGGCATTACAATGCGTCAAGGATATTTGTTGTCTACATATTTAACGTTTTCAGCTTACATGTATATGTCATAATTTTTATGAATATAGAAACAGTGACTTAAAATATTAGACATGTATCAATACTGATGTATGATGTCAAGATCTAAACCGACCCGAAAATATCTTTTCTTCAAGAAATAAATCGTAAATTTAACAAACAAACCTTTATGAATTTCCGTGGATATCAGCATAAAATACTTCGTGTCAATGATTTGAGTTGCATTTAAAGAATTTATAATCATTACCATTATTTGTTGTTAGTTACCGTCAGTGAATGATCACATTACATGTATGTTTCATTCGAATCTGTACTTTCTATTGGCTGAATGCATTCGCGAGGCTTTCCAATATCGAATAGTATTTTTCAATAAAAATTAACATGCATGACAACACGTCTTCTCATGACAACTACATGTACATAACAAGGCATAGGAAAAAATACCCAAAACAATTGTAACAACTCATTTCCATGGTTTTAGCATACAAAGTTATTGGTCATACAAATTGTTCTTCCGTCACGCTTTTACATCCCAATAAAATAATGCAATTATCAAAATCAACTAATAAGAGCTTTTGTTCCGACTCTGAGCCGAAAAACTCTTGCTACAACTTATAATTGCCGCGTAGAATGTGCATATGCTGCACATTCCAATCTTTAAGTTACTGAATTAATAGCGTCTAAACCAAAATATGTTTCTAACAAAAAGCCATTTACTCTTTTTAAAAAGAATCCTATTGCATTTAAAACAGCATATTAAAGTTTATTTAATTCTATGGGATTTGAGTTGTCCTCAATGCAGTCTATTTAAACTCTCAACTCAGGTCAATCATTTCCCTACAGTATCATGGATTTATCAGTGGAATTAGGTATGACCTAAATGCATAGCAAACGACTGTTTCTAAATCTTCTAATTAATGAAATCGTTAGTAGTGGAAGAGAATATAAAGGTCAGGGACAGGTCATTTTAGACGTCATTGACCACCATATGAGATATTAAAGAAAACTAGATATCAGAATAATTTGACTTTAAAAGGACAGCAAAGGACACAACAGCGTTGATTTTCAAAAATTGAACACTTATTTTAACGTATTGACATTCATTTTGATTTATTTATCAATTCTTTGGCAAGAATAATAGTATTAGTGATGCAATTTGTCGAGGAACGATTAGATGAGTGCTATAAATGGGATAGTTTCAATAAAGTTTGTGGCAAATAAACTCGTTATTTCAAGTCATTAAAGTAGCACTAGTTGCTGTTTTGCTTGTAATGACATTTCAAGTTCCAGAAGTTTAAATAAAAAGAAGGATAACGGAATAATAAAGGACAAAGACAACACCATAACGAAAAGAAACCAAGAAGATGTAACAACAATCTGAAGAACACTTAAAGAAAAGCGAAGATTGAGCAACATAAATATTCGCCCATAATCTGCTTGAAATCAGATGCTCCAGTGATGTGACTATTTCCTGCTCCACTTTTGTATGGCACCCGTCATGTTGTTCATACTATTAAAATGCGATTATATTTCGCTATCGTCCAGTGATAGTCGTAAATGAGGACAGGGAGGACAGGGTTATGGCTACAAAAAAAAGAACTTATTTATGTTATCTCTGACACAGAAATACCCTAACGATTAACCTAATCATGGTAAACTTTTTGTTTGGCTGACTTTGATTCTTATCATGAAGAACTCTTTGTTCAGTGCCATCCTGGTAACGTGTCAAAAGGATACTGCAACCATTACCGTTCAAATTTATCTTGCTGAGATCACTAATCGTTTCCTGGTTTTAAATTGTGCTAGTAGAACCATTTAAGAATAACAAATGCACGTAACTTCAAGATGTATTCTAAAACTTCACTCTCAGTCCAAAGTATACACTTTCAAATGAAATGGTTTTTAACAGGGTTCTACAATGCGAAAAACTTTCAACATTTACGACAGTCATTTCTAGTTCAATTCATTTATACATCTTGAACAAGAGTCCTCAAACAGCAGTCATTAATTGACCTAGTATTCAAAAACCAAAATGGATATTCATATGCGTCGAGTGCAATGAGCTCTTGTACAAGGACTACCCCCGTGCATCAACATTAATTTAGCGTCTGAAGTCAGTTCAGACGAATTAATCGCATTTCTATTCTACTATTGTAAAACCATACATTATTACATGAAGCATCATTCTTTCCTATAGGGTACTACCTGTCAATGCACTTTAAATCAATGAAAGAAACTATATATTATCTTATTATTAAGAATTGTTAATTATATTGTTTTGTAATTATTGCCAGTCGAACGAAGAGCAATAAAATATAAATACCAAAGTTTATTCGATGTTTAAGACGCAAACCGAAACAATCAATTCGGTATAATTATCACTCGGGTAAATTAAGTAGGTAATCGGTTTCATACTGGCTTTAAAATAAAAATATCAGTTTCTTATCAATCCGAATAGGATTTAGCCGTGAAGTTTGTGAACATGTTTCTTCAACGAATACTACTGTACGTGTGTTCCAAATGTTATCTCAACAAATACTTATATACATGTACCTGAGAACCCCTTGGCTTTTGGCGGTTTCGTCTTGTTTGCTCAGTTTTTAGTTAGGGAGCTACCATTTGATTTTTATGGGGGGGCTAGGATGAAATTTGAAAAAAATAGGCAGGACAGGAGTTTTGAGTAAAAAAAAAAGGCAGGATGTGACACTTGCAAAAAAAAAAAGTCAGGACGACAATTAAGGTAAAAAAAAGGTCAAGGATAACTAAAAAAAAAGGCAGGACCGATTAGAGTGAAAAATAAAAAGGCAGGACAGAGATCACAGCTAAAAAAAATGCAGGACAAAATTTTGCATCCTAGCCCCCCCCCCCCCATAAAAAATCAAATGGTAGCTCCCTTATCTATATTGTGTTTTATACTTTTATTTGTGTTTGGTCCTTTTTTGGTGTTTGGCCATGACGTTGTCAGTTTATTTTCGACTTATAGTTTTGCATGTCACTTTGGTATTTTTTGCCTCTCTTTTTCTGTCATTTTTCATTTTACCAAACATATTGCAAGATTTATCTTATGGTCCGATTGGGCAAACAAATTAAGGAGTTTTGGTATCGAACTTAAATAAGGCCGTTAGTTTTCTCGTTTGAATTGTTTTGTATTGTAATTTAGGGGCCTTTTATACTGACTATGCGGTATAGACTTTACTCTTTGTTGAAGGCCGTACGGTGACTAATGGTTGTTATAATTTCTGTGTCATTTTGGTCTCTTGTGGAGAGTTGTCTAATTGGCAATCATACCACATCTTTTTTTTTATATTATCATGGTCTAAAACATATTGTCACATTTTGTAATTGTTATAAGTCACTGATAGATTTACTTAAGTTAAGCTATTTAATCCAAGGACTAAGTACTGGAATTACTTGTAATAAAAAATAAGAAGATATATGGTATAATGATTGTCATTGAGACAACTCTATACAAGAGACCAAATGACGTAAAAATAAATCTTAGCTTCTATAGATCATGGTACGTCCTTCAACAATGTAAAAATCTACCCCATAGCAAGCTTTAAAAGGTTCTGATTGACATAAAGTCATATAAAACAATTTAAACGAGAAAACTAACGGCCTGGTTTATGTACAAAACAATAAACGAAAGCCAAATATGAAATACAGTAACACACGACAATTCAACCACTGAATTACAGGCAACTGAATTCGGGTAGTCACATTCAGTATGCATCCTTAATATATATAGATATAAGGATATTATCTGATATGATTGCCAATGAGACAACTATTCACAGCTGTATAAACGTACTGTTAGAAAGTATAGACAACATGTTTAATGAAGCCCAACTTCCCTAGACCAGCGGATTATTTTTTATTTAAGATTTTTTTAGAATGCCTTATTAATTTGTCAGAAAATAGGTGTAAACGAGTGAAAAGTTTATGCTGTAAAACCGGGGAATTAGATGTCTTCAATAAATGTACCCCTAATGGCAAATTTTCTAAATTATCTTTCCCCAGAAATTATCAACTCTTCATATAAGACAAGTACTTTTTTAAGACTTTATACAGAAATTTTAATATCTCTCCAAGAAAATGCTTCCTTGCAATCACAAGACTTGTAGTACACGAAAACAACACTATATAAATGTCACGCTTTCCAAGACGCTTTTCTGTACTTGTAAGGTTATGGCGAAAATGCACCGGCAGAACTTTGTTTAGAATTCTTGAAGTGTTTAATGATATATTCCTTAATAAGGATTTGAAATGTCGATCGCATTCGAAGCAAATGTTCGGTTGATCTTTTAATGAACTCATTAGCTTCCTTATGATTCAAGTTTTTAAATTAACATCAATATAGTGTTGTATCTTTCACCAATTAGTATAAAATTAATGAAAATGTAAAAGTTTTGATTTATAAAATGTGGGAGAAAATAATAAAATTACAGAATATATATATATTTCTGAATATTACTTGATAGTGTTAAACACCCAACACTGATTATATATAATTTGATTTTTTTTTACATTCCCTTTCGATTGGGTTTTAATTGGTTTTAAATATGTTTATAATTTTGATAAATGTTCTTTGCAGAAACTTATGTTTGAAAGTTTGTCAAAGACGAAGATGTGCAATTCTGCTGGTTACTTTTTTTTAAAAGAACTAAAAATGATAAAATATCAAATTTTCTTACAAAAACGCAAATATCAGTAATAAAAAAAATATCGTTTAAAAAATAAAAATCATAATTATTTTCTTACCTTTTTCTTTGTTTAAATAAATATCGCTCTTTCATGTTAAATTACAACTGTGTTCATTTCACTATACTAAGCAAGTCAATAATGGAATAGTGGTTCTTACCTGATATTCAAATCGCGTGCTTACGTTAGCGCTTAAAACATTCAAAAGAGACAGAGCATCTGGTTGGTTCGTATTTTCAAGTCATCGAAACGTTTTTTTTTTATCACGATCAAATCGCTGAAGACAGGTGTGGGATGGAACTGTTATTGTCTAATTTATCACCAACGTTCGTTGTTCTTTTATGTAATACAGAAGAAATTAATTTCCTCGACAGAAAGATATTATTTACACTTGTCTTCCAAGAAAATGTTGAACCTCACGTTGGATTTGTATCTTAATAATCATAGCCAATGGAAATTTACATAGAAATATGAAACAATTGATCTTTTTGAAATGAAATTAATGAGACTCGATGTCTTTGTGTCAAATATCGACATTTGATATAATCCAAGTTTAATGACTTTGACAACTGGTTTGATGATTTTAAAATTACCAAGTTCGCAACATTTATGAGTAAGAGAAAAGACTGTTAGGCTCGGTAAAAGTGTCGGTTCGTGTAGAATAAAACGATTTCATGTAAAAAAAAAAAAACGTGATGGCCATGTACAAGGCATAGCTCATATTCATTTCTTATTTACGTGTTCTTGTATTTCTTGTATTTGTATTTTGAAACTGGACGTTAAATATCAATCCATCATAATCAGCAAGTCAAATATTGTTCCACGAAATGACCCATAAATTATTTTAAAACTCTTTGATACAAAAATAAACTGATAAAAGTTAAAGTTAAAAGGCCCATGTAGTCATCTTTCGTAGTAGTATTTTTATATAAAGTTATTGCACTTAGTTTAAGGCCATACTCCGGCCTATAGCTGTTAACTTCTTTGTCGTTTTTGGTCACTGGTCAAGAGTTGTGTTTAGGGTGAACATGCCACACCTTCTGATTTTTATATAAAATAACAATATATAGGTAAAGTTACGCATATGGTAGTTTGAATCCTTTGTTGTGCAAATAAAAGGGTAATCGAAATACAAAAAAAGCACTAAGTCTTCACCCTCTTTGTAATAAACCTCACTCAAACGAAACAAATACACTGAGTCTCGTCATTTTATCATAATAAAACTAGAATATAGATATGAAAAAAAAGATGTGGTATGATTGCCAATGAGACAACTTTCCACAAGAGACAAAAATGACACAGAAGTTAACAACTATAGGTCACCTTACGACCTTCAACAATGAATTTTCAATTATAACTGTTATTGAGACTGTTTAACTCAAACAGAACAAGTTCCTGATACCCTATCATGATGCATGTACATTAACTAGATGTAAATACTGCTTCTTTTTCATTGTAATATATAACTGAAATTATTTTGATCTAATATATAGTTTGGTTAAAGGTCATGGAATGTTTTCGGGTTGTTGTCTCTTTGACACATTCCCCATTTCCATTCTCAATTTTATCTTAAAGAATGATGACATAAGATCACAAACTAACTACAATTGCAATCGTTTCTGAAAAGTATAACATTTGTCTGGTTTTTCAAATATTGAAAAAGATTTTAACTAGATGTTATTTATTAACTTTTAAGTTAAGGTTACATTAGGGACTAAAGGAGACTGACTTTATAAGAGATGCGTCCGTTAAATTGGGGATAAAAAAAGAATATGTGGACACAAGGAGAATGAACTGACGACATGTCATTGTTTAATAGAGATGTTACTTATTGCAGGTTTGGATGTAATTGAGGTGGCCGTAATAGTTGACGAGTTGTTGGCCTTTATTGCAGGTTTGGCTGTAATTGAGGTGGCCGTAATAGTTGACTAGTTGTTGGCCTTTATTGCAGGTTTGGCTGTAATTGAGGTGGCCGTAATAGTTGACTAGTTGTTGGCCTTTATTGCAGGTTTGGCTGTAATTGAGGTGGCTGTAATAGTTGACGAGTTGTTGGCCTTTATTGCAGGTTTGGCTGTAATTGAGGTGGCCGTAATAATTTGTTGGATACTTATTGCAGGTTTGGCTGTAATTGAGCGGCCGTAATAGTTGACGAGTTGTCCTTTATTGCAGGTTTGACTGTAATTGAGGTGGCCGTAATAGTTGACGAGTTGTTGGCCTTTATTGCAGGTTTGGCTGTAATTGAGGTGGCTATATTTGATGACAAAGGAAACATAAGTCAATACTCGAATGTACATGAATCAAAGTACTCGTATAACATTTGCACGTTGATCTTTTTATCGATTTCACGAAAACGGTGAATAACGAACCTTTGTCACGGCTGCACGTGATATAAAACTGGCAAAACACGTTGCACGAAAACAACCCTTTACCACCTTCATGAGTATTTGATACACATATGAGGGTGTTAGCCCGATTGGGTTTATCGACTTCACACCAAGGTATTGTAATGGTTAAAAGGCTAAGTTTCAAACAATTAGGAGGGGTCTTTCAGCAATTGACGTTGTTTTATGGGAAAATATGATAAATGCTTGATATCCAATTACAGTTATTGACATATCGATATTAGCTAGACTTTATGTTTATTTTTAAATAAGAGTATACTTTCTGCATATACTATCCTTTTGTTAAATACCTATCGCTTTGTATGAATATAAGAATAAGGAGATGTGGTACACGTACACAATGTGTAATCAAAGTACTCGTATTACATTTGCACGTTGGGTTATCGACTTCACACCAAGGTATTATAATGGTTAAAAGGCTAAGTTTCAAACAATTAGGAGGGGTCTTTAGCAATTGACGTTGTTTTATGGGAAATATGATAATATGTATATAAAGCCACAAAGAATTACTCAAAAGAGAGACGAAAGATACCAGAGGGACAGTCAAACTCATAAGTCGATAACCCAATCGGACTAACACCCTCATGTGGTACATGTATGATTGTAAAATGAGAAAACAAGATTTTAGAACCAATTATAGAACAAGGGTATAATCAACTGTATCTGAAGCATTATTATGAAGTAGAACTAATCCATCAAATAAAACTTAAAAAGGGGGTTCATTGTATACAATAGTTGCATATACTTTCTATAACCGTCATTGGCACTCACACCACATCTTCCTATATCTTTAAACAATAATTTTTACCCACAGAGTATTATTAATAATTTTGTGCGTGTTTCACAATTATGTTATTAGTAAAAGCCACACAAGACTTACTTAAAAGAGGGACGAAAGATATCAGAGGGACAGTCAAACTGATAAATCGAAAATAAACTGACAACGCCATGGCTAAAAATGAAAAAGACAAACAGACGAACAATAGTACACATGACATAACATAGAACACTAAAGATTAAGCAACAGGAACCACACCAAAAACTGGGGAAACGTCTTCTCTTGAAAGAACTGAATTCATATAAATCTTATGAAAAAAAAATAAACGTAGTATTTACATTTAGTCTAATGGAACACGATTTTGGGAATGAAAATAGCGAAACATCAAATGTTTATTTTATATTCATGTGAAGATATCCCACACTATTTTGAAAAATAAGTACAATGAATTCACAAAATGAATGTAGGAGGGCGACCTTTGTGAATACCCCCAGGAAATGTTTCACACCAAAAACACGAATACATAATAAATCAGTTAGGTTCTCCAATATTATGTTTTTATAAATATATATTTAGATTGACAATTCATTCAACAGTTGTATAGCAAAAGTTAAGTACAAGTTACTCTCTGGAATAACCTTCAAATTCATCTGATCATGATATAAATTAAAAAAAATATATATATATATATATATATATATATATATGGCCAGCTGAAGGACGCCTCCGGGTGCGGGAATGTCTCGCTACATTGAAGACTTGTTGGTGACCTTCTGCTGTTGTTTTTTCTATGGTCGGGTTGTTGTCTCTTTCACACATTCCCCATTTCCATTCTCAATTTTATATATATATATATAGAAAAAAGATATACTCCGCCTTTGCATTAAATGTTTCTACACGAGTCGACGTTGCTTTTTAATTATACTTTTGTCAAAAAAGAGATGAACGGATAAGATAGAAATAATCATACGTTGTTTTTCGTTTATTAAGCTAATATAACTTTTTACAATTACATTGTATGTATGTTTCATTATGATACGTTATTTTGATTGGCTAACAGCAATCTTGCGTCCTTCTGAAATTAACATTCCGTATTTACACATAAAGTGCACAGGAAAATTTAAGAAGAAAAACAGAAATCGTGTTTACATGATCCCAGCTAAAAAATGTAATTATAACTATTGAATGCTTCTTTTTGTGATTTCTTAGGGTTTTAAAAGCGTTGACCGTGCGCACATTATTAGAATGATCTTCGGTCAATTCTTTTACACCCAAATGGATTGATAAAAAGAAGCATTCAATTCTTAAATGCTCCCTCATCTGTAGCTTGAAACGGACATGACTGATGGTGGTTTTAATTTCTGTGATACATCTTGACCCCCGTACTTAAAGGTGTTTTAATGGTATCGTGACCATTATACCGTTTCGGGGCGGTTAATTACAATTGTAATACACCGTCATTGATGAAATATATATCTGAATTAAAAACCAATTGTTCAGAGAACAATTGAAGGCCTTTCCACCAGTTTATATCTATTTTGATATTAAAATATAAAAAATCAGTCAAAAATGTCAGTTCATATGGCTTTATGATGTATAGATATGAATTTAAAGCAAAGGTCAAAATCTAGAACGTCAAATTAACCTATGACCTTGACCTCAATTTCAAGGTCACAAACTGAGGATTTCAAATCAAAAGACCCTAGTCTCTAATATGTATGGTTAATAAGTGATATCACTTTAAACATAATTTAAGATATGATAGGGGCTAAAACTCCCATTCATTGTTTACGCACCCTTTCAACTAAAATTATTTAGTTACCACATGTCGCAACTAACAATTTAGACAAAATAATTTGTCGATATCTAATAAGGTTAATGAAAATGAGTGAAAATAAGACAAATTCAAAAATTCGAATATGACCTTGACCTTTGACCTTGACCTAATTTTCATTTTTTTGGACCAAGGACCTCAAATCAAAAGATCCTAGGTCTCTATCACTTATGGTGTTCCAGTTTAAAATACATTTCAAAATTTCAAATACAAAAAGGGAAATAACTCTCATATGGAGCGTTCATATTGCTTCGGTCGAAATTGGACAAATCATGCGAAGGATATAAAGAGCAATTTTATAAAATAAATTTGTCGTAATCTTTTACGGTTGCCAAGGAGTTGCGATCACAAGGAAAACAGTGTTTGGGGAGATAACTCCTACAAAGAAAAGTATTCGGTTACGCAGGGTAAATTTCAAAAGCGCATAAACTGTTCGATATCATATACCAAATATCTAAGCGACATATTGCGAAACAAATGTTTATCGCAAGAACAAAATTTGGCGGAAGAAAAAAAAAAATAATCAGAAGAAAAACAATAGGTCTTTCCACAGAAAAGTGGAAAGACCTAATTAAAAATCCGATATAAATTTACGACGCTATGTAGGATGTATGGTTTAAAAGGGTAATGCTAATTTCGTCATTCATACATATTATTGCTTTAAATTTTATTATTATTTTTCAGTCACGAGTTTTTCACGCTGTTTTTTTTTCTAGCGTACTACGTTGAAAGAATTCAATTTCGACAATAGCAAGTACAAGCTATCTTTCAATTTATACAAGTGTTAGATTCGGTTAAACCCCGTTAACATTTGCAGTTCTGATAAACTTATTAGTATATCCATGGAAGTAAGGTCAATATTATACGTCCATGGTATAGCTGAAACAAGACAGTAGCCGAATACTGGTTCAAGAGGTTTCTTTTGAAACTATTTTTGTTTGTTTTAGTGTTATTTTGTCTCAAGTAATACATGCAGGAAGTCGACAAAGATAACTTTCATATAAAAGATTAATTCGACCAAATTTTTATTCGCATTTCTAAATTTCACAAAGGTTGTCTGTTTTCCATTACTTTCTTTGTTGTGGTCTGAAGATAAACAAATTACCGTGGTGTGGTGGTTAGTGCATCTGACTACTAACACAAGGGTTCCTGATTCGATTACCGTTCCGAGGAGATAATTTCAGGGAATAAATTTCGGCTCTCCCTTGACATCAGTTGCGAGCTTGGTCTTGAGGAAACAAGGATAGTCCGTCAAAAGAGGACGATAAATGGCTGACCCGTGTTAAGAGGGAGCCATATTTCTTGCACGTTAAAGACACCAACTGAAGACACCATTGTAGATTTCGAAAAAGAGTAGGCTAATGCCGCTACAAGGCATAACTCGCATCCGCAACGTGGAAAGGGATTAATATAAGCTGCAATAACTTGTTTCCCAATCCACTATAAATAAATATGTTTAAACTAAACAAATGACCATATTGGCAAACAACTGTTTATTTAAGGAGGTAGACCTAGGTTAAGGGAAATAACTCTTAAAATCCTCAGTACGTTTGTGTCAGCCATTTTCATGAATATGTTTTAAGCTTCTAGGATACATAGATTATTTCCAATCTGTTTCAGGTAAATGCTTAAAATTTATTCACAAAACTTGGCTTTTACAAACGCATTACTGATTTAAGGAGTTATCTCCCTGAACCAAGGTCTACCCCCTTAAGACGAAGAAGTACTCTTAAGGTAGATAGGGTGTCTTCCTCCATTTTGGATTTTGAAATACTAGAAAACAAGGTCTAGATCTTTGATGAAATGTGCAAGATATAATAATTATATTATAATATAGAAAATGCCATGTTTGATCATATTTATGATTGTATTTTACAAAAACAAGAATTCTTTTGTTTGATTCATTTTTCCCAACTTTGTCAAATAAGGGGAGGCAACTCAAATGCAAGGGCAGATAATTCAGATAGTGTTACTTTTACAATAGAATGTGTTAGGAATTTACCCATTTTTACACGTAGCAAGAAAACGAGTCCGGTGACCCCATTTTTTCTTTTTCTTATCTGAAAGCATAATATTGGAGCTATCTTCTCAAATTTGATCTCAAAATTCTATGGTGTGATTTGCGTTTTATGGCGGAAAAATGAGTTTTCCATGCATAATCTATACAAAATCTTTACAATTTTGCACAACCTGTAGTGTGAAAATAAGTCCGGTGACCCATTCTTTTTATTAATGTTTTTAAACAAGCAGGATATGAACTACATTTTGGCAAATTATTAAAAGATTCTATGGATTATAATTTAGACACCCCATCTACCTTAATAGAAAGACTGCATGATATTGTGTATCTTATCATTATCCTTATGATAGACTGCTTACATTTAATAGCAAATATTATATGTAAGACAACAGAACACATACAAATCACTCCTAACAATTGGAAACACTGTAGAATATGGGCGGACTCTGAATAATTTAAGATTTTTCGCTTTTACAGGTCAAATGACAAATGAGTCTAGCGACTGTAATTGATATTCATAAGCTACTTTTAAATTACCACTTGTTCAGGGATTTTTTCGTTAATTTTTAACAGCACCGGTCCATTCATTGAAAAAATGGCCCTCAACCCATTCCCCTTTTAAAAAAAGAATGGTCGGAACCACATTCAGCCAACAATGAAATCTATATTAAAAAAAAGTTATCCCTTTTCAGCCTATGTTATTTTGTACCTATGTAATTGATATCTGTCATGTGATGAGAATGGGTTTATTTGATAAATGATAAATGATTTCCTTTGTAGACGCGAAATGAAACCAAACCTATCGTGATAAATATCATACAACTTCTCAGAAGTCAATCACAAGTCACGTGTCTCAATGAAGTCATCCCTGTTTTATGATGTTACAATAATGGCTACAAATATGATGTTTTATGATGTAATGGCTACACATATGATGGAGGTATTTGAAGATATTATATACATTCTGGTCATTCTAGAATTCAAAATTGCCAAGTACATGTTTGCGAAAACTTAATTACTTAAATTTAAAATATTAGACTTTCGTGTTCATTTAGCTTGTTCGTGATAATTAGATAGTATCCAGAAATAAATTTTGTAAAAAGAAAAGATAATTTTTTTCAGTATTTTACTTATAAAAGGACTTAGTTTTTCTGCCAGGATACAATACATTCACTCTATTGTCAAAGTTTTAAAATTTTAATAACTTTCTTACACTATCCTGGATTTGTACCAAACTTGGACAGAAGCTCACAACTCAATATGTAATGAATAAAAACAAACACAGAGTACTTGAATTTTCTAAACTATCCGTAAAACAAAAATGCAATGTCCAACTGGAAAGTTGCTGCCTATAAATGAACCAAAAAATCTTTTTTTTTATATTTTTTTTAAATTTTATATTGCACTATTAATTTGATTTAAAAAAAAGTTTCTGTTGAAGTATCTTATATTTGTATATGCTGTTGCTTGTTAAAGTATTTTTCGTATTTAATACAACAAATTAATGAAAAAAAATATTAAAATTTTTTTGTACAATTGAAACATTTTTTTGTCACTTTTTCTCAAGTAGTGTTGTGTGATTAATTTTAGAAATTTAGTCTTATTTCATTTTTATAATAATTTAATATTTATTTCAACTTAATTTTGCTAGTATCAAGGGTTCTATTTTACAATTTTTGTCTTTTTAGAATTTGTTTATAATTCCATTTTTTACTACAACACAATTTTGCAAATACTTCATTTATGTTTGTGAATTTTTAAAGAGTAATATTTAATGCTTAAATATACTGACTGTATTTTACCTTTTATTAATTAATAATTGTTATAACAACACCTATTGTATTTTGTTTGTAGGCATAGATTGAATATATTTTTATCAAATGTTGGCATAGGTTGAAGACACCGTTGCAGCAGGGGCGGTATTGTTTCGCTTTATTGTTTGGGTTGATTTTCATCTCTTTTGCCTTATTTTTCTCTTAATTGTTATTTGTTTTAAATTAATCTGATGTCTTCAAATCATTTATCAAAAGATAAATAAATTTGAAAATTCCTTAGTTAATTTAATATTGATTTTTTATAAATTAAAAAAAAAAATTTCATAAAATGAATAAATCAAAATAATGGTATGATCGGGTTTGCCATTCTGTACATGATGTATGCCGTTTCCTTCAAGAGCATGCATACAGAGGGCGGTGTTATTATTTTTTTTAAAGAAACTTTATGTGCAGTTTGTCCATAGATATAATAATGATAAAAATTCGAAACATACATGTAACTAGCAATTTATGCGCATCTGGTGCAGGAAAATTGGTACCGTTAATGTTATTACCAGCAGAAAATTCTTTTGTAAACGTTTTGCAATAGATGATTTGAAAAAAAGGAGTAGGGGCATTAAGGCCTGGTTTTGGCCCAAAAAAATAAAGTGTTTGATAACTATTTCAAATTATCACATAATGTTTAGAAATGCATAGGGTCAAGCAATATAAATGAATAATTTAATTTTGGATGTAACGCATTTTCTGATTGGCTGACGTTATTTTGTTATCAGCCCATAGACATAATTTAGTCATGTGACCGTGACGCCATCAGCGTTTGTTCATGGTTTTCTACGTGTTTAAAATGAAATTTAGAATTAAATTACAAGGAATTGATTGTAATATTTTTTTTTCTGCTATTCGAAAATAACATACAAAATGTGGTGCACACTGTTAAATAACCCGCTAACGCGCGTTATTCAGTGTGCACAAATTTTGTATGTTATTTCTTCATGGACAGAAACAATATTACAGTCATTCCTTAAATAACATAAAGTATTTTCATCTTATGACGTCACAATTACGTCATAGATGTACTGTTTTCACAAAAATGATGAAAAATACCAAATTTATAGAGTTTCCTATCTTTATTTCTGTTGTGGAAACATCGTGCGCAGCCAAGAAACAACAGAATAATCACACCAAATATAAAGTTGTTTCTTGGGTGCGCACATACTTTTTCAATCTAAAATATACTTAGAATTTGATGAAAAACAAGGAAAATCACGAAATTGTACATAATATGCATATTAAGTCATGATTTGTTGCCATGGTAACTTGTTCAATGTCAAATTTGTTTTGTTTCTATGAATACTTTGTACCTTAGTCAAGTTTTCAGTAATTTAAGAATATGGATGATAACTTTTAAATTTGGAGTAATTTATGGGCCAAGTAATGGCCTTATTGCCCCTACTCCTTTGTCGTAACTAGTGTCTTTCAACACCAAATTATAACCAGTAAGTAATAACAAGTTCTCCAAAAAGCATACTTAAAGGTGGGTATTTTTTTCAATTTTGTATAAAGTATAATCTAAACTACTTTGAAATAAGTTTATTTTCAGCACTTAATTTTTAAATCGCATGACGTTCCATGGGTCTTATCATAACCAACGGGTATTGTAATATTTTTATTCCACTGAGATGCAATGCCACATATGAATAAATTGTCTTCTCAAATCAAATATGTACATGTTTAACTAGTAATATAACTTTCTCCTAACTTCTATTCATATCTCAGAATCTATTTTAAGATAAAATTTAACTAGAGTAGGAAAAAGTGATATAAAATCAACACCTCCGTCCTTCACAGGTTAAATAAGCAAATTTTAAAAATCTAAAAGAAAAATAAATAATTATGTACTCAAAATTTCATTTGAAAAATTATCTTTTTGAGTAGGGAGCTATACACATAAATTGATAATTTACCATAAATATAGACCAATAAGTGACAGCTACAATTCCACCCATATATTTGTTTAAGAACACAAAGAAATGTAATGACACACTGAACAATTCTGAGTAAGGGAATATGGGCAAACAATGTGTGTGACGTAGACAGTGACACATTTTAAAATAACATTCATAAAAAGGATTTTTTTATACTTCAGGTAATGTTTATTCTTCTTTGTCTTAAGAATTATTTCGAGCTTAATATGAAATAATCTAATAAATATTTTGCAGTGTAATGTTTCTTTTGAGACATGTTAAATGATTGCTTGTAAGTTCCTTAACGTCCAGGGGCAAATAGTTCATGCATGTTCAGGACGCCATGCATAAAGTAGGTTGGAAAAATAAATAATGATACTAATAAAATCGGTCGAATTCGTTACATAAATATCTTAAGTAATCAGTGAACTATAAATTACATTTACCCAGCTTAATTTGACATACAGAGATATAGGATGAGCTTCAATTAGATTCAATCATTTCTTTTTCATTATACGTATAAAAAATAATAAATTTTAGAATAATGCGAGATACACATAGGGGAATTAAAATAAGGAAAACAATGAAAAAAGAGATAAACATTGAAATCAAACGTACTTCCATTGACTGAAACTGATTCTTCGAATGTAAAAAGCTTAAGGATTCGATAGTCGACATCTTAACGTAACAAATAAAGCCTAACGCGTCAAAAAGGCAACACCAAGTTTATAGACAACACCAGTTTTATAAACAAATGCTTTTTTTGACATTCAAATTATGTACTGTATGGTTGACAAATATACCATTAATAAGTATATTCATTAAAAATTTTAATGATTACTATTTGAATCTAAGACAGTGCCACCAAGCACATTACATTGCAATATTGTGACTTGTTGACCAAGTCCAATGCAGTAAATGTTTATAGAGTTACAGCTGATTTTATTTAGTGTGTAGCTAAAGGTAATATATCTTTGGTTAGCTTGCTTGCTAGCTGAACCATGAAGTCATTATTATGTAAGGTTTTTAAAGTAGCCTAGTCTACAGACATATAGATTGGTTATCTATCGGAATAGTCTATTCTTAATGCCCGCGTCACACTGTCCCGATTTTTACGCCGATGGCAAACACGATTATGGAAATTTTCTAAATCGGGACTGATCGTATCCAGATCGGACTATTCGTATAGTGTCATCTTTACCATCGTAGAAAACCATCGGCCACTTTTTTCTAGCCTTGGGGACAACTTCGGGAAGGTTCTAAATTTTTTAACATGTTAAAAATCCCCGAAGTTCGTCCGATGTATGAGGGTTCGTATTGATTCGTAAACACCATCCTCACATCGTAATGTCACCGAGAATGCATTTTGAACATCGTATTGCATTCGTGTTTCCATCGTTTCCATCGGCAGTTTTGACATTACGTAGTCTACAGAATGAATCACGAAGCTACCCAAGGTCTTACATGGCAAACACGACTTCTTTAAGACCTCGTAATCCCGTCGTGATGTCATCTAATAAAAGTACAAGGTGACAAGATGGAACTACGACGGCAATTAATCCAGCTAAATGTAAGTTAATTTTCGCGCTTAAATACATTTAAAGTGCCATGCGCGATATGCACTGGTCAGTCTAATACGACAGTTAAGAAAGACGTTCACAAAACATGGAGCTCATATCATATGATTCCATGAGAACAAGAAAGGCGACAGCGTTGTTTCTATTAATTCAAATGGAACAAGAAGAGCAGGTATTACAGGCTCAGGATTTACTTTTACAAATAAAATATTATTTTTTGTCAATTTTTCATATCAAATAACATAATGAAAATCATAAACGCGCCTCGTATACCAACACTGCAGGTACACGTATATAGGGAAACCAACTTTTTCTTCATTATTCTGATTTTTTATGTATCGTCTGAGTTGTTGTCACACGAATGTTAACTCCATAAACATTTTGCTTTCTATATGTCATATTTTGCCGCATTTGTTGCTTTCCCCACATCCTTCCTTTAGTCTATATTATTATGATATTCTCCTGGAAAGAGCTCTTTTTGAATAAAAGGGATCAACGAACCCATTACCGTACCTTTAAGATAGATCAGTAAACATGGGCATAATTATGGGTGATTATTCAGACTAGTGCAAACATTTAACAGTTCAAACAAGGCAATGCCGAGCGTGGCATCCCCTCGTATGTAACATATTGGGGACAAATATGGACACTATATTTGTATATGACACATGCAGAAAATGGTGAATACGCATATTTGATACATATACTATTTTTTTTTAGAAATCAACCAAATTAGTCAGTAACTGGAAATACCCACGGTCTTCCGTCTTATGATTAAACCCAAAATTAAATGTACAATATAATGTATATTCAATATTGATCAAACAATTTAAAACGCGTGATGCCTTCGTCATATAATTTAAATGCATCGTAAGCTGTACACGACGTCTTTTAGACATCGTATGGCCATCGCGCCATCATCGTAAACCATCGTGTAGCCTTCGTGATCCATCTTGTAGGCTTCGGCTGAGATATGAAGCTTAGATACCGTCTTCGGTTAACCTTCGTATGTACATCTTTTGCTATCGTATATACTTTCGGTACCCTCGTATAGACTTCGTTATTCATCGTACTTGCTTCGGTCACTTTTGGGTATTTTAACGAGATCGGGACCAACTTCGTACGAACTTACAATTTTCGCATTCGGGTGTCCATCGTATATAAAAATCGGGACAGTGTGACGCGGGCATAAAGGAGAGTAGTTGACCTAACCTTAAAATGACGTCAAGGGTCAGCTAGCAAGCAAGCTAACCAAATATATTACCTTTAGGTACACACTCAATGAAATCGCTGTAACAGGCTTGGCCACTGTCCTATTCTAGTATATATGATTCTTTATTGGGTTTTATGTTTGTATATGTGTTCAATTGGCTTTACGATACTAGTAGTTAAACATTATAGCACTACTGTAACTTCTTAATAGAGAGGAAAGTCGCTTGTTTGTTTCTCAATATACTTCGGCCTAATTAATGATATTTATTATAAATTGTATAAAACAACAGAAGCTAACCCATTAATAAGATCATGAACATCAAATGACTTTGCCTTCTACATCCTATGGAAAATCTATATTTAGAGCATACAATTTTGATTGGATTCAAACGTTTAGTTTTTTTAACAGAATAATGTCAATATTAAGATATCTATTTCACCTGTAGCATGCAAGGGTGGCATGGACTTCAATCCACGAAAGCGTGATATACAAATGTGTTAAACATGGACTAATATACATTTACAATTAATATGTGCTCTGCATGCGCACTTACAATAAATGCTTTCCTTTATTAAAAGATATATGCAAAAACTGTTTATAAGACGAA
The DNA here is from genome assembly GCA_019925275.1 of Mytilus edulis. Classification (NCBI taxonomy): domain Eukaryota; kingdom Metazoa; phylum Mollusca; class Bivalvia; order Mytilida; family Mytilidae; genus Mytilus; species Mytilus edulis. The sequence continues at coordinate 56,536,023 of CM034351.1, read as the reverse complement.
TCTTACCTAACGGATTGGACATTTTTGGTATATGATAATACATAATTTTATATGTAATGTTTTTCTCGAATAGTTATTCCGATAAATTAGAAGATAATTTATCTAGTATGATCTTTGCAAAATTAATCGGAAGCTTACTTATACGCATTATATAATGCACGTTTAAGTACACGTTATAATTTGTGATTAGCTTCAATGTTTCTTTTTGTGGAAAATTAGAAAAATAAATTTGAACTCTATTTCCTCAAGTAATTTCGTTTGAGCGATAAGGCCGTTCTTTTCTTTTAACGCCGTTAAATAAACCAGGCGAACGGAATAACAAAAAGTAGCATCAAATTGGCAAAGAAATATTTTGCCGCCTTTTTCTAAATTTGATCAATAATAAAAAGCGTCATTCAGAGTTTTTTAGCAGTCACCAATAAAGCACAGTGGATTTAAATTTTTACTAAAAGCTATTCAGAATCACGACAGACTCTACTTGTTGATCTAGTTCATGCATAACCCATTTCCCTTAACGAATAGTAAAACTTAGATCAGATTTAATTTTTAAATGAATAGCATTAATCTTACTCTGTAATTTATAAGAACTTGCTCGAATCGCCGAACAAGAACACAATCTTACTCGGTAATTTATAAGAACTTGCTCGAATCGCCGAACAAGAACACAAAAAAACAAAAAACAAAGCGTTGAAATGAAATGATATATGCCAATATTCTAACCTTAAAGTTGTTTTTATTTTTGTTGTTCTCTTAACGAATCATTCAATAGAACATTCATGTTTATACAATAAAGAGCACAAAAAAACTATAAAAAGAACTGGAAATTACATACCTATGTTCCGAAGAAGTAAAACAAAATTCATATCATTAGCAATGTATGCTTTTAATTCACTCGATAGCTTTTACATGCACACGCACACCGTAAAATATCTTCGAAACACCTCCAATCGGATTAAATTACTAATACACTGTACAACACTCACCGTACGAATACGTGTAGATGTTTACAACCTTGTTCTTTTGTCTTTGTTGGATAGCTGTTTCATTTGCAATCATATAATTCTATATTTTTATACTCGTTTATGTCTCTCTCTCAATTAACAGGCTTGCTAGCAAACATCCAGTCAAAAATATAGCTAGGTAACTAACCTTATTTAGAATGTTTCCATTTAAGGAATAACACACGCAAAGTAAGTTGATAATAATATATAATTATAAGAGTTAAAATGATACATGCTTGAGATTGGTGTTAATTTAGAGGACCTTTATACAAGGAATGTCATCGAATTACCACTGGAAGTATACTATAATGATATGCGTTTAAACACATAATAGAAATTATTATCGCTATTTTGTACGGAAGCGTATTAGCGTCTCACATTTTTTTCCCTATCTTTGCGTTGTAACGCAAACCTTTGCGTTATAACGCAAATATCTTGATTTCAATTATTCATTAAGTTTTGTATATATGTCCGTCTGTCATTCATTTCGGATGTGAATTACTAGTAGATAAAAAAAGAAACATACATACAAGGCCAAATCATTATAATAAATATGCATAGGAATAATGGAATACTTGAAGTGCAATTTTACATAAATTATGACTGATTTGTCCATCAGAAAAGTATATAATTTAACAAGAAAATAGATATAGTTTAGTAAATAGTCATATTCAAATTGAAAGATCAAAAATAATGTCATACAATTGCGAAACCTCCAAGTCAAATAGACAAAATGATCTTTCTGCTTTTAAAATGAATTATTAAAAAGGAAACAGTTTTTTTAATCTCAGAAAATGATCAAGATTCTTTGATAGAAAGTCATTGAATTTTCATTTCAATATAATGAAGTATTTTTAAGATGCTTTGGTAGCAATTTGAATAGAGAGAACATAATTTTATGAATAAAACATCTTCATTCTTTACATTTATTGCCAAAGGGTAGCTTGTTTGAATCTAACCTACTTTACACAAATCTAAAACGAGAGCTTACTTTGGAAGTATATTTATATTCGGTTATAGCTATATTAGCAGGGTTGATTTTTTTCTTCGGTATAACCTCAATTTACTCGATTTTCAACATGGATATGTTTTTTTTTTTTTTTTTTTTTTTGGGGGGGGGGGGCTTTATAGTTTGTTGTTCAGTGTGAGCCAATGCTGATACGCTTCCGTAATTTTGTGCATTTTTCCTTTGATCTTTTTTTGTGATAATTTTCATATCATACTACTCGCTTGAGATGGAAAATTATCGTTAGAAACTAATGGAACCACGTGGCGTTGTTGATGAAATTGACAAAAATTGACAACATCGTCCTAAGTAAAATAGCGATAAACAGATTATCATTGGTCATCTCAACTCGATTGCTTTTCTCGCTTTCGCCGTGACCGGCTCAAGCGAGAAAATGAATCTCGTTGAGATAACCAACGATAAGTATTGACGAATAACAACCAGACATGTGTTACTCCATTTATTTAAGAATTGAAAGCCTCTTTTAGGAAATTTAATTGGGTTTAAATTCGTTGACCGAAGTATATTTTGTATGAAGCACGGAGGCGCTTCATTCTAAAAATGTGCGCACAGTCAACGATTTTACAAACCTAAAAAGTTACTAAAAGAAGCATTCAATACTAATAATGTAATTGTTTGGCTGGGATCATTAAAACATGATTTTTATCAAGTTTTTCTTTTATTTACCCGTTCACTTGATTGTGCAAGCTCGTGTCATCATGAATGTAAGTAACATTTCGTTCTGAAATAAAAGTCAATCTTAGAATGACCCGCTATTGCTGTTGGCCAATCAAAATAACGTATTCTAATGAAACATACATGTAATGAATTATTTAAGAATGGAGAGAGACACCAGAAATCAGAGTAAAGAAATATTCATATTATAGCCCTACTTTATTGGAGATATTTTACCGTGAAAATTCAAATCTTTCCAAATGTTTTTTCAGTCTAAACCACAAGATGGAAGATATTGTTATAGAATATATTCGTAGAATTAATATTATTATGCAGATGGCGATATCAATATCATTTCGTGCATAAAAATAACACTGTGAATGGAAATGGGGAATGTGTCAAAGAGACAAAAACCAGACCAAAGAGCAGAAAACATCCTAAGGCAAACAAGGGGTCTTCAACACAGCGAGATAATCCCTCAACCGGAGTCGTACTCTAACTGGCCCAAAAACAATTAAAAAAAAAGATGCATTGAGCCGTAATCAATTTCTCCTGGTTATTGATTACAAGATCGTTCAACATTTCATGAAGCAGAAGCAGTTGGATAATTTGTTTTTAGTGTTGCGAAACATACCATGGCCATCTTGTCTCTTTCTGTCATGTTCTATACCTTGTTTATGTATTTTAAATATGTAAAATAAAATCCAACAAAATTATAACGCATGAATACATTTGACAAAGCAGTATACAATGTTTGAGCACAGTTTAAAAATATCTGATGTATATAGACATTAAGTTGATTAACAAAACAAGACAAACAATGTGTCGTCTGTTTCTTTGTGGACTAGTTTCCATCCTTAACAAATGAACTCCTTCTTCCGCGCTTGGTTAAAAAGCAATTTACGAATTATGTTGAAACTCTATATCAAAACGTCAAGTTAACAAGTTTCAGTAGTACATGCATAATTGAAAATGGACATGGGGAATATGTTGAAAAGACAACCACCCGACCAAAGAGTCAGAACATTTCTTTAGCTTCGGACAGTCGAAAATGCATTGTACAAATAAACTTCACATACAATATATATATATATATAAGCTTACTTACTATAAAGTAAAAAACAGCAAAATTGGAAGAAAAAGATAATACTGTTCCACAGCTCTTGTGAGAAAAAGAAGAATAAAGAGCAATCTTTTTTATATAAGCCTGTCATACAGACGTGTAAACAAAGTCTTTTGGTTTCAAGGTAGAGTATCACCTGACAGTCTAGCCTATTATTAATTATTTTTTATAGATATATCTATAATTTCTTTACTAGTATTCATCAAATGAATTTTCTTGCGGAAAATTGATCTAGTTGAAATTATCCCGAAACTAGCAACGAAAGACTCGCCCCCTACAGAAACTAGTACTAAATAAACTAAAATACAAAAAAATACAAAAAAATAATAATAAGTTAACAAACACACCGTAACCGAAAAAAAAAGGAAACAAAACAAATTAACTCTTAAAAGTCTGCTAGATTTGTAGACAAACCCGCTGCATGTGTTTTCACCTGTCCTAAGTCAGGACTCTGATGTTCAGTAGTTGTCGTTTGTTGATGTGGTTTATACGTGTTTCTCGTTTCTTTTTTTTATTATATAGATTAGACTTTAGTTTTTCCGTTTGAATGGTTTTACACTATTCATTTATTTGGGCCCTTTATAACTTACTGTTCGGTCAGTGAACCAGGGGCCGTATGCATAAAACATCTTAACTTAAGTATTCCTTAAACTTAGATTTCACTAAGAATTTCCTTAGTTAAGTCAAATTTTTAAATGGTATGCATAAACTTACTTAAGTATTCACTTAACTAAGGAATACTTAAATCGGAACCTTTCTCTAGTTACCGTATGATAAATATTAGCTCATCACATGTTCTCATCCGTGTAAAAGTTTGTTATGATTATTTTAATTTATTGATCAATGCATGCTTTTATTTTAAAGAGCTGGGGTTAAATTGATATAGACATGTAAAACAATTCAATAGAACGTAACATAGTTTAATGATGAACAATTGGCGCATATAAGACAACGCTTTTTATGGTTGATGCTTTGACGGATGAGCATTGGTAACCCAAAACTTTCCTCTACTTAATCTTTAATTATCTTTCATGGGTGTAATATTTTCTGGAGACAACAATATGTTTTAAACTCTAACAAAACATGATCAAGGTTAAATCAGTGGCGTAGCACAAGACTGAGTACAGCATTGTAAGCATGCATGTGCTAAGAAATAATTTTACAAAACACTTTTTTTCAATAAAATGTTCACTTATCGTTGAGCTTATTATGCGCTGCCATCTCCCTGTCCAGAACCCTTGCCTACATTTGCTTATAGTTTAAAAAAATCTATTTTGATGTGAAATTAACATTTTTATCACTTCCCTTTTACAACAAAAAAAGGGGGAGAGTAGATTGTTTTCCAGAAATCCATATACAAACTAGGGTATATTTCAAAAGTCCTACAATCTTTACTAAAACAAATTATTACAGTAAGTATATTCTCCACATCTTAACGAACTTAGAAATATTTTCGAACCGCAATATATCTCTCGGAATATATAAGGTAATATGAAAAAAATAGCTTAAAACGAGTAAGGTATCACAAATACCTTTATAACCGACGAATTCCATGGGGACTTCTGACTGCCGTAACAGTGATTCCAAACAATCAACCTAATTGTTTCATATCCCCCCCTTTTATGAAAGAAATCCACCTCTGGTAGGTCTTAAAACTTTTCGATATTGTCCCGGTAAGTGAACAAAAAAATAGGGTATGCCCTACATCTTTAGAATAAAACTGAATTGAAAGTTCAAATGACGCACCACCCCCACCCAACCTCATACAAAGTGATTTGTTGATTATACGTGATTCGAAGAAAATAACGATGATCTTTAATATTTACTTATTATTTAGCAATAAATAAACGAATAATTAGTTTATTACTGATATATATATTAATCAATCAAATTGTAGGTAACATAATAATGTTCTACCAAAAACGCAAACTTTCGACTAATTTTTAACTATTTTTGAAAATTTAAGGTAGCTCTATAGGTACCTTAGACTTAAGTGTTATCTTAGGCGTTTCCTTAGTATAAGGAGTTTTATGCATACCACTTAAGTTTTGTGGGCGTGACTTAAAACAACTAAGATTTTAATTAGGAAATACTTAGTTTAAGATTTTTTATGCATACCACTTAGATAAAAAGGGCGGAGTTTCCTTAACTTAAGTGTTTACTAAGGAAAATCTTAACTTAAGTAGCTTTATGCATACGGGCCCAGGGCTCCGAGTTGAAGACCGTACTTTGACCTATAATGGTTTACTTTTACAAATAGTGACTAAAATGGAGAAAATAATGTCTCATTGACACTCATACCAAATCTTCTTCTATCTATATTATATGTAATCCGAACACTTACCTCTTACACAGACTTGGATATCCTGTAGCATGCAAACTTACTATTTTTAAACGGTCATTTTTGCGGTAAAGGTTTGTTCATTGCTGAAGACCGTACGGTGACTTATAGTGATACCTTCAGAGAAAGAAAAAAACATCAACCCCGCCTTTCATTAAAGAAATAATAAATTAAGCTTACTTACTAGATAGTCCTTAGAGGAAACAAAAGGTACTACTCCAACTGCCTCAGGAAAAGTAAGGACAGATTGAAATAGGTCTCTCGTTTTTATAATGGTTGTATCATGTTTATAATCACGTCAAGGATTACGTAGATGTGTAAACTATATAGATAGACCAACGCCGTAGAACGGAGTTATTTAAAAGCATCACATTACAGTCTCGCTGGTGATTAATTGTGTTTTATTTCTTAGACTTGTTTAATGGGTTTTCTATTAATCAGAGGCCACAAGGAATAATGAACTCAGTTGATGAATAAACGAACTCAGAGAAATTCAAAACGAAAAGTAAATAATAATATGCCGAAATCAAACGCTCAACACATCAAACGAACGGATAACAACTGTCACTTTCCTGACTTGGTTCATGCATTTTCTTATTTAGAAAATTATGGTTTAAACCTGGTTTTAAAGCTGGCCAAACCTCTCACTTGTATGAAAGTTGTACAAAAATCCATTATATTATATAACAAACTAAACAGGCATAATAGGTAAAAGTTTCCAAACTAATTGTCAGTTTAATTTCTTCACTCCCTTTCACAAATTTATATATAACAATATTAATATATTTCATGGTTAAAAGCTTCGAATATTATGAAAATTATTGACTAAAATTTACCAGTGACTTTTGAGAGTAGAATATTTTTCATATTGCAGCCTCATAAAACTGTTTAAAAAAAAAAGGCGGAAGGTATTAAATGGACACCCTGCAATTATCAGTCGAAATCATGGCAATAACCGAAAACGCAATCATCTTTACAAACCACAACATTAAAAACAGAAAACAAAGCAACACGAACCCAAATAACCGACTATTGTTAATATCCGATGCTTCGGAATAATAAGATGACAATAGACGCAACGTTAGATATTGCTACTAAGCGTTGTCACATGTAACAATAGTTATCAAAGGTACCAGGATAATAATTTAGTACGCCAGACGCGCGTTTCGTCTACATAAGACTCATCAGTGAAGGCTTATATCAAAATATTTATAAAGCCAAACAAAATGTTCACTCAACTCTTCGAAATTTTGCAGGGGAGAACCGAAGGAAAACTGTGAATATTGTCCATGTTTATTACTTTTTAAAGAACCTACATACAAGCAACAGAAAACTTAGAGAGACATTGAGACGATATCATCAGATGAATTACCAGAAGAATGTGAATGTTTATTAGGTTCTCTCTGTAATTATATTTATTAATGAAAATCTTTCGTATATTGCTCTCTTCTATCAAGGATTTGTATAGTCAAACTAGCTATACAAATCCTTGCTTCTATTAATTTTTAATTGCGGTCTCATGAAATATAAACCTGTGATTTTTCGTGTTCTCTGTTTCGTGTTTAAAGTGTTAACATAACGATTAGATCTGTCTAAATATTAACGAAACAAAAGATTATCACTAATGAATTAACACATTTCCTATTGTAAGTATGTACTACTATTTCACTGAATCAGCAGAATAATCTGATTCAGTGCTAAAATTGGGGAGGGAGATACTTTAATGATATAGGCTTTACTCATTGTTATTAATTACTATTTAACGTTGTCTTTAGTGGAAAGTTGTCTCATTGGCAATCCTACTACATTTTCTTATTTCTATTTAGAGCATCTGCAGAGTTTTTGGGGATTTGGATTGGTCTAAACATTGAACGCTCAAAAACAAGCAAAGCATTCGAACTCTAATGATGCATAAATAAATTTGCATACCTGAGGATCAAAAGGCAATTATTAATTATTTTTTTAGATTTCAGTCCCACTCGCCCAAATGTTGGCTTCTGGTAATTTCTCAAATCGGTTATATATAATAAAAAAAAATGTGAATATAGGTGAAACGTCATAGAAGACTTAATTCTTTGGCTTCGTGCTTAATGTGTTAACATTTGGTTTTTTTTCTGAATTATATTGAAACTTAACATAATAACCTATCAATTAACAAATCTACTGTCGTGATCAGAGATCAAGCTGAATCAGCAGAATAAATTGTTATGTCGGCGCAGGACTTAAACATAAATTTAACACTTGATAGAATCGGATGTACATTTCTTTATTTACCCGATCAAAAACGTTAAAAAGTAAAAGATGAAAAAAAGAGGGACGAAAGATACCAAAGGGACAGTCAAACTCATAAATCTAAAACAAACTGACAACGCCATGGCTAAAAATGAAAAAGACAAACAAACAACAGCACAATTGTGAGGATGCAATAATACAAAAACACGTGAGAAACTTTGAAATCAAAAAGGGCATCAAATATAAAGAATAGCAAAAAAGCAGGAAATTTTGTTTTGTGTAATTTCTTGAATGAATCCGGAACAACATATACCAAGAGGCAATCAGGTTCTCTAAGTCTTCTTGGTCCAATTTGTTTTGAATATAACATTCAGCTATTACTTATATATTTCAATACAAAATTCTTTTAAAACGGATGAAGATTTATATGCAGTCTATTACCATTGTTAATATCTCAATAATCTAATTTTGGATGTAACGCTGATTCTGTTTGGCCGGCATTGTTTTGTCTATCAGCTCATATTATTACTTTTGTCATGTGACCGTGACGTCATCAACGTGTTATTTATAGTATAACTAATCACCGTATTTGAATATCAAAAATAAGACAACGGGTGACCGAACGACGCATGGATTAAACGAGTGCGCAGCACGAGTTTAATACATAGCGGCGTTCGGTCACAAGTTATCTTATTTTTGATATTCAAATACGGCGATTAGTTATTCTTTTTATTACATTGGTAAATGGCTTTTTTTTTTGTGAAATTAATGTAAAAAAAGTAAGGAACTATATTTTTTCCTACGCATTGACAATTTGTTTTGATCCGACGTTATCGACGTCTTGATAACGCCTATTGTTGTATGACGTCAGAGAGTGAAATAACCACGTTTATTTCACATGTGAAATTATCGGTTTTTATCTAACTGGGAAATCAATGTAATTCATTGCAACCAATGTAATAATTAAATTTAATTTGGAATTTAGAATTTAATCATAAGAGATAACTGTAATAATTTTTTTATGTTAACGCGTGTTATCCAGTGTGCACCACATTTTTGATATTTTTTCCTCAGAGACAAAAGAAAAATATTACAGTCATTCCTCAATTAAATAAGTAGAAAAGATCAAATCAGATAAGACACAAAACTCAATGAGTGATATCAGATGCGTCGACAGGGTAACCCTCCTATGCTTTGCATGTATCATCCTCGATGTCAATCCATAATCAGTCAAAATGTCACAATCGGAAAAAGGACACAATAAGTAAAATAACAGATCAGGCGAAAATCCCGGTTTTTAAATATCTAAGTCTGCGAAACCATTTCACCATCGTTTTCTTCATATGGAAATGCCTGTATCAAGCTAAGTCAGGAATGTGACAGTTGCTTACCCTTCGTGTGGTGTTTTTGAGCCTCTGAGCTTTGATTTTGTTCATTTGATAATAGACTTTCTGTTTTGAATTTTCCTTGGAGTTCGCAATTTTTTTTTTAATGACTTTTTATCTAGTGAGTCGATACATTTGTACATTAATCAATAGTGGTCAACCAGTTTGGGATGGGGACGGTTAAACTTAGGAAGTGTTTATTTCAGTCGTGATAATTATTAGGAATTTTGGGTCCTCAATGCTCTTCAACTTTGTACTTGTTTGGCTTGATAACTATCAAATAAGCCTGGTACCTTGGATAATTATTCCTCATATCTCTGTGGGTTCAGATTTGTGTAGGGACCACATAACTGTTGGTAAAGTGTTTATAGATTTTTGAAGGAATTTGTATATCAACATTTCCCAGTTTTGCACAAAAATGTTTATCTTATGAAACAACGTGCAAATATTAGAAAAAAGAGCAAAATGAAAGTTGTCATTTTTCAATGCAAAAGAGAGTAAAAATTAAATAACTCGATCATTAAAAATATGTACACAGCACATGCATCTGTAAGTTAACTTTTACTCTGCTACCATCATCTAGCATAAGATAGCAAGTCAATAGTCAAATAGATGTGTGTTGAACTCATTAGGCTTTTGTTTTATTCAATGTTTCGAAAATTTTCATGATATTCTTATGACCAATGACATGCAAGAACAAACCTAAAATATTTCTGATGTCAATATTATTTGGAAATCAAGTATTTGCTTTCACATAAAAACAGAAGCACATTCAGTGATTGAAAATCTACTTCATTAATAGAATAAGAGACCAAAGTTTCACCCTGAAAAAATGGACTATAAAACGTACAAAGGCTGTAAACATCATATCTATTTCTACGCAACAAAGTTATAATAATACGTCATTGAGTAAAATAAAATTGTATCCTATAATACGAACAAACTATCAAATTATACTCATTATGTTATACAGTTTCTTGCAGACTATAAATATGATGGTATTATACCGAATTCAATTATAAATAAGGTAATAATAGTTAGTCGAAACTAATCAATTTATGCTATATTTGAAATCAAAAGTAACAAAATCACAATTGAAATCGATAGCGTCTCGAAAGTGTACCATTGTAATAAATGTCTATTAAAGAGGCAACATAAGTATATAAACTTATGTTCTAATTCATAACTTCAAGCGAACATAAATTATTTACAAAATAAACTCAACACCTTTGTATGGGTTCAGCTCGCCTGACAGTGTGCAGCAAAGCTTTAATTTTATTAAAGACAAATGCAACGTAAAAAATGTTCATCAGTGTTACTGTCTGCCTAGGCCGCTGCAGGTAACAAACACAAAAACCAATCTACAAAAATAAAAACAATTTTCATTATGTACGAAAATACATATTATGAATCAAATAAAGATTCTGTTCTTACACACATTATTTTTCACATTAATAAAAAAATAACACAAATGAAATACATTAAGTCGGGTGGGAGGGTGGGAAACTTTACTGCACCAAAAGCGAACCTCGAATGACAATATCTTTAATTTACAAAACCGCCAAAAGTATAGCACGAAATATTTGAAATGACCTTATTCAAATATTATGGTCAGTTCTACCTCGACCAATGAAAAACATTTAACCTATTATATACTTTCAAACACGTGTAATTTCATAAACAAATACACGTGGTAATGTTTACATACCGGTGTACATAACTTTAATAAATATATTCATCATAGATACCATGACTAAATTTAGTATATACGTCAGATGCGCGTATTGTCTACAAAAGACTCATCAGTGACGCTCGAATCCAAAAAAGTTAAAAAGGCAAAATAAAGTACGAAGTTGAAGAGCATTGAGAACCAAAATTCCTAAAAGTTTTGCCAAATACATATTAGTGGAGCGGCGAATGTTGAAAAAGTCGCTTAGTTGACGATTTTAAATTACCTAAATACCTCATGGAATTTAAAGGTCTTAAATTGTCTATCGATTATTCAGCTTTAGAAAAATGTTTGTCGTAAATATCAAATGTGGTACAAATGACGTTAAAAATAGCCTTAACTGACGTTACCCAATTTGCATCGAATACCCCACTGCTGATTCGGTAGACAAATTTCATAACAAACCCGTTCTAAAAAATAATTTGTGAACGAAATTGGCAAATGCAGTTATTCTTGAACTTCATACAATTTAAGAGCATTTTCAAATAGTCCTATATGTAAAGCACAATGCATCTGAAAAATGGTTGAAAATAACACTGAAAACTCATCGTTTTTCACGTAGTACAGCATTATTTGCACGTGCAGTATATGTGTATTTTAAAGGCACAACAGTAAAACCGCCTTATAATACTTTAATCGACCCGATTTACTTTTCTAAGTTAATTCCTAATAAGATAGATATTTGGCTAAATATCTGCTTTTTATCCAGATTTAAAGTCCAAATATTTGTCACAGATTTACCGATATTGTTGTGGTTTCTAGTAACAGTCCTATATTCAGCGATTTATCGAAGGTCATTTGTAATCATTTTCAAGCATATTTCTTGTTCATTTTATAATTTCCGAAGCCTTGAGATTAATTTATGTTGTTTGGTATAGTTTTTTATTCGTTTTTGTTGAATTTAACTTGGAAAGTGAATATCATTGTAGGGTTTGTTTGGATTTCAGGTGTGTTTGATTTGTTATTTATTCAATCAAATGGACAATTTAACAGTCTCGTTAAAACTCACTTGTCTGCCTTTGTTAAAACTGGTCCCGCCAGAAGCCAAAAGAGAAAAGTGGATGTTGGTGTTGACAAATGTATTATCTGCGATTCTTTTGTTAAAGAAATTTTAATAATATCAACAGAATATGGAAGAAAAAGTCTGATAAATGCTGCACCAAAGAGACGTGATGATTTTTTCAGTTATTTGAATAAATTCTGCAATGAAACAGCAAGTGAATTACCCGTATTTAGGTATCATAGGTCATTTTATAAAAGCTACACACGTATTCAGAATTTCAAATTAGTATCCTGTTCTTCATCTGAAAAGGAAACACCAGATATAAATTCCGATTTATCTAATTCTATGGTGCTTGAAAATATTGATCACAATACATCAACGTGTATTATTTGCAAAAAAAGTCTCATAAAAGGATGAAAACAATTACATACAATTTCATCAACTGAAAGGTTAGTCAATCTTTAAAAGCTGCTGTTAGAGCATGCGACGCTGAAATGATTAATCGAAAAGAGCAAGATAATTTGCTCAATAATCCAGCGTATCACGCACCATGTCGGACCACATACTTGACATATAGACCAAAATCCACTGATAAATCTGCGTATGATTTGGCATTTGAAAGATTAGTTGAAAATATGGAGATAGACCTTATTTGTGACAAATAGTCTCTTGTATTGTCATCACTTTTGACAATGTACCAGTCTTTTTTTTTACATCATCAAGTAAGTAAGACATACTGTAATATCTTTAAACTTAAGGCTTAACTTGAGAAGTACTACTACGGATGTCATTGTATTTTTTGCTCAACAAGGTCAAGCTAAATCTAGCATTGTATTTGCTAGCGATATTTCCATTGGAGATGCTGGTAAAGCAGCGAATAACATCCAAGCAGAATTAGATATTTTTGAGATAAAAGCCTACTTAAGTACAACGAACAAACCGATATGCATTTACTTTATGAAGCAGCCTCAATACAAAGAAAAAAAATGAAAAATGTTTATATATCTTATTATTATCCTGCAAATGACGAAGTATCGTTGGACATGTTAGAAGCAATGATGCCACCCTGTTTGATAAGTTTTGTTTACTTCTTGACAAAAAGTCTTTTGAAACATTTTCTTCAGTATCAATGGATATTTCGCATGAAATTCGAAAACAATGTGCTGCTCTCGCAAAGTGCCTGTTGTCAAATTGTAATAACATAACTACTCCATTTAGTCTTAATCTTGCAGCACAGTTGTAGCATGAGTTCGAATCGAAGTCTTTGATTGAAAATTTAAATGCACATGGTTTCTGTGTCAAGTATGACGAGGTTCGGAGGTTTTTGACGAGTGTAGCGAATGCTGAAATAACAAAAATACAAGGTGGTTGTTATGTCCCATTCGGTATAGCTAACTGTGGTTCCTTAATCCAAGAAGGTGTAGACAATATAGACCTTAATACCGAAATGATTGACGGTAAAAACAATTTCACTCGATGGCGCGTGCTATATTCCAAAATTCAGATCTAAATGGAACATTCGGATTTAGTATCAGACAACGGTTTGAATGGAAACAGGACAAATCATTAGTCTATGACATAAAGGTATCCTCGCTAATGCAGTGCTTACCCTTTACCTTTGTTGTGGGTAATTCGTAGAATAATGTACAGAGAGGGATATGTCTTGCCACATGAATTGTCTAGTAACTGTACCGAACAACTTGTTCCTTTTTGACAAATTTAGCCAACCAAAAATAATAATAGCTCCCCAGGTGCTTTTGGTTGGAAAACTGCACAAAATGACAAGTTAGAGCTAGTTTTCTTTGAGAGACAAATGGCATACGACTTTCTACAAGATCTCATTTGTTTGTGTAAGAGTAAGGGAGAAAGCATGCCAGGCAGCATGTGTTTGCAAGGACCAGGATCTTCCATGCAATGATTTATGTTTTTGTCAAAATTTAGGTAGTTGTAACAATGTCCGGGCTTGAAGGTAATTATTTTTAGGCTTTATAACTTGTATACCACGGATTAACTTTAAAAAAGTTAAATAAAACGTTGTTCTGACGTCATGTGCAAATATGAAAAAGATTTGGTATGAACTAACGCATTTCTGCATAACACCACTCATATAATTTTTTGAATAGATTATTAATTTTGAAAAATATCAATGGTATTGTTTCTCCAGATAGAAAATAGGAATTTTTTAAGCGATGACCTTTGACCTTGATTTTCGGTATAATTGTACCAGATTTTATATTTACGACACATATTTTCAAAAACTACACGATTTCAGCTTTCCAATGAGCTATTAAAATCCCATGAGGTATTTAGGTAATTTAAATTTCAACAAAAACGAATGCCGACATACACAGAATCGAACTATTTGAGAACAACTGTAATATTCCTGACTTGGTACATGACATTTTAAGAAAAAATATGGGTCGAAAATGGTTTCATGGCTAGTCAAACCTATCGCTTGTATATCAATGTAAAAGTTATATCACTAAAATGGTAACACTACGTGACAGAAATACAGCACAAACACATGCAAGAACACTCATCACAGAGAAATGCACAAACAAATAATAAAGTAGTCAAAACAACATGCGAACCGAAGAACAACAACGATAATCTTCCATCAATCTACCTAGTCCTCGAATATAAACTTGCTGCCATATAGAGGATATGATGATACCATATTACATTGCTTGTTTTATTTGATAATAAAAGCGCGTTATAATAATTTGTCAAATAAATTCTGTAAAGCAGATGATATTTGTTTTTTTGTATTAAAGAAATTTAGTTTTTAAAGTAGGACTTGCATTTATTGAAAATAAAACTACAAAAAGGCGAAATATATTTTGTGATTTTGTCATTTCTTTTTGAGTGTCAGCAACAGCCTCCTTTAAAATAACGTTATTAACTAGTTTAAGACATTGATTTGATCAAAAGATTTCTTGGGATACAGCTGTTTCATATACTAGTATTTGATTATACTAAACTAGAACACACCCGTGATATCACGGGTCCTTGACTGAATTAAAGTATATAACTATGGGCAAGCTTTATTTTAGTATTAGTAATTGTCATCTGATAAAGTCATGCCGATTATAAGATACGCAGCTTTTCTCTGCTTTCAAGTCTTTCTGTTTGAACCCGTCGAACTGGAACTTATCAATTATTGATAATATTAATTATTTGGAAAACAAAAGGTCCTGCAATGGAGTATTTTTTAATCAACAGCATTGTCATATATAAGTTATAAGTAAAGTTGAATTCTTTGCTTCGCTGTTTTACGTCATGCCCACTAACAAATTGAAAACTGTACCTATACGCCTTATTTTTAGTCTAGATTTTTAGTATTCGTATTGTTTTCTTAGAAAGTCTAACTGATTAAAATACTACAATAGGTAACGATTTTACAATTTAGTAGTGTCAACCCTGTGGTTATGACCCGTGTATATAGCATATTAATCCTGAATACAACATTTGGTGGTGCGCCTGTCAGATGCGGAACGTACATATAAGGTAATAGGTAACAGGTGAATATACTATTGGTATCGGTAGCGGACTCGACCCGGAACTTCTTCATTATTGGCAATATTAATTACGTGGAAAACCGGTGCTTTTCATTTGCGCCAATTGGCATTTCATTTGCGCCAAAAAAATCTTTCATTTGCGCCACAAACCATATTTCATTTGCGCCAAAAACTAAATCTTTCATTTGCGCCAATATTACAGGTGAGTACAGGTAAATACAGGTAAATACAGGTAATAATAGTATAAAACATAAAAATTTTCAAAAAGTCTTTTAATAATGAAGAAACATACTCCTCAGAAATACATGTAATAAGAGTATAAAACATCATACAAGTTATGCTAAAACCTCGATAAAATCATACAAGTCATGCTAAAACCTCGATAAAATCATACAAGTAATGTTAAAACCTGAATAAAACCTTGGTAAAATCATTAAAGTAATGTTAAAACCTTGATAAAAACAGAAAAGAAAGCACTATACACTGGAGAACATTACTGAGACATTTGTTAGCACTATAGTAAAGTTACAAGTCTGTTCTGGCACAAAATTTATATGCAACGGTCTTGATGTAGTCATGCCTTGAAATTTCCCCTCTTAGGTACATGCCATGTTTCTCCATAAGATAGTCAGTTTTCTCTTTCTCCCATCGTCGAACTGCAGCCGGTGTGTCCATAGATCGGATTTTGATGTATGTTGTAGCCTGAATCTTCTTTACAACGTCAACATAAATAAAGTTCATGTTTGGATGTTTTGAATAAAATTGTTCATTGAAATGTGCATGGAATGTCTCCGGTCCATTGTTGGTTCGTTTAATATCACCAGATGCTTTCCGAACTCGGACTCTGACTTGTTGAGATTCTACTTTCTGCTGGTTTACTCCATGGTTGTGCTCGTTTAAAGTTTTTATAATTGTTTTGCTGTCCGCATCAGTCGTAATCCTGGCTTTACAGGTTTTTTTGGTACACCTGAAGGATTTGTCTCCATTTTTTAAAACATTTGATAACCTATATATGTGGTCATCAAATATCACAGAATTCTTTCCTCTGTTTGTCTCAGATTTGACTATGTCCATCTTGACACCTCACACTGGACTGGTGATGTGAACACTATATATATAATTATAACCTTAGTGACTCTCAGTTTTGTATTAGAAATGAGTATGAACTCACACATATATTCAGGGGGAGTTATGTACAAACAAAAAACAAAATAAATCGTAAATAATATTTAACTTTTCCGTTATATTACCTGTCATACCTGTAAAATGGCGCAAATGAAGGTTGTTTTTTTGGCGCAAATGATATATAACCTTGTGGCGCAAATGAAAGGTTTGATTTTTTAAAAATTGGCGCAAATGAAATGCGGAAAAGGGCCTGGAGTGGTGTAATTTTTAATCTACACCTTTGTTCTATATTAGTTATATATAAAGTTGAATTCTGTGATTCGTCGTTTTTACGTGATGACGGCTGACAAATTGGACCTCGTTATTTTAGTATTATAGATAACATATCTAACTAGATAAAGGCAACAGTAGTATACCGCTGTTCGAAACTCATAAATCGATAGAGAAAAAAAACAAATCCGGGTTACAAACTAAAACTGAGGGTTAAACTAAAAAAGAATAAAACAAGATATCAATCTCAAAAGTAAATTTTAAAAAGCGGAAATCTATGAAAGTAAATAAAATCAAACGCTTGGCCATAACACCAATTTGCAACGAAACAATTGTCATATTCCTGGCTTGCATGTTATAGCCATTTTGGTCAACGTGACAAAAATTTGGATAACACACACCAGTTTCTGTGTCATTTGGTCTATTATAGAGAATTATCTTATTGTCAATGTAAACTTGACGATACAAATCAACGTAAAAAAATGTTTAGGGAATTGGATTTTTCTTAAAGGAACAATACATGGTTTGACGATCGGGCAAGCGTCTCATGTTATGTATCCGTGATGCTTATGAATGCTTAGTCAAAATTTTGTAATAGGGTTAAAGACTAGAATATAATGATGATGAAAATTAAATTAAATCAACAAAATGACAATCAATTAAAACCGCCAAATAAACAGATAATATATTAAAAAAAATCATTTGCAAAAAAAAAGATCATGATAATAATATTTGTTTTGATTAGAGCGTTCCTGGAAAAACACACTGAACGCATAATGCTTTTTTAAATTACACATTTTTATTTATTTAAAAAAAAATAATTGACACTTTAACTTAAAATAAGATAATTGATATAGATATAAAAAAAATTATAACTTATGATATGTTTGTACAATACTGATTAGAATTTGTGGAAAATTTTGAGAGCTTAATATTTTGAATTTTTAGCAATGACTGCCTACAATGTGATGGTCACTTGCTTTCATGTCGCATAAATTTTCAAAAACTGGATTGAATTCTATGATAGATAATAACTTTTCATTTATGTTTACGGGAACCATTATTGATATGAAAAGATTAATACATTACTGTTTATGAAACTTTTACCTCAGGAATTGTCTGTCTTAGCTCTATTTAGTTAAACCTTTTCGAATTTTTATGACTTAAGACTCTTCAACTTCCTATTTTATTTGGCGTTTTATCTATTTTGATTCGAGCGTCACTGATGAGTCTTTATTGACAAAACATGTCTCTGGCATACACAATCATATTCCTGGTAGGTGTCTGTGATGTGTGTTTCTTATATTTTACTTCTGTTATATTAAATTGTAAACTGCTGAACGGAAAAAAAGTGACACATGATACTTTTGTCCTTCAGTATATCTCATAAAGGCTGTGACATAAACGGAATTGGGCATAAAAGAGGGACGAAAGATACCAGAGGGACAGTCAAACTCATATATCGAAAATAAACTGACAACGCCATGGCTAAAAATGAAAAAGACAAACAGACAAACAATGGTACACATGACACAACATAGCTCCAAAGAATAAGCAACACGAACCCCACCAAAAACTAGGGGTGATCTCAGATGATCCGGAAGGGAAAGCAGATCCTGCTCCACAAGTGTGGCACCCGTCGTGTTGATTATGTGATAACAAATCCGTTTAAGTGACGTTAATTTCGTAAACTTTGTCATTTGATTAAAGTATACACCATTTGCTACTAACAAACTATTACAATACACTGTTGATATTATTCATTTTCAGTAAACTATAGCTATGAAGATATAATCACGTGCACAAATGATTAAATAATGTGATCTGTCCTACATTCATATCGACGTCAATTAACACATCTTGTAAATATGATTTTAGCTAAACAAAAGTTTAAGGTACACGTTAACAAATTTATTAAAAGAAAATAAGTAATTGTTACACGCCATTATCTATCAACTGATAATTAAAATCTTAAAGATAGTCCAAACAAACGAATATTGCTCATAAGACATGTTTTTCAACGTAATGTTTAGATATATATAATGTTTAAAGTATACATTAAAAAGATACATTTAACAAAACTCATTATAAATACTTGACATGTTATCTAGGTTGGCATAACTTTTGGGAGGGCAGTAGGTATTTTTGATGGTCATATTACCGGACGAAAAAACTACAAACCAAATTCAATAAAAACGCTACACAGGAAAAATCAAATATATTCAAGTATAGAGACTGACAAAACAGAACAATTAAGTGTTTAAAGTTATATTGGTTTACTTTTCAGATAAGTGTATCTTCAGATCTACACTAAATATGGCCATTTTTCTCAGAACTTATCACGACTCGCTACACGAAAACAACGTTAATCAAACGGTAATGCAAACTGCACCATGTTATTAATCACATGTCTGTCGTTATACCTACCAAGTAAAACGACTAACCCATATTGATGGCACTAGTTAACCGATTATTGATAAAACAATAGATATAAATTCCTCAACGAGTTTTGTAACATTTTAAACGGCGGTAGAAAGTATTATGCAATGATAGATATTAGGGTCTTAAATATCAGGGTAAATACAAAGTTCGGAGTCTTAGTTTCTTGGTTCAATAGTGGTAATTTACAAGGGGAATAAGAGAACAATGAGAAATGGTTTTCAGCAGTAAATACTTCTTGTATGTAATAGAAACAACATACACCAGGAAGTATTTTTAAGGGTGTTAAAACAAAATATGTATTCATGATGTGGGTAATTAGAAGGTTATTGACTGGGTTTGAGGTTCTTGGTCATCCGACTGATATGTGACCCGAAACAGACAAATAAAGGCAATAGTTTAGTCTGAGGGTCAAACACCAGCAATTGAAAGAGAATCCCGTCTATCACTTGTCAATGAAACGTTACACTTTAGAAAGTTACGTTTTCTCATTCCTGAAAATATTTGTTTCCATGAGCATGAAAAAACAGAGGCTGAAATCGAACATACATTTTGATTAAGAATGGAAATTCTCACATGCAGTCCTTTTTTCGAAAATATCTTATTTGGTTCCTTTTAATAACAATATACGGTGTTCTGAGAAATACATGTAAACTAAGAGTTCTAACGACAATATCTAACAATAGATCTACAGTAGATATCCAAATCAAATCCGTTTAGTCAAGTGGTGTTTTGAATAGTGTTGTACAATACTTTCATTGAATTTTGATTATCCTTAAGGTAGATGGGGTGTCTAAATTATAATCCATAGAATCTTTTAATAATTTGCCAAAATGTAGTTCATATCCTGCTTGTTTAAAAACATTAATAAAAAGAATGGGTCACCGGACTTATTTTCACGCTACAGGTTGTTCAAAATTGTCAAGATTTTGTATAGATTATGCATGGAAAACCCATTTTTCTGCCATAAAACGCAAACCACACCATAGAATTTTGAGATAAAATATGAGAAGATAGCTCCAATATTATGCTTTCAGATAAGAAAAAGAAAAAATGGGGTCACCGGACTCGTTTTCTTGCTACATGTAAAAATGGGTAAATTCCTAACACATTCTATTGTAAAAGTAACACTATCTGGATTATCTGCCCTTGCATTTGAGTTGCCTCCCCTTATTTGACAAAGTTGGAAAAAAATGAATCAAACAAAAGAATTCTTATTTTTGTAAAATACAATCATAAATATGATCAAACATGGCATTTTCTATATTATAATGAAAATTCTTACACATGAATTACCTACTACTATAAAAATTTGCACATTTCATCAAAAATCTAGACCTTGTTTTCTAGTATTTCAAAATCCAAGATGGAGGAAGACACCCTATCTACCTTAAATTGATTTCTAGTATTCTACCTACTATGGGAAACTTTTATTTGTAGCAAGACAGGACAGAAGACAAGTAACATGCGGTACAAAGAACCGATAGCAATGTCCAAATGAAGTATTCAATGGAAAAGAAATCAGTCAAGGAAGAACAAATGATTGAATTATTGATTGATTATTGTTGTTAAGGTGGTACCTAACACTTCAGGGAGATAAGTCTATAAAGTCAGCTAAACGTTTTAATTACGTTGTGTTGTAAAAGGAATATTAAGCTTCTCAATGATCAAAATTGGTGTTTGACAAATTGCTATATAACCAGTGTAATTTTTCGGACAAAACGTTTGGTTCAAAATTTTTTAAATTTTGATATTTTTGTTAAAGTGTCAAAGTAAATACTTTGACAAAATTTTATGAAAATTAAACGAGCCAAATTAATTTAAGTGAAAGTGTTGGGTACCACCTTAAACGCCAATTTCAGCACTATTGGCTATATTATAACAGTATGTTTTTTTCATTGGTGGAGGAAGCATAAGTGCCAGGAGGACAGAAACACAAACCTTCTAAAAGAAAACTGATAATCCTGGTTTTTAAACTTTCAAGGTCAGTGCTGACGGGCTAGTGATACAATAAAAAAACTACTTATCCCACTTGTTAGGTCCCCCTAGTGAAAACAAAATTCTTTAAAATAAATAGAACTTTACACAACCGTTTATGTTTCAACTACGTCATAATTTATTAAATAAAATTTTGAAAAATTTAAACGATCTTAGAAATTGAACCAGAGTACATATACATTTCTAAAAAGTGTGCTTTCAGCATTCTTGATAATCAAAATCTAATAAAAAATTACTATATTTGGAAATAAGAATTATGATCTACAACATTGCTCTTGTTAAACTTTTATTAAATTAACATAAGAATTATATTTATATATCTTCTTTAATTGTGTAATTTTTCAAATGAAATTCACTTTGTAGCGCTGACGTGCATTCAATAATTCTAATTTCTCTACAATCACTTGTCTTGTCTGACAGGATAATGACAAATATTGGTTAGTGAATTGATTCTTCTCAATGTCTTTATTGTGAATGATTCGGTTTTTCTGTGCTGATAACTTCATTGAAGACAAACGACGAATCTCTTGTAGGTGACCAATATGACTTTTCGTGTCTGTCGTTCTGTCTATAATCTACTTTAGTTGCACACAGTATTAATTGCTTAAGGTGGTACCTAACACTACAGGGAGATAACTCTGTAAAATCAGCAGAACGTTTTAATGACGTTGTGTTGTTAAGGGAATATTAAGCTTCTCAATGATCAAAATAAGTTTTTGTCAAACTGCTATATAACCAGTGTAATTTTTCTGATTAAACGGTTGGTTCAAAGTTTTTGAAATTTAGAAATTTTTGTCAAAGGGTCAAACTGAATACTTTGTCAAAATTTAAAGAAAATTAAACGAGCGAAATTAATTTTAGTTCAGGTGTTAGGTACCACCTTAAAGAATGTAATTCGGCTGTGTTAAAGACTGTATATAAGAGAAACATATGCCAACTATTTAACAGTAAAAAAGACCAAATAAAATAAGTATTAATCACGTTTTATATTTAATACATTTTAATCCTGATATTCGTATAATATTGTTTACCCCATATACAAAATCAAATCAATCATATCATATTAATAAATATCAAAAACCGTATATTTAACAGTATCTTTCATCAAAAGGACCACAATCATTATTCTATTAGGGCTGAAAATTGAATGTTTCAATAAGATACAATGTAAAAGGAATTGCAGCATATATAAAGGAGCCGCGAAAACAACAAAACACACATACTGTTACAGTAAAATATTTGTTAATACATTCACAATTCTATGAAAAAGTAAAATCACAAAAATACTGAACTGCAAGAAAAATTCAAAAAGGAAAGTCCCCAATCAAATGGCAAAGTCAAAAGTTCAAACATATCAAACGAATGGATAACAACTGTCATATCCCTGACTTGGTACAGGCATTTTCTTATGTAGAAAATGGTGGATTGAACCTGGTTTTAAAGCTAGCTAAACCTCTCACTTCTATGACAGTCGCATTAAATTCCATTATATTGGCAACGATGTGTGAACAAAACAACAACAAAAAACCAATATGTAAAAATGTCACAAATAGGGGTAAATAGTAAACGCTTACTTATCTAAGTTCAAGAAAGCACATAATTGATATCATTTATATTTTGATATTTAATACTAAAGATAAGTTTTAACAGTAGATTGGAATAAAATTGACGGTATCAATTTTCTTGCACCAGATGCGCATTTCGACAATACATGTCTCTTCAGTGATGCTCGTGGCCAAAATATTTGAAATCCAAAGCTTATATAAAAGATGAAGAGCTATAATCCAAAAACTAAAATGTCAATGAATGGTGTTACATGATTCGTGCTCTTTTCTGTACACTAACTTCATCATATACGAGTAATGGTACCATACATTCATATATAGTAAATAACTCTTTTATGATTTGCATAATATGAATACTTGATTGTCATCGATCCACTAGAACTTTTAACTTATGTTTACACTGCGATTTACCATAAAGCTGAAACAACCTTTCTGAACGCTATGTATATTTTACGGTGATACAATCAAGCGCAATACCTCTGGTTATAAACAAAATTGTAATTGGAAGAAACAAAAATGAAAAAAAAATACTGGATCGAGTGAAGGATTGAGTATCATTATTAACCTCATTGGTTGATATCTTTGGCGGAAGTACATGTGATACATCCTCATTCTTTCAATATCCAAGCTGTGAGAAGGTCGTGCTCCACGTGTTGTCGGCAAAGTAATTATATTCTTTAACTTTTGCTTACATTTGCCTTGGTGGCAATATAGCCTTGGTGGCTTTAAGACCTTAGTGGTCATTTATATATGCCTTGGTGGCAAAATACCTAGGTGGTCATTTATATATGCCTTGGTGGCAATAGACCTAGGTGGTCATTTTTATATGCCTTGGTGACAATAGACCTAGGTGGTCATTTTTATGATTTTTTACATTTGCCTTGATGGCAACAATGAATTAAAAATACTAGCCTTGGGGGCGTCAAGACCTTGGTGGTCATTTATATTCGCCTTGGCGGCTTCTTGATAGAACTAGATGGTAATGTTTGACCTTGGTGGCAAAATGTTTTGGGATTTAGACCTTAGGTAGTTGTTATCAACCCAGGTGGTCAGATATTTGTTATGCCGTGCGCCGGTTAAACGCAGGGCAAAGTGCTATCGCTATATAAAATATATGTGGAAGTGGGGGCTCTGGCCATTTTGGAAAATTGTAGTTGAAAGGAGAATAATAAATTTTTTATAGGGTAAATAGTTTCTTTTGTTACTTTTGACTGTGTTGTGGACTTTTCATTTATTTTTACATCGTACATATTGATAGAAATGCTATTTAAAGACTTTGTTAGAAAAGAATAGAATTATTGAGAAAGTGGAATAATTTAGTGTGACATGTCACTTGATATTC
The DNA here is from genome assembly GCA_019925275.1 of Mytilus edulis. Taxonomy (NCBI): domain Eukaryota; kingdom Metazoa; phylum Mollusca; class Bivalvia; order Mytilida; family Mytilidae; genus Mytilus; species Mytilus edulis. The sequence goes on along the minus strand of CM034351.1, from coordinate 56,511,271 downwards.
ATGTTTTTTTATCGGAGTGATGTGTATTGAATTATAAGGTGTCTTCGTCGAGGTCCGCGTTCAACGGTCTGTTTGATTGTACATAGAATTGAATAGAATGTTTTTGTTTTCAGATGGTGTTACCTACAGCTTTGACAGGGTGACGAATGAAGTAGAAGTAATATGACATTGCACGATGATTTATGTCAATGAGTTCGAACAACCTTTTTAAAAGAAAAGGATTTTTCTAATCAGAATATGGTGAGAACAAATTGCAATTGAAGTAATGTTTTGATTTCTGAAAATAGGAAAATAATGAATGGGGAAAATATTGATACCACACTAAATTATGCATGTCTGTGTTGAGAAAGGCAGAAGATGCCAATATGGCACGGTATTAAAAAAAAATCTGTGATGGAAGCAGCTTTATGTTCAAATGAACCTATTTAAAAGTAATGCTAATAATTTTTCCGTAATTTCATGATGTTTTCTATTGGATGTGTATTTAATTTCTTTGATGTGTTGAAATATGTCACAAAAATCTTTTTGTCATGGGAGATTAAATAATGGTTGCAATATTTTTGTTTTGTTTTGTTTTATCTGAATTAATTAAGAAATATAATGTTGAATGATTTTGTATACTAGTACAAATGTATACTTAAATTTTATGTATGGTTGAATTTTTTAATTTAAATTTCTTTGTCTACAGTTCGAGGGACACTGATTCCATAGTGGTTTTCCACGTGGATTGTAGGCAAAGGGATTTTTCCTTTTCAAAGTGTGACTAATGCTGTCTTTAGTGCAAATAAACAATTTGTTATTGGTTAATATATTTTCAGCAGACATGTGAAGAATCGAGTGGAAACACAATTGTCAATGTTCCTGATTATGAAGTAAAGAGTGTGTTTGATTCAACAACAGTAAAGAAAGAGACAACATAGTTTACACTTGGAGGTTAAGTCCCTTTGCTTACAAGCTTTCCACATGCTGAAGATGTTATTAGAATAATGACAATGTTCGTTTTGATATGAGTTCATTGCCTTAACTCAACTTTTTAAAGTCCGTATGTGGTCAAATTCATGAGAATTTATTGAATTATGAACGATTTATAAAGAACTGTTTACATGCATCTTTAAATGTTTAGAAGTGTTTTAAAGTAATTTTAAAAGGAATAATATTTAATAAAAGTGTTGAATTTGTTTTGAGTATTGGGAATACTATTCCTTAAGGGAAAGCCTTGCTAGTGGTGTATTTTGAGATTGACCTGCAAATATGCTGAATGGACTATAGAGTTTTCTATGCCCATAACTTAACATGAACTGGATGTAAGATTATATCAATCACTGAGGATATGTGTATAACCTCATTGGTTGATATCTTTGGCGGCAGTACATGTGATACATCCTCATTCTTTCAATATCCAAGTGGTGGTTGGTTTAAGGGCTATGTTTGGTCAGGCAATAAATATTGCCTGTTTGGGTTGATGAGGTTCTTGATAAGTTCCCCCCTCTCCCACCCATAAGTACCAAAATGTGGATATGTTTTTATATCTATATTTCAATATTGGTATTACATGTATGCATTTTGGGTTGATGAGCACAAGACAACATTAGAAAAACATGAGCATTACCATGGGATCATGTTGACAAAACAAACCTTCGCTTTATCGATTTTCAAGGGAAAGGTCAATTAGGGCAAGTGTATTGGCATGTTTGTGTTTGCTTTTTCATTACAATGGTAAAAATAAGATTATATATCTCGTATGACAATAATGTTGATTATAATGCTTCATTTTATGAGCTCCAGAGTAGTTTTATAACTGAAAAACAACGGTGCGCTATATCCAGTGAGCTCTTCTGCATTGCATTGTGCATGGTAGTCCACATTTTGGTTTCTGAAACGTTAAGATATTATCTTGTATTCGGTTCTTTCCTCTAGAGTTTTCTATGCCCATAACTTAACATGAACTGGATGCAAGATTATATCAATCACTGAGGATATGTGTAGATTCATTAATGTGTTTAAGGTAAATGGTCTGTCTAACAACCTTTACTAAACTATCCTTCAGTGGGTTTTAGTAGAGTCCCATGGAAAGTATTAGACATTCAAATATAAAAGAAGAAAATACATCATATGTTTATAGTAGACATAGGAATGTAAGCAGAAGCACAATATAATAATTTCTAAAAAGTGAATAGTTCTTCAGTTCAAACTTCAAAATGAATCATAAATATGATGAATAGCATATTTAATATTTATTTCTTTTGCACGCATGTTGTCCTTCCGATTTGCAAATGAAAATTCACTAAAACACGGTAAAAGCTGAGAAGAATAGATTAATTCTTCTTATTAGTTATTAATCAAAGAACGAAATTTTGGTTTGGTTCATTAAACTGTTATTAAACAAATACCAAAACCACTTCCAGCTATCAAATACGATGTGCAACAATAGTTAACTTAAGTTTCCATTCGAATTAACAAGCAAACAATCGTTCCGAACCTAAAGAGATGAACATAGATTAAAGTAAAGAAAAACATAATATTATCTGCCGCCGACGTAAAAATCCTATGTGACAAAAACATTGAGATATGAAATAGGACAACAGTGATGATTTTATTAAAGGAACCTACATGACAATGAGGATAAGTTGTAACGATTTTTATATTATTTGTTTATGCCTTTCTTTTTGAGAATGTTCTTTGATTGTGTGTGCTGTATTTCTGTCACACAGTGTTGTCATTTTAGCGATATATTTTAACATTGCTATATAAGTGAGAGGTTTGGCAAGCGATGAAACCAGGTTCAACCCATTTTTCTTAAAATGTCCTATACCAAGTCAGGAATATGGAAGTTGTTAACAAAGATATAGTTTATATGGATGTTTGTGTATGTTTTTGTTGCACTACAGTGTTTCTGTTGTTCCGTTGTTTTTCCTCCTATAGTTGATGTGTTTCCCTCAATTTTAGTTGGTAACCCGAATTTGTTTTCACTCAACTGATTTGAGAATTTTGGAGAGCGGTATACTGCTGTTTCCTTTATTGAAGCAAATATAGTTGGCTTATATATGAATATACTATAAACGTGATGCTCGTCTCACGTTTTATAGCATTATATAAGATAACATATATTCATTTACAATAATGGACAGTACACCTACAAGGCATATGCATTTGTTCAACAATGCATGATTAGATTTACACATATTAATGACAACCAAACACTTAATTTTATGAAATATATATAAATTTATTTTGTGGAAGCAATATACCTGATAATATTGAATATGATAAACAAGCGATCTTCAAACACAAATCCACATTGAGACAGTAATAACTTAAGGTTTGACTGCTTTATTTTATAATTTTAATGGGTTCACCGCATCACACACTTCATGAATCGCGAAATCCTATTACATTTAACCATGAAATTACGAATTATATAACATTTTCGTTAGTTTTCCTGTGCATTGTTGGAGTTGTCACATGCAGCAAGTACGGCCATGAATGTTGCATTTTATAAAGAAATTAAATGTAATTATTAGGCGAGTGACTTTAACCATAAAATTAAATTTTTAATGCACCTACCTAACACACGGCTCAATTATATATCATTTGAAAGCTACACATCTGTACTATCTGTTTTGCCCGGTCGTAAAAAAAATCGTACGGTGCAATTTCCGTCAAATCAAGATCAAAGGTCAAGGACGAATAAGTGCATATTTTCAGCCTGATTGCATAATATGACTTTTATATACTAAATTCACATATGCAAACAATTTAAACTTTTAGCAGAGAGATTAACAGTCATTATTCAAATGCATTTTTTAATATTTAAAGCGTGTTTTTGACATTTTTGACAGAGAGCACATGTTTCCTGAAATTCGAGTAAAAGTTAACAAAATGTGTGAAAACCCAAATTTTTCTTTCTGGTGCAAATGCTAATCAAGTAAAACTAAGTAAAACCCTGTAATGACTATCAAAGAAGTTTTTGACATCATAAAATTTCCTAAAATTATGCTTACTTCTAATCAAACAGCAAATCATAACAACTCATACAGTTGCCCAAAATACCGCCATCTGCAAAAAACAGCTTTTAAGCATTTCTTCCTATTTAAACATTGTATGTGGTCAATGTAAGATTTAATAAACAAATTCTAAAGAACCTGAAAAATTTAGAGTAAAAAAATATGTGCGCCAATCATCTTATTGCTTGAAATAAAGGGGTGAAACCAAGAGATTGCAATCTGCATTGTAACTACCAGACTGAAATAAACATATTTCGACTTTTCTAAATGTTTGATTTGTAGCTTCATTATAAATATTGATGTAGTGAAAAGACCTTTTATTTATTTAATGTGAATTGAAAATCTAGACCAAAATAAATAGAAAATAAATTGATGAAAATTGAAATTTCAAAGAATTTCAAAAACTAGTAAACACATTAAAAAACTTGACTACTTGATTGCTTAAATTGTGTTGTTTATTGTTTACATGCATTAATTCATCAAATAAGAATAATTTTGAAGAAAAAATATCCATTAATACGCAACGATTCTAGTTACAACTAGACTTCCTGAAAAGCTTGAATGACTAGTTCATTTTTATACGAGAATGACTTCATGCAAAAGTTTGTGATGACGACTGACAAGAAGCTATCATTATCTTGAAACTTCACTTTTCATGATATAGATGATGTCATCTCACTAAATAGTGTAAAATTTGTGACAATGTTGGACTCGTATTTTCCATTGAAATTGAAAATATAGTTTATTCTATCACGTACCTTGAAATCGATGATGAGGGTTGGTTGAGAACAAGTTTTACGACAAAAGAGATGAGCATAAAACAACCCATAAAAACACCCCTTACTACCAATTTATAAACTTTTCATTTCTATGTAACAACATTATAGCAACGCCTGCATATCTATACTACTAAAGGAGGAGACCGATTTCATCGAGCCTCAACTCCTCTGAAATAAAGGCAACTATAGTATACCGCTATTCAATGGTCATCAATCGATTTACTAGTAACTGAAATAAATCCGGGTCACAAAGCAAAAACTAGGGAAACGCATCAACTATAAGAGGATCAAAACGATATAACAGAAACACAGAACTGCTACAAAAACAAACGCCAGCATACAAAGAAACAGATTATTCGATACCAACTGCCATATGCCTGACTTGGTACAGGACATTTGAAGAAAAATGGTGGTTTAAACATATTTTAAACCAGAGTTCAAATGCAAAGTTGAAATCATTCCTTTGAAATTTTCATGGACGCCACTACGAGTTGGTTGACAATTATGAGATATCTGTTTCGCCAGATGACGACTAATAAGTTTCATCGACGTAACTAAATTGCCGTCAATTCTGCAATGAATGTCATCAACCGAATAAGGCTTGGCACCGAGTTAGGAAATACATGAGCCACAAGACGGGTAAAAGAGAGCCGTGGTGTAGTGGTTAGTGCATCGGACTACTTACACAAAGGTTCCTGGTTCGATTCCCGTTCCGTGATGAAAATTTCAGGGACTGAATTTTCGGCTCTTCCTTGACACCATTCGTGAGTATGGTCTTGAGGAAAGGATGAAAGTCCGTCGGAAGGGGACGATAAATGGCTGACCCGTGTTAAGAGATAGCCATATCTCTTGCACGTTAAACACACCTTTGTAGATTTCGAAAAAGAGCAGGCTAATGCCGCTACAAGGCAGCACTCGCACCCGCGAAGTTGCAAAACTTGTTTCCCAATCCACTATGAATAAATATGTTTAAACTAAGACGGGTGTCACATGTGGAACATGATCTGCCTACCCTTTGGGAGCCCCTGAGTTCGCTCAAATTTTGGTTTTTTTTTTGGGGGGGGGAGGGCTTGTGTTACTCAATCTGTAGTTTCATATGTTATGTATTGTATACTGTTGCTTGTTTTGTTCGTTTTTTACAAGGCTTTGTCAGTTAGTTTTCTATTATTAGTTTGATGTCCCTTTGATATATTTCGTCACTATTCAAGTAGTAAAAGGTTTAACAATTATAGATCAGTGTAGCTAAATGTATCATGATAACGATTTGGTTCTATATATATATCACCGTGAGCAAATTAAGTTATTTTCGCGGATATTTGTCTTATTGCGTTAATCTTCTTCACTTTAATTTGAGGTGTTTTTTTGGCCGATTTTCATTACTGCAAGTTAATGTCTTTAAAGTAAAATAATACTAAAGGGACCATCAACATCTCAAACCATGAATCAAATAAAGTTAGTTAAAACCATGAACAAAATAAAATTAAAGTCCAAGAGACGAACAATAGTCAAAAAAACACAGCATACCATGAAAACGAACACTCCTAAAACAGCGAATGATCTTATGAGGTCAGGAAGGGTATTTAACTTTTTCAATTTGTTATTTCACAACTGCTTATAGTGTTTTACATACACAATGACATGCATTTGTATTTTTAAAGCTTATGTAGAAAATACTCAAAGCATCTTTTATTCAAATAATTATAGCGATTAAACTTCTAAACACATTTAATATGACTTACTATAACACGATTTTAAACTAAATAAGAAGCAGCCGCATTTTATTTAGTTCGTTTACATCCCGCTTTAGACAACCAAAAGTTATTAAACAAGGTTACTTATTTCAATGTTGCCTACGATTTAGTCGCAAAATAATGTTTGCATTTAAACATGATTACAAAAAGTAAAAAAGTTTGACTTCGTAAAAAACATATTTTAACCTCAATTACCTTGCATATATTCTTTTGTTACTTTAAATACCCTTCTTTTATTATGGAAAATCATTCTCCTCCCTGATATTCACAATTAGCGATTAGCTATTTTAACATAGATTAACAAAATGATCGCTATATGCAGATGGCAGATTATTAAGCAACTGCAAACACTTCAATAGAAGGCTGTTCCATGAACAATAATTTATAATTGCATCTTAAAATTACAAAACAAATATTCCTTGACCTAAAACATATACATTGATCTATTTTTTTAGCATACAAATATCGATTCCCAAAAATATTTTTTGTTTTTTGAATAATTTTTCATTTTTTTTTTTAATTTGTGATAAATTTCAATTTCCGGGAAATTTTGCGCATTGAATCTGGTATTTTTTGTTTGATTTGGAAATTATGTATCATGTTCCATAAAGTTCATTTGATCTTTTGGAAAATTTTATGGTACAAGAATTAGAAAATGGCGTTTTATTTTGTTTTTTCATGACCTTTGACCTTGATTTAACAAAAATTGCACGGTACGATTTTTTTACGACCGGGCAAAACAGAAAGTACAGATTAACAGCTTTCGAATGATTGTAATACAGCCGTGTGTTAGGTGGGTGCATTAAAGTCGTTAACTAAGCGTCTTTTTGAAATAAGTCACTCGCCTAGCTATATCTGATGACTCTCGATTGTTGTCAGATAATCAAAAGTATATGTACTGATACTATTATGAAACATACATGTAATTTGACTAGTGTATATTACTTCAGGAAACATGAAAATCCGTGTTATTTACAATCATACGGGATATTCAGTAAAAGATTACGGGATGACTCAATCATAGAATACTAAAAAAATCAAAAATCAAATCAGCAAGAAAAGGTTACAGCAAGGACAAAACCGATCATGTTAAAATTTCTTTTTCCTTAAAGGTCAAATTTGATACGTATTTATGAGCAAACAATCCGTTAAAACTGCTGCGTTCCGCTTATATGACGTACGTTAGACACAAAATATGTACAGCACAAATTGCACTTACTTATCTTCTATGGCATTGTATGAAGTTCGAATACATTGTTAAAAAAAATGACATTTCCATGTTCGAGTTATAAATGCTAAAGCAGCTTGGAATATTTGTGGTAGTCAAATAATTCCATTTTGTCAAATATTATAGTTAATGGTGATATTATACAATCTTTGATTAAATTGTACAGATAGTTGAACAATTCTCTACATAGTATGTTTTATAATAATATTATCTTGCAGATATTTTTCGAAGTAATTGAAAATAGCAGACGCATAGCTAAGAATTTGTTGCATTGCTTTTACAGAAATTAGAACGCATCAATAATAAGGAGTGATAGAGAAAAACATTTTTTTATTTCATGATACAAATCAGTTTCATGTTAAACATAATTGATATTGAAAAGTGCCATTTTATGAATTTGGGTCATTTTAAAAACGATAAATGTATTTGGGTCTGCCAATTCAGATGATACAATATATTTAAGTATATTAACATTGTAGCTCTTGGAACCATAAAGTAACTTTAAAGATAGTAATTAAGATTCAACCAAAAAGATACATTTTTGCTAATTTTACCGAAGACCTAAAATATACCATTACATAGCTGATATTAATTTTGTACAAATATATCCAAGACTTGGTACACACATTTCAAGAAAGAAGAAAATTTGAATTATAAGGTAAGAGACAGTTCTGTGTATAGTTGAATTTTTATCAAACTTCTTTAAAATATGACTTTGTAAAAATTAATCTCACCAAACTAGTTTGACCATGGTTAAAACAAAAACATAATTTTGCGATTTAACGTAGTAGTTTTAATGTTATTGGGTAGCCAATGCCATGTAATAGGGGACAAAAATATACATTACAGTAACGTACTAGTCAAAAGGTAGTATCTAGAGGAAAATTTTAAATATTTTTTTCCCTATTTTTGTTTGGCCTGCGACTCACAGCAAAAGTGGGCGAGACACTGGAATCTGCAAAACCCTTAAAATTTTGATAGCTGAATACTCACTGATTTTCTAGTTAGTATTACCATAACTTTTGATCAATTGACCATATTACAACTTTGTTTTAACAGTTAGTAAATAGGTGTAAAAATTCATTTTAAAATCAGTAATTACTGGTAATTACTGGGCAGTTTTAGGAATTACTTGTATTTACTAAGTGCATCGGGAATTACATGTAATTCCAAAATTGTAGTAATTACATGTAATTCCTAATTTCACCTATTTGCTGTAACATATATATTATATGACAAATTCAAAGTATAAAATTTATCTTATCAATACATCGTTCTGAAAAATAATCCACGGCGATAACATAATGTTATATGTACATGCCAGATAAATTATTTTCAACTTCATCTCATGACATTTCAACGACGTAGCGATATTTTATAGACATAGTATGTAGTAGATTGTTTTGAAGAATCCATTTGCGTGTTTTCGTGTAATTCTCACTTCTTATGAAAGGATTATTTATTCAATTGTTATTAAAATTATGCATACTATTCAGCTAATAATTGCTAATTGCATGATTCTTTGATAAATACATTATACTTGTCTGCGTAGTACCTGCTACCTTTTATCGAAATAGTGTTATAACTTAAGTATCATGTTGGTTTAAGTCATGGCTTATATCTATTGGGTCTTAAAACTTTATGTAGAATCTACTTTTGTCATTTATCTATACTTCAACATGTAAATGACGTCATGTTTGTGAGCACTCTGCAATAATGTGTTCAGATTTTGTTTAAATGCTTATCTATAAAACAAAAAAGAAAACTTTAGTAGTCTGAGGGTCAAATAATGACTCTCTAAATTATATCACCTTTTAAGCCCATACAGCTTTATTAAAGTACAATCAATCAAAATCAGTCTTAGTTTGGTTACAAACTTTGGTGAATTCACTCAATGTTTCGTTTATACTGATATGTAAACATTAATATTTTCAAAATATCAAATCCAGTGGGAAAGCCAGTGACATTGAAGAGCTACTTCCGGTGGTCACGCGGGAAAGGGGAGATAATCTAAAAATTTTGAGGTGGCGCTGTAACCAGCGTGTAAACAAAAACATAGCCTGTGCTTCAGACAATAAATTTATTAAAACAACTAAACATCCATCAGTATTTGAGGTTAATTTTTCATTAGAATAGATTTTGTCACACGACTGCCAAAATAGGTATTAAAATAAGTGCTGCGTTACTGAAATATGATAAATCAAAAGACGTCCTCTGTAGATTTCCAAAAAACCGCGGGTAATCCCCCTGTTTGCTAGGAACTGACACAAATGCATCCTAAAGCTTTTCATTGGTCGAGATATAAATAAATGTGACCCAGAAACATATGGGCACATGACTATGTATAGGATTCCCCGTCACTCTGAGTCTTGTTTACATAATAAATACTTCAACCGGAGGTCAAAATTCAACACTTTTCTAACGTTTTTGGAGTTATTTCGGCGCAAAATTAAGCAAATTATGTCATATTTTACAGTTTTTAACCACGAAACTGATTGAGACAATGAAGGGTGATGATGATTCCAGGATTTTAAATATATTTTACTTAAAAATGATGATCGGTTGAAGGCTTTACACCGTCATTTGTTGATGTTTTTCATGTTGCTCAGACTGCTCAAACTACATTTTCTGTAGTTATTTAATTGTGCTGCAGTGTGTAACAGATGTATGTAGTACATTGAAACTAGGTTAATCTATGAACGAATTTGTCCATATAAATGACTTCAGTTGTCTGGAAGAACCCCCCTTTTTTTCCCCAACTTTTCAAAAATTTCAGCTGAAGGGGTAGACAAAAGTTATTGTCTGGATAAAAATCCTACACATGTGCAAAGTGTAAGCACTCAGTTAATCTTTGTTTTAAGCAATTTTTTGTAGGGTAATGGTTAGTCATTCTTTGATTCAGTAAATATTAATCTGAAATCAACTTGTCAATTAAAAAAAGTACCAATCAACAAATATTAATCTGATGCATCTATAATTTTCACTTGATTTTAAGTATTCGTTCTTGTTGTTTATATAAAAAAAACTAAGCAAGTTGGAAGTTGACACTCACACATGTTTATAACTTGATGTCTGTCCTGTCCTTATCATGCATATCAAGCAACATGGTGTACACTAACCATTCATGTTTGAGTGTGTCTGGGCCGTGGGGCATGTTTAACTCTTGAGAACTTGAGATTAACATTCAATAGGAATGCACAATGCCTAGTACATCCAATTCTTAATACATGTCAGAGCTATATGACCATTTAAAGCATTAACAAAATGCTGTATCACTTCTAAGGTCTACTTTGAAATTTGCATATGAAAGTCTCACTCTGATTTTGGGGGATCCTGTTTTGTTGCATTGATATTAATGCTTGACCCACATTTTTATTTTACACCAATCTACAAGAAAACAAAGCTTGGACACAGGATCTATAGTTTAATCAGAATCATACCATTCCTATATCTGTGTGCTGATTTTTATGCAATATAATACTTTTTCACACATTTTTCTCCATTCTTAAAAAGCACACAATTGCAATAATTTGCAAAATCATGTGATAACATATAGGAAAAGAGCACCAGGACATCTCATTCCTAATACTACACAAGGAGCAGGATCTACTTACTCTTCCAGAACACCTGATATCAATTGTATGTTGTGGGTTCAAGTTGCTCAGTTTTCTTTTTTTTAATTTGAATATTAGTTTAGACTTTTCATCAAAAAAGTATGAAAAAAAGAGAGACTACTGAAAATGATTTATTTAGGTGCAGGGGTTACCACACTTCAGAAAAACAGTGAAAAGTCGTCATGATAGGCCATTTGAGAGACCTCAAGGATACCTCACTATGTCTAGGAGAACTGAACGATTTAAAAACCTTTCTATTTCAGTCCTTCACACCTTATCAATCATTAAAGACCATCAAGTTTACTTTTTATATCTTTGATTTTTTTTATGTCTCAAATACTACAGTACATACATGTATATGCCTGATATCAGTGACGGATCCAGAACTTTTTCTAGGGGGCTGCTGACTGACTTAAGAGGGGCCCGCTCCAGTGATTCCCTATTTAATCAACCACAAAAGGGACCCCTATGAATATGCTAGCTTTGCATCTATGAATAAGTTTTATTGTATTGCAACCATGGCAACAGCGTTATTGTCTCATGTACATTTACCCCACGTTATCAATATAAAATGGTTGAGTGTTTCACATTGTATATTTAAAAATATAAAAATGTTTAGAAATAAACGTTTATTAAATGATAAATAAATACAGTCATAAAAATAATGTTAAAATGAAACATACGTATAAAATATTTTAAATAATTTAAGAGTATTATTGTTAAAAAGTCCAAGTTAAAAGTAAAATCAAGTCAAATAGTCCTCTGTCCCATACATGTAAATCCTCAAAATAGAAATCCTGCTCTTCTTATTCCTATTGTTATCTGAAAATATATAATATATGCAGATGATATTATCAAATGAAAATAATTTCGAACTTTTCTACAGTTGTTATATGAAATTATAATATATTTTAATTGTCTACAAATTTCTATGTGGTCCAAGAATGAGAAGGTTCACATTTAAATTGGAATTGAATGCTTTTTATTTGAATTTTACTAATGGAAAATTAATCAGATGTGAATAATTGCCAATGAGACAACTATCCCAAAATACTCATTTGGAGTGGATATATAGGCATTTTTTTGCTACATGAAAGCCTTTAAACATGAGAAAATCTCATAATGTATATACTATGATTGTTTTCAGATGTGTGTTATCATTTCATTTAAATTGAAATCTTTCTTATTTTAATCTTAAATAATCAAAAGGAGGTTTATATGATTCAAGTAAAAATAAAGAAATTATTTTAGACTTTTGATGTAAATAATTGATATATTTTTACTGACTTTATATTATATGTCAAAGAAGGAGGTGGGGATGTTGCAGGGGTCCTGATCCCAAAATCCCGGGCTAAAAACATGATCTTCTGAGGTCCCAAATTTAAAAAAAAAAATCACGAAAGAAAATCCTGAGCTTAAAAACACCCAATCCAAACGTCCCGAAAAAATCCTGCCCTCCATCAAGAAAAGTTAATAATCATATACAGCAACACAAATTTTCTGTTTATTTATTCATTTACTTCAATATCTTAAATCCATCAACATAATAACATATCAATCTTTTTAATAGGTATATTAAATAATGTTTAAATAAAGTATTACTTAATATGCAACATTAAATTATCTTACATGTATCTGTTATTTAAAAGGTAACTTTTCATTCAATCATTCATATCTTAAATTCTTCATACCAGTAATAGATATTAAATGTGTCCACCACCAATAAAACCTGGCCACAACACCTAGCCAATACTGAATGTGGCAATAAAATTCAACAATAAATCACATAATTTGTTTGTTTTTTTTGCATGGAAGGAGGGACAGAATTTATACTGTCCTACTGGTTAATATTTCATATACCTGAAATCTTTAAAAGATATTTTACATAGATATAGGAAGATGTGGTGTTAGTGCCAATGAGACAACTCTCCATCCAAATAACAAATTATAAAAGTAAACCAATATAGGTCAATGTACGGCCTTCAACACGGAGCCTTGGCTCACACCGAACAACAAGCTAAAAAGGGCCCTAAAATTACTACTGTAAAACCATTCAAATGGGAAATGCCTATATGCACTATTCAGCAAAAATAATAGTTCTGTTGTTCAGATAAACAAGGGTCTGGATGGGGTGTTTTCCATTACTTTATCATTTATTCTTTACGCTCATTTGTCTCTATTTTTTTTTATACTTTTTGTCCATCATTTCTCTTTTCTCAATATATAAATTAGCACATCAATAGTTCAAATAATATTATGACGTCTGGCTAGGATGTTTTATAATTTTTTTCTGGGATTCGTAGGAAGGCGTCCTAGATAAAAAAAAAAAAAAAAAATAGCCTTGTCAGACGTCATATTATTTTGACTAGCATGTCATTTGCTCTATTCCTTATTACAGTCAATTTTCTCTATTCTTTGTTCCTTTAGTCATAGTTCTCCAATTTTTTTTATACTTTTAGCCATAGTTCCCAGTGGCATATCCAGGGATAGGGTTCCGGGATTGGAATCTCCCCTTTTTATGGACAATCAATGCATTTGAAAGGGGACATTTAGTTGGAACCCCCCTTTATCCTGGGTAGGGAACCACTTTTCAAAATGGCTGCATCCACCCCTGGTTCCCTATTTTGTGAACCCTCACCCTGTACTATCTGTAAGAAATGATGGATAGAGGTTTAGGATAAAATTAAACTATACTTATGTAGTTGTTATATTTTTCCTATAATTTTATTTTGTTTGTTTTTGTTTTTGTCACACACTTTTTGGGTTCAAAAATAATAATATAAAACCATTTAATTAACCTTTATACTATTCGAGACAACCAAACAAATCAGCACAATTGCTTAACACAACCGTAATAATTTAATTAAAATTATAAAGCTAACATTGACATGCCAAAATTCAAGTTTTAATCAAAATTGAAGTCTCGGGCTGAAAAAGGGGCGTTTATTTCGTGTGGTCTGGGGGAATTTAATGGATTTCAGCATCCTAAAAGAGGCAAACATATAGCCATAACCCGATCTGATCAATGAATTATGTTATGGATAATGTTGATATCTTTCTACTAACCATTAAAAGTAAAAATAGTAGAATTTCGTGAGCTCAGAAACCTTAATCTGTTGAAAATGGCGTCGATTTATGTGCTTCCTTTTCGCAGCCTCAGTTACAATTTTACAAGGAGTGATGGGTATTTATGCAAATATTTAGGGACTCCTATCATCATAGATACTATTTTTGGTCATTTTATATTTAAATAGCCAATAGGATGCGAATGTGTCAGTTATTTTCAGAAGCGGAAAACACCCGCCATATTTTTATCTTCCAAAATAACAACGTGTCTTGCCAGTTTCAGATGTTTGTTTCTTGTAAAATAAAATCTCCTAAGAAGAAAATATAGCATAGTCACCTGTAAAACTTACCTATATAACTAATTAATGATGAAATGACACAAGTTTAATTGTCTTTAATAGTAAATTTCTTGAAAAATCACACGTACACGATGTAAACAAATTACCGAGATGGCGCGATACTGTCGCCGTCTATGTAAAAATCGCGATTGTCGCCCTTGATTTTTTGGCCGTTACGTCATATGGAAGGAGGCGCAGAACTGATCTGTGGCTTTCCCACTGATCAGCTTTATTAATCCATCATTTGCCTGTAAAATGTTAATACATTTTCTAAAGTAAGTTATTAGGAATCATGTGCATTGAAGAAGAGAAATAACCGGAAATATCATAGTTCAGTGCGTTCAAAATTAATATGCCACTCACTATTCTCAACAATAAATAATTTTCTGAAAATAAACAATGAAAGTTACAATTAGTGGTAACAAGTGCAAGTATCAATAACTGAATGAATTGATATATAAACACCTATCAGCGCAATGTACAAGCGGGACAAATGCAAACTAAAGTAATACAGACTTGTGATATTTCCATCTTTATGATAGTCACATTCTTTTTACATATGTAGAACTATCACTACAGGGTTGCAATGTATCATTTCCACCAGACAACATGTATTTTCGTAATTCATATCAGCAAATTAACACCGTTCAAGGAAGTACTTTCACTTTTAATTGTTTACTTTTTACACATTGTGACTTGGATTGAGAGTTGCCTCATTGCAGCTTTTACCATATAAATCTCTTCTATAAATAAAACATATATCACTTCGATAGAACTTGTGTTATAACATTGATTTAGCTGAAATGTGTATGAATTCAATACACATTTAGTTGAAACTGAAACATAAGCAAGGGTTTATATGCACCGATCTCAGAGCAGTTACTGAATCATGATAGTTCAAGACATGATAAATGAGAATTTTTTACCCATCAAAATGCATGAAATAATGATTTGCAAAATCGAAAAATTATTTTCCCAGTCTGCAACAAAAACAGT
The DNA here is from genome assembly GCA_019925275.1 of Mytilus edulis. Taxonomy (NCBI): domain Eukaryota; kingdom Metazoa; phylum Mollusca; class Bivalvia; order Mytilida; family Mytilidae; genus Mytilus; species Mytilus edulis. The sequence continues at coordinate 56,495,495 of CM034351.1, read as the reverse complement.
TAATATTTCGTTTGCGGAAAATCATTTTTTGTGTTCTTATATCTTATATTAAATGCTGTAACTATAATATGAATAATCCCGACATCTTGAAACTGATTTACTTATTTATTGTTTTGCAATTTGTAGCATAAAGAATATATTGAAGATTCTGTTTTTAAATGTACAAGTAAAGAAAATTGTGGAAAATATATGTCATTCTCTATAACATTTGAATGTGTGGTGGTTTTCAATTATGTTGTTGATCTCAGAATGATCTGTCATTCTTGCTCTAAGCAAACCTTTATTATTTTTGATACTGCACGGCCACATTTTTAAAAACATATGACCTGTTGTATTATTATACATCTTCGTCCTTTGTTTTCTTGTGGATAATATCGTTTTTGGGAAAAATATATCGTATTGGCAATCAAATAACATTTCATTTTTTATGTACTTATGCTATATATTTTATTTCCTTTTATTACAATCAACAAAACATATATTCACGTATATCTGACAGTTATATATACATGCAATAAAACTCTTAATTTAATAAGTAATTGCAGTTGATTGATAACGTCCGACTGATAGACTCATTTGGTAGTGTGATTCATTTGTTGTTTTTCCTGGACAAAAAAGATGCATGGCTGCTCAAATATAAAATAGCAAATGCAAACAATAAACTCTTCTTGGTTCAAAAATTAGAATAACCGAATTAATATATCAAATAAAAATATTTCCATAAAATTTCTAAACATGTGCTAATTTTGTTGGAAAAGAAATATTGAATAAGTGCTGTAGATACAGGAGTTTCAAATATTTATTTATATTAATTATAGTTTATAGTAAACCATTATCATACAAATTATGTACCTTAAAGTACGGTGTCAGATTAAACAGACAGCTATCGAATAGTACGTTTTTCTTAAGACAAATACACTTCTCACATCATCATAGTAAAAGTCGTTTTAGGAAATTAGTAAAACAACAAGAAGTTGGTCTGATGACAATTTGGAATCGGTGTGCCTCTTTAAACTGATATATGCCATGTAAGGTTAATACAAAGTAAGGAGATTATGATAAGTGCTTTGAAAAAACACCTATACTCCATGCACTGTAAGTAGGACCACAAATTAAAACTACACAGTGCCGCAGACACTCAAATAAACCACTGGCACGCAACTGATTAACAATGATTCCGGGTATCAAACTACTTGTTTTCGCATCTTAACAACTCAATATTTGTATTGCCTGATTGGATGTTATTATATAATAATGTCTGAAAATGGCCCTTTGAAAGCTTGGCATAGGTCAAAGCGTGTAAATTGTGGCATGATTTGTCCAACTTTGGTTTGTTTTGAGTGTATGAATAAGTGTGATATGAAGCATTTTACAGCGCATTTACTGAGTTAACTGTAAAAAATGTGGAATATTGTGTGTGTTCTAGTTATGGTATTGGTCGTCATTCTTTGATATTCAAATTATGTTGTATACCTCCTTGGTAATCTAACTTGCAGAATGAGAAGGTTAAGAACAATAGCTTTACATTCTTATGACCAATTTCAAATTCAACCTATATATTTCGATTAAATCATGTTTATACGAATACCGCTTATGTTTAAAAAATCTTGATTCTTCTTTGAATAAAAGAAACCCCATATGGAAAATATCTTACTGTGGTTTATATAAATAATATGGTATGGCTTGGGCGTCCGTCAAGTTAATGTTTCTGAATACTTTGTTTTAAATTTCATATCCTTATATTAGTTTCTAAGAACACATACGTTCATGGTCATTTTTTCAAGCATTCAAGGTCGTCTTTTCACTAATGGCAATGCACAGTTAGTTGTTTATCCATATTTGACAAAGACTGTGGAGAGGACAATGCATCCAATCATTTAAATGTGTAGCCATACTTTCTTGTCCGACAGTAAAAGTATATTCAAATAAAATAGGTATATGTTATTGTCATTCCCTGCAGTGTAGACATCCGTGTATCTGGATAGATATAGAAAACCATAAATACTAGAGATAAATTGTATAATTACGTAGCTTGCACAAAACATTTCTTTTGAATAGAATGGATTGCTAGAAAATACAAGTTTGATAATCAAGGAAAAAAACAGAATTTAATTATCAAAATATCTACAAATATAGTTTTAAGATTTCTGACCCATACGAATTTTTTCAACAGCAAAAAAAAAAGTAAAAGATGACACGTTTCACTTTTTAGTTTGTTTATGTTATCTAACTTTGTAGGATAGACACATACTTTACAAGGTCTAAACAAAGTTAACTAATTCAATAAACGTCTTATAACAGTTTACTTCCTGTATTTCAAATCATCATTTATCTACCACGCTAAATGTCATGAATACTGTAACTTGACTTGGTTAGTTATGGATTTGTTTCTGAAATATTAATTTTGCTTGATCTTGTACTGTTGCGTCAGTGCTTAGATCTTCCAACAAATAGCTATATGTCGTAGAATCATCATTGCTTTGAACGTATTTCATCAATTGTTTTGCATTATAAAAGTACAATAATGTAACAACAAGGAAATAGCTGTATAACGTAATTGCATGTCTTTTTCTTGCCATTGTAGTATTAGAATGTTTTTACTTCAAATTAAGATAAATGGCTGAAATGTAATTGCAGTAGTGCTACAGTTTTGAATTGACGAAACATGCTCTTACAGTGTAACTAGGTATGACTAAGCACTCAACACATGAGACTGTTAACGTCTCTTGCTTTTGGCATTTTGTCTTATATTCGGTACCCTCCAGTTTTATCCATATAGTTCCAATACAAATTTTGCTTGTTTACCTCTTTTTTTCTCTTCATAATTATATTACATATACATGTACTTTAAAACCACTTGAACAAAAATAATATATTAAATCCTTGTATTATTTTATATAATTTGTGGGAGAGAAAACATACAAATGTTAAGGGAGCTACCATTTGATTTTTATGGGGGGGGCTAGGAGGAAATTTGAAAAAAATAGGCAGGACAGGAGTTTTGAGTAAAAAAAAAGGCAGGATGAGACACTTTGTAAAAAAAAAGGCAGGATGACAATTTAGGTAAAAAAAGTCAGGATAAACTAATAAAAAAAAAGGCAGGACCGAATAGAGTGAAAAATAAAAAGACAGGACAGAGATTACAACTAAAAAAAAATGCAGGACAACATTTTTCATCCTAGCCCCCCCATAAAAATCAAATGGTAGCTCCCTAAATATATGACGAATCTTGAGAAAATCATTTCACTTTTGTTTTAATTGTTTATGTCTCACAAACAAGAGCATTGTTTTTTCTGCTTTTTATCTTCCCTTGTTTCTATACCGACACTTTATAACAGTATTTTCTAAAGTTTGTGATTTTGAAACAGAGTATCCTTAAATGCAAATGCTTGAACGGGTTCAAGGTTTACTATTTAGTTGGATGGTTATATCTATAGTGCAATATTCTATTGACAAATAGAAATCCTCAAATACATATCCAATACATAAAATATTCAGAGGCTACTAATTGAACATGTATGTATAATATTACAATTCGCAATTTGTCCAATATTCACTGTCATCAATGTTACAGTTGTTCAACATTCGTTTGATGTGTCTGATTTTTCGATTTTGCCTTTTGATATAAAGTAATGTTCTTGAATTCTTCTTTTTTTATAACATAGAAAAGAACATAAAATTATTCAAAAAAAGATGAAAATAATCCTTTTAAATAATGTTGTAAGTTTATGGCATCAATATATAAAGTATGAACAAAATACATAGATTCGACGCTATGATGTTATATAAGTAGTAAATAGTAGCTATGGATGGTGATCAATGTCGTCAACAAAGTATTCACCAAATCTAATTCTAAAGGTTTTTTTTAAGAATTAGTGTAAATCATGTATTATTAAAAGCGTGCAACCTAAAAATAATATTACAGGCTTTTCTTATAATTTAATTCTAAATTCCATTTTAAACCGGAGTAATTCATGAAAAAACGTTACGGTCACATGACAAAACTTATGTCTATAAGCTGATGAACAAAAAACGCCAGCCAATTGTAAGACCCGTTACATCCAAAATGAAATTGTAGCATGAAAGACAATGTTAACCACTTATTGGAAAAGTATCAATCACTGTAATAGAAGTGCAAGACTAAAAAAAAATGCTAACTTCAAGCTTTATCTAAAAAAAAATGGTAGAGACTAAATACATCGGCGTCAATTCCGGAACAAACCACCTGATGACGAAACTTTCAAACATAGGAAATTTAGTATGAAATTCCTTGAAAAAACGAACAATTATTATATAAGATTTTGTATATTTGTTACTATTTCATGTAATAACGGTTATTAACCATTTTTGTTTGAATCAATTACTATGCATATAAAGTTGAAAAAAGGTATGCTATGTTTCTCTGTGATTTACGTACGAACAATTATTGTAAAAGCTAATGGTCAGAAAAATGACAGTCTGTCGAATCCAGACGATGACATATTTCAAAAAACCATCGCGAAATTTTAAAGAATAAATGTAATTGTATCAACAATGGAGTTCATGCTGTTTCAGTGATTCGTACTGTGCAGGGTACTACCAAGTACTGTTTTGTCAATTTAGGTTGATTCAGTTTTTCTAAAAAAAAAACACACTGTAAATTTCATGAAACATAACCTTTTCCCAACTTTAAATACAAATGAAATAGGAAACAGATTTGCAAAGAAATCTCAATTTATTTTGCCTTATTGTATAAAACAGAAATATGTGTAATGGAACATTTATCTTGTATTGGTTTATGTTTGTCACTTAACGTTAGTACTTGATAATAATTCAGTTTAGTTGACATGACGTTACATTTTCGTTTCACATGGAATTCCTCAACAAGGTTTGTTTCTAAAAAAAAATGACAAACACTGGAATACAAATGCTGGTTTGGGACAGACATGTCTTTACTTTTCTTGGGGTAGTTTTTGGCTTTGAACTAACCGTCAGTAACTTCGAGGACTTTCGTATCTGTATTTTGTGTCTATTCGCAGTGGGGATGTATAAGTAACGTGTAACACCCACTCTGCATTTCTCTTAGATTTATTTCTCTTTTTATACATCTAATCATATTTTATCTATTTGTTATAGTTTGTTTTTATGTTATGTTGTTACACCTGCAATTTTTTCGTAAATTGTTTTATCTTAATAGGCCGAATTATAGTCATTCCATATCCTAACCCCCCCCCCCCAAAAAAAATTTCGGACCTTGGTAAAAACCATTTTGTACCCTGACAATTTAGTACCTTGACCATTTCGTACCTTATGAATTATTATCATGTATACCATTTCATACTTCGTAGAAAATGTATATGTATACATTTCGTACCTCATGGAAGGTCCTAAATAAGTTTGTAATAGTATTGATATGCATATCTAAAGCTGGGGTCACACAATCACGATTTTTACTGCCGTCCTTGACAGGACCATTCCCGATTAAAATATGTCAATAGTCTGATCAGGATCTTGTGAATCGTGGATAGAAATTCAAGCTTTAATCAGAATTTTTAAAACAAATAATTTAATCACGACAACAATCAGATATTGTTCAGGAAGCGTCGATATTCAACCGTTTCCAAGCGAATTTATCCCAAAAATCCCGTTCTAAATCCGCTTCTAATCCAATTTGCATCTTTCGCCTGGTAAAGTTCGACCGAGTCTGTAACGACTGCGTCCCGATTCTACCGAATATAATCCGACAGAGATCAGACAGTGATCAGACAGTGAACTGACGCTAACGGAAGTTATTCGTTCGAAAACTGTCCGTATACTCGGAATGATAAGGTACTGTCGGAACGTAATCCTATCACAGTTCGCTATATCGCATTGCAAACGGCTTTGTCTGGTCTCAGTCGTATTGTATTCTGTAATTGTCGGGACTCTGACGTGGGTATCATTGACGAATTTCGTATTAATAACGGGACTGTTCCGGAACGGTTTCGGCAAAAACGATTCGCAATCGACAAGATCTGGAAGCAATCTGGACTCAATCGGCAGAAAAACAGCAATGAAAAATTCCTCCAGATCATTCCCGTTCAACAGGACACCGTCCAGAATACACAGAACATTGTTAGGATTTTGATCCGATACAGCAGAAAATGTCACGACATGGGCACGATTGTAATCCGAATAAACCAAATCGGCTGAGTTTCTCCGAATGTTACGGGATGCACCTAACTGTCGGGGTGCTTCGTCGAACTATTCGGACCCTTCCCGACCCGTAGGAATCTGTAACGATCTCAAACGACTGCGTTCAGACAATGATAGGAAATTCCAGATAATTGAGGATAGTTATCCTACTTTTTCACTTTTCGTGTCGTATCGCTGTCTGATCTCAAACGGGAGCAATAATCGGCAACGTGTGAACCCCGCATTTAATGAGTAGATCCGGTAAGGGCCGAATTTGGCCTTAAACTCAAGGTTCATCTGACGAAAGATTTTGGACATTTCTCAAACACTCAAGTGTCTATTTCAATTGATCCAATTAGTGTATGTGAAATATTTGTACTGGTTTAGTCATTAAAAACGCTCCGATTCAAGCTAAAATATGAAAAATATATCAAATATGCAAACAAACGTCACTTTTCAGATGGTTTTTGTCAAAATTGAATGTGGGCCCATTCGTGTTCATCCACAACCTTTATATATGTTATGTAATATCATCAAATGCAAGTTACATTTCAATATTATGAATAAACACGAATGCGGCCACTTTCATTTAAGAGGAGAACCGTCTAAAATTTAACTAAAATGCTAAAATTGTGATTTCAGTACTTTAGCATTACTTATGATGCTAGTACCCAGGCATATGGTAATTGTAATCAGTAATCGTAATCAGCTGTAATCGATTACATTTTGCAGTGTAATCCTATGTTATCAGTAATCATGCCATTTCTGATTACAAGTAATCGTAATGTAATTGATTACATGACAAAAAACAGGTGCAATCATGATTACTTTTCGATTACTTTAAGATTACATTCATATGATTACTTGCTGATTACAAATCTTGTATATATATGAAAATAGTTTTTGATAGACAAGATGAAAATAAGAAAATGTAGCTTGAATGAAAAATCATGAAACTAGTAATCACAATGATGGGACCTTGTTTAATGTGATCATCTATATAACAATCTGTATAACCAAGTGTTTTAAGAGGAATTCCATGTCTTTATAAATATTTTGATATGAGCGTCACTGATGAGTCTTATGTAGACAAAACGCGCGTCTGGCGTACAAAATTATAATCCTGGTACCTTTGATAACTATTTACACCACTGGGTCGATGCCACTGCTGGTGGACGTTTCGTCCCCGAGGGTATCACCAGCCCAGTAGTCAACACTTCGGTGTTGACATGAATATCAATAATGTGGTCATTTTTATAAATTTCCTGTTTCCCAAACTTTAAATTTTTGAAAAAACTAAGGATTTTCTTATTCCAGGCATAGATTACCTTAGCCGTATTTGGCACAACTTTTTGGAATTTTGGATCCTCAATGCTCTTCAACTTTGTTCTTGTTTGGCTTTATAAATATTTTGATATGAGCGTCACTGATGAGTCTTATATAGACGAAACGCGCGTCTGGCGTACAAAATTATAATCCTGGTACCTTTGATAACTAATTATTTTGTTAACAGTTTACAAACGGAAATTTACTTTCCAATATTTCTTTGTAAGATTGAGCTCTTATGATACAAGAATATGCCTTGAAAGCATTTGTTTTCCTTGATTGAAAACTTCTGATATTAACTCCAATTTCATATCAGTTTACCCAATATTTTACATAAATACATTGAAATTCAAATGCAGAAAACATTTAGTTCCTATTTAACTTTGATGGTCGGCATGAATATGTAATCCCACTTAATTCAAAATGGAAGTTAAGACCAGGTTTCATTTATTGACAAAATTGAATAAATTTTATTTTACACAAATTCGTGTATAAAATGTGCTTTCTTATTTTTATTCTTTATTAACTTTAAGCCTTAAGGCTCACCAGTATAAACAAGTACATGTACAGTGTATACATATGGCATAATATTGCAAACAATATGCATAGTCAACAATAGGTGACGTCAGAAGTTTCATCAATACAACAAACTGTTTCTTAATATAAAGAGAAATGTATAATCTTTCCTAAGTTACAAAACTGTTTTGTGTTTTCACCTGACAATAATTCTATAATTTCAATTAGATCAAGTATTAAAAATGTTCAAACAAATAATGACAATCAACCACTTTTAACTTTATTGATATTGTTATTAAGACATTAAAATTTTAATACCTAAGCCCACCTATTGTTTGTTTAAAAAAATGGAAGTAGTGATTAACACCTGTAAAAACATTAATGGATGTGTCAATTAAGTCCCAACAGACAATAAAACTATACTTAATTTTTCCTTATTTTCAGTTTTTTTGTTAATAAGGCAGTTGGTTACAATTTGAAGTTAAACATAAAGTTATATCTTTTACATAGAGAAAGGACACTTGTCTATAGCTATTTAATCAAATTACACATGTTACACTGTAACTGTAACTGTCTTGTCTATAAATTCTTTTAAAAAGATGAATAAATTAAGGCTTTTAAAAAAATTCTGATAAATATAATCGCAAATTTTGCAGACTCGAGACAATTTAGACCTGGACAAATTATTTACTTTGTCTGGTTATGTTGCATTGTAGTTTTTGGACAGTTTACATGGTAGTTTGAAGTATAGTCAGTTTGGGGACCGTTTTATCATGTCCTATACCTATTTGTTAAGTCTATTTCGTTTGCGTAACCCTAAGTTTCTATTTATTTGGTAAGATATTCCCAGGAATTCACTTTTATTTTACAGATATAATCAATTCGTTGGGAGATTGTTTAACTGTCATAATTTCAAATTAAATTAAGTTTGACAATTTCTTTATTCTAAATTCAAGAAAATGGAAAATTAAACAAAATGTCCCATTATTTTTTTTTTCAGTTCATTAAGGAGAATGTTTTAAAGGTTGTATGTTATTTATGACAGATGATTTTTCTTTGATAATTCAGGGGAAAATGCAAATGTTGACCATGGGATGATGTATACTAGTTCGTTACTTATCATTACTGTTGACTTCGTTTTTAAGTGTTGGCAGTTTACTCTTCTTTAGATCGTCTATGATAGCGGCTATACACCTGAATAATAAATTTCTGCATAACATACTCAAAAAGAAGTTAAAGAGGCTCGAAGGTATAAAATTTCTGAAACAAATTATACAGTTGTTTTTCATTACAAATTTTATCTATTACCTTTAATAGATGTTACTTTATCATATGGAACAAAAATCATTCAAAAATATCAATTTGTGTTGGCCCAAAATGACTTTTAAAATGTATATATCATTGAAAATGCTCCAAATTATCTTCCTTTGGTGAAAAAAAATGCTAATTTTTGGCATTAAAATTGAAATATCTTTTTTTTTTTATCTCATCGGTGACCCATATTTTTTTATTATTATTTTCAAATAAGCTGTATAGCAACTCAACTTTTTTTAAATTTGATCGATTTTTTTATTTTGATATTACCTTTTTTCTCCTATTAGTTAAACAGAAAAAAAGTAACTTTACAAAAATATATGCTTCTTTTGAATGCAGATTGTGAGCTTAAATAAACGGTGACCCAATCTTGTTATTTGATTTTTCTATAAAGTATAAGATAAAGTTCATTTGTAGAAAAATAAAGCGAAATCCTATATTAAAATAAAATTTTGGTTTAGACTCGCGAGCCACCTTAATGCAGCATACAATGACTTTAGGAAAATCTCAATGGGATAATTATATTTTGTAGCCATATAATTCCATTTCCAATGATACCATTTTCTAAGTGCTTAAACTACAAGATAAAATTAATAAATCATTATAAGTTTTGTTCAATAATATTTGGTTATTGGTATCATATTTCAAACGGGACACACAGACGATTGCTTTTACAATTGCTACAAAGGAAATATCATATTATTCATTGCAATAAACGAATCGCCTTTCTTGGTTTGAACTGTCATTTTTTCTTAATTTAGATGTAAGATTACCTGCACTATGGTAGAATATTCTTGTAATCGGTTTTGTAATAGCAATTGCTTGTTTTTAACGTATAGTTTAAACACAATTCATGATCGGTAGAAAAGTACACATATTTAGTTTCCATGCGGCCTTCAACAGTGTTGATCACTTGCCTTCAGCAACATGTTGCGTGTTTGGTAATATAACTTAAATTACATATCAGCGTGTTTAATTAACACATATCATCTTTATTTCATCAGCCAAACTGCATATTAGAAGAAAAAGAAAATGATTATGTCCGGTTTGACGTACATGTCGTGGTCAAATATAATATAAGTCGCAATACAAGCATTTGTTAGTCTTGTATTTTTTTATTTTAGTTTCTTGTGTACAATTCGGAAATTAGTATGGCGTTCATTATCACTGAACTAGTATATATTTGTTTAGGGGCCAGCTGAAGGACGCATCCGGCTGCGGGAATGTCTCGCTACATTGAAGACCTGTTAGTGACCTTCTGCTGTTGTTTTTTCTATGATCGGGTTGTTGTCTCTTTGACATTTTCCCCATTTCCATTCTAAATTTTATTTTATTACATATAGTTACGTTTGCATACTATTCACCGAGTCTACCCAATGTTAAATCCATGGCGTTGTTAGTTTATTTTAGACTTATGAGTTTGAACTTCTCTCTGGTATCTTACGACTCTCTTTGATGAAAATGTACTTATATTATTTATTTGATAAACATACTGTATTCAAATCACAATGAACAATGCACGTGTCCGTTCATAAATTAAGAACTTACAGAAAAGAGTACAAATTCTCTCTGGAAATGTTGACATTTAATGAATTATTGCGAATACGCCATTTTGATCAAATAGCTGTTTAAGTGTTTAGGCAGTTATACATCTTTTGATGAGCGTTTCTGATAAAGATAAATCCAGAAAAGTGCTTCGGACAAATCAAATTCATAGAGTGCTATTAAATTGAACTTCGGTTCAGCAAGCGCGCTCGATATCACATGTCTTAATTGGATTGGTTGCAGCACCTGTTTTTGATAGAATTCGTTTTGCTCAATCTTTATTTTTCTATGTCATATATAAAAGCGTCTTTTAAACTTTTGTGTTTTGGGGATTGTGTTTTGGGGATTTTGTTTTCTGTTATGGCATTGTCATGCTGTCTTCGTAAATGGTATTATATGAAAAGAAAATAAGCATGCTTGTAATGATTTTGCATCTTTGTTTATTGAAATAAAATCTGGAAGAAATAAAGTAGTGTAGAAACACAGAGTATAGGTGGGTTTAGTTTGTAATTGCTTATAAGTGGGTGAGTAATGTTAAAGTGGTTGAACATACGATAGGCGATATAAAAGTGGATGAATTTTCATTGTTTTAAAAAGTAAAATTGAGAATAGAAATGGGGAATGTGTAAAAGAGACAACCCGACCAAATAACAGACAACAGCAGAAGGTCACCAACAGGTCCTCAATGCAGTGAGAAATTTCCGCGCCCGAAGGCGTCCATCAGCTGGCACCTAAACAAATATATATACTAGTTAAGTGATAATGAACATTCTTTACAACGACACATGTTTTAGAAACAGAACCTAGAGTTTTGACGCTCCTGTTCACAACTACAGAAAGCTTAATGTAGTTCAGAGTATCAAACATAAATCGGTATAACGAGAGGAACTGTTTACTGCTGATGTCAACCTTGGCAAAGGGAGCTGCAAAAAATAACTTCATGATCAAAGGGAGTTATTCAAAACATGCCAATATGTGGTTCATAAAAGTACTTTTAGCTTGGATGACATTAATATACTTAGCAATTGATTTTAACTAGACTACAAACAGACATGTTTCAATCAAACGCTCTGCATTGTTACTCAATTTACATTAAAGGACATGTATTTAAAGCCTCCCACTATCTACCAACTTTGAATAAACTATTTATCCACATATTCCTCAATTGATTGTTGACCTTTTTTACATGTTTACCGGTCTCCATTACTCATCAATCAATTAGTTTAAACATATTTATTTATAGTGGATTGGGAAACAAGTTTTGCAACTTATATTAATCCCTTTCCACTTTGCGGGTGCGAGTGCTGCCTTGTAGCGGCATTAGCCTGCTCTTTTTCGTAATCTACAAGGGTGTCTTTAACGTGCAAGAGATATGGCTCTCTCTTTACACGGGTCAGCCATTTATCGTCCCCTTCCGACGGACTATCATCGTTTCCTCGAGACCATACTCGTAAATGGTGTCAAGGGAGAGCCGAAAATTCAGTTCCTGAAATTTTCATCCCAGACGGGAATCGAACCAGGAACCTTTGTGTTAGTAGTCCGATGCACTAACCACTACACCATGGCTCATCAATCAATTAAGAAGAAAGATCAAAGTACGAACACAAATAAAGGGAATCGAATGTACTAAAACAGAGGCGACATCGGATGCAAAGACTCAAACGTGACACTCGAACATTAAAAATCAAATGGTTGAATAAAATAGGCAATGAGAACGCAAAAATCCTAAAAGTATTGCCAAATACAGCGTAGGTATTCTATTTCTTGTGAATTAAATCCTCCGTATTTCGAAAGATGGTTAATTTATTGTTATGACCATATCTATTATAATACACGTCAACACAGAAATGCTGACTATTGGCTGGTGGTACCCCACAGGAAAAAAACTCCACCAGCAGTGGCATCCACCCAGTTATAATAGATATAATCATCATTTATACCAGGATAAAAATTGCATATGACAGCGAAGAGTTGTTTTGTCTACAAAAAGCTCACTATTGACGCTGGAAAAAAAATGTTGAAAAGACCAGATAAAGAACGAAACTGAAGAGCATCGAGGACCAAAATCCTCAAAGTTTTACCAAATACGGCCAAGGTAATCATTTCATGTGGTAGTAGTTATCAAAGGTACCAGGATTATAAAATATTAAGACAGACGCGCGTTTCGTCTACACAAGACTCATCAGTGACGCTCATATCAAAATATTTATTAAGCCAAACTAGTACAAAGTTGAAGAGCATTGAGGATCCAAAATTCCAAAAAAGTAGAACCGATAACACAAAATGTATTTTCTGAACTTTGTTCATATTTAATTAAGTTATCAAGGCCAATCATTCTCAGTTCTTAAGGCACTATCTATTGTTTATCTAGATTTTAAAACTCTTCAAGGTATGTGGCGATGGTGGGCAGTGTTGAACAGCATCAGTTCTTGTAGCCATACTCTCCCTTCTGACGGCTGAAGTGTATTTAAATAAACTAGATATGTGAGGGATTGGAATTCTTGTCGTCGCATCCAACTGTGCAGTCATCAGTGTATAGGGATTCTGAGAAAAGATAAATAATAGATATAAATTGTTTAATTAAGCAGCTAAAATGCGTATAAAGGGAGTATATTATCATAAGTATTAATTTAAACGCCTTTTATTATCAGTTAACTTCGATTACAGTCTGAGATAGTTTTAATCAATTTAGTATGTTTCACACTGTGCATTAAAATTTCAAAGCAGTGCAATTTTTATAAACCTTTCGAATTTTGTATAAAAAAGTACAATACCACAGCTTCACAAATATACTTAATACATATAATGAGTTTTGTCTCACCCAAACACTCAGTTTTTACGTAATAATGTTCAGATGCAAACTTATCATTTTGGTACTAGTTCTACCACGCTTGAGCTAAGCAATTTTACAGGACATTTTTCTACTACGGATATATGTAGAATTATTTAAAAGATTATAACTTAAAAAACATAATAATAAGTACTCTTTGTCTCGTCTGAAACCACAGTCTCGTTCCTGGTTTTTGAAATATGTATTGATGTATCAGATGCTGATTTTGATTACTCTTTTCCCTTTGCCCTTCTTCGAATTAGTAGTTTGTATTGTTTACGAGAACTTAATTGTTATTTCTATTTACACAAGCAGGAATCATTAGAACAAAATCTATTTATGTACATCAAAAATTATAACAAATGTCAATTTAAAATTTTAAAAATATTTACCATAAAAGTTCTCCCAGAATTCCAGACAGGAAACTGAAGATTACAGGAAAAGGTACTAGGAGAAGAACAAAACTTCTCTCTTTTTCTCCACTTTGCTCTTCTATTCTGGAACCAAACCTTAAAGTACAAACAATATTGTGTGCAGTTTTGAATACTTGGAATATATGTAAGAGTTAAAAGATAAAGTCAAATAGAAATCAAACATGAACTAAATTTCTGTTGTTTTTTTAAATGTCCGATTGTATCACTAATACTGAGGGTTTTTTGGGTTTTTTAATACTTGTCATTTCTACCTCAGGGATAGATTACTTTAGCTTTATTTAGTCCTTTACAATTGGTTTGTTTCAAATAATTTGACCAGTAGAGCTATTAAAGAAACATGGAATTATAACAAATATGTAATATAATATTGTATTTACTTTTCGTTTTTTTTTTAATTTTAAAGAACAAACAATTATAAAGGCTTTACAAATGAGTAAAACAGACATCAGGAAACACGTAATTTCTACACAGCATATATGTATATGTAAATAATCATCAAAGGTACCAAGATTATAATTTAATACGCCTAACGCGCGTTTCGACTACATAAGACTCATCAATGACGCTCTGATCAAAATAAAGCCAAACAAGTACAAAGTTGAAGAGCATTGAAGACCCAAAGTATATGTAACATACTTGTATTCTCGATTCTGGAAGTTTGACTTTTGATGCTAATCTTTCTCTCAGGAAGACATCAGGATAATGTGTCTTTTTGAATACTTTTTCAAGTTCTTGCAATTGTCTAGTGGAAAAGGTTGTCCTGTTGCGTTTATTTTTAATACAAACTTTAACCTCTGGTGACGGTTTTGGAGTTAATACAGTTTCTGAAAGGTAAAATATAGAGGATAGAAATTTTCGAAAAGATAAAAAGAGAACAATTTGTTTTAAAAGTGTTGCTGTGTTACACAAATAATATTACTATTAGGGATAATTGACCCTACCTCTATCAAATGTAAAACGTTTATTTCATATCTTTTACGTTATTTTATTTTATTGATATTCAAAAGACCTTATATTTAGTTTAAGTGCCAATATCAATTTTCATTGAGAGTATACAAGATTTATTCATAGTATTGAATTAGTAAAGGAAAAGAAAATCATATTATTTAAATTTTTGAAAAAAATTATAAATTTCCTCGATGTTTAGAAACCAAGCTTTGATAAGAATGCATTTTCATCTAAAGAAATTATAATCGACATACTACATTCTACAAAATTAACACTCCGTAAAGACATATTATTTACATTTTCCGAATATCTGACAAAGGTCAATAATAACAGACGCGAGCATACTTAAGTACTGTAACTTGGCTTCACTTGGTTATGGATTGATTGAGCATTTTGCTTCAAAATGTACTAGTGTGTTTGTCAGAGCTAAGATTTGAACTCAATAAATAGTCATCAGTGAACCATTATGGATATGATAGGTATTCATAAAACTTACTCTTGTGTATTGATTACACAAGAAACGGACTTTTTTTAATAAGTTGTAAGTAAAAACATATATGATCACACCCAACTGTAGCTAGAAAGTTCAATCTCATTTCCTTTACAACGTAATAGCGAAAAGGTTTCAATTTAAAAAAAAAAATGTTTATTTGTTAAGATTTATAAATATCAATGTATCTGTGATTTACGTAAGAATAGTTTTCACAAATGTAGATTGTCAGCAAAACATGACAGCTGTAAAATAACAAATGTGAAATTTCCGTTTAGAGGTCACAAGAATCCTTTATATAAAGTATACCATTTGCTGGGGCACACCCATTAAGGGCATACGATACAGTTACAGGGGAGGTTAGGACGTTGCTAACGTAAATTGTTATTTTCGCGACGTCAAACTATGACTTATCGGGGAAAGATTCAGTTTTCGACTGATTTTTATCATTGAAAACGTAAATAGTGCATTTTTTTTTACATAAATATACAGCAAAAAAATAAGGTTTTTTCTTTATTCATGAACATTTGATAAATATGAGTTATTTCTGAATAAAAAATGTATACATTTTTAGAATATTTTTAAAATACAAAAATTACAAATTATCTAACAAAAAACAATTTGTGTTTATAAACAAAAAAGTTATGTCTTTCTTTCGAAAGGGAAAAAACGGCCACAAATCCGAATTTGAGCAAATGTACAAAATTTCGACCTCATTTTACTCAAAAAGTAGGACATGAAGGTATATTTTTTATTACATCTTTGATTAAATCAGGTAAAAAATAGTCTATATGGAAATGTTTATCAAAATGTAAATACGGGATCAAAACTGAATCATATGCCCTTAATATTGAGATTACTTTGACAAGCTTTTATTTTTCAAAGAAATGGTTTTTTTTCAATTTTAAAGTACAAATTGCATATGAAATATAGAAAATCTGAAGAAAAAAAAACATTTCTTTGGAATTTGTAAAACAAAAGTCACACACAATAAAATTATGCAATAGAACGAGACAGAAAACGGCAAAACATACAAAACAAAAAGCAAAGCGATGCCCTTGAATTATGTTACGCCTACCAACAACAGAACTTTATTAATGCACGTTCAATAGTATGTGCATACATTAGCAAGAGATTATCAGTTGTTGCTTAAATATCATCCAGTAAAGCATAACAGGGTTGAATTTTTAAATCCATTATTAAAGAAATGCATTTCAATATCATAACAAGTAATAATTGATGCTGAGTGGCATTATTGCGGGTTTTTTTTTAAGGGAAACTGCTTAATATTTAAGGTTTGGTGAAAACAAATAAAAGATCAAATGCTTCAAATAGTGTCTCATGCACCAAAGAATAAGCAGTCATATTGATTTATAATTGCCAGTAGTGTTGCAAGGAAAAAGTGTGTATTTAAAAATTTAAGAAATACTTGACGCAACCTATACTTTATTGTAGTTTTAACTTGGGTAGGCAATACATTCGTGATTATTTTTGCCCGAGCGAATGATTGAAATAAGTTTTAAAAACAAGACAAAGATAGTATTTTCAAATAAACATTTAATTTGCACTTTTACATGCATGAGCGGCAATAGAAGTTAAACCCGTAACTCTATTTAGACAATAGAAATTAAGTGAAAAGGGCTAAGGGACTGGCATGAACTTCAACAGGAGCTATATGTCCATGCATTATCATGCATCTACAATTTAGACAGTCAAAATTTCATTGATGGATTCGACAAGATCGGTATATTAACAGTTCAGAGACGACTCTTTTATATTAATCTGTAAGCGTGCAAAAACTTGTTACTCGTGATTTGAGACAGACTATTGAATCATCGATAGACCAATTCGTGATAGTGGTCCTTAATTTTATAAATATAAATTGTTTTCCTAACATCCATGTTTGGTGATTTAAGACCATTGTTTGAAGTCATCATTTTTTTGTCAATTTCCTCTAGCATGATACTGCAAACACATATTTGGAATCAATGGTATTCACTTAAAATAATCTCATATTTTGGAGATTTTTGTGTCGACGATTTACATCTTTACAATACATTCAAGATTTTCTTGAATTATAAATTCTAGGTACTGACGATGTTTATCATCTTAATTACGTGTTTCAGTTCACTTTTTGTGTATTTTGAATCTTTACTGTTTACCTATTACTTATGACGTGGATCGGAACTTATATATCCTGCCATCGTGGTATTGTGTTATAATCATTTTGAGATTTCTTGTCTTTCACTTTTACAAAAAAGATAGAGAAAATCCAAGAGAGAGCACTAAGGTTTATCTACGAAGACCATTCAGCAAGTTATGAAGATCTACTCTGCAAATCAAAATTACCATCTTTAAAAGTAAGAAGAATGCGATCTTTGGCGATTGAAGTTTTCAAAATTATAACTAAAGATTGTCCTGTTTATCTCCATGATTTGATTCACTTAAAGGAAAACACTTACTCTTTCAGATACCAGAATACAGCAGATCTACCACATGTAAGAACAACTGCATATGGCCTACAATCTTTCAGGTATGCAGGTGCTAGGCTTTGGAATGAGCTGCCAGATGAGCTTCGTAAGCAATCATCTTTAAATCAATTCAAGAACTTGATAAATTCTTGGTCTGGCAGCTCATGCCAATGCTTTGCCTGCAAAACCAGTTAATCTCTGCTTATTATTTTTTTTGTTTTGTTGCTTTATTTTCAGCATGGCAAATTTATTCTAATATCTTTACTATAGTGCTTCTGCTGCTTTTGTGCTAATTTTAGAAACTTAATGTGCTTTTATGCTTTTTATGTGCAAACCATTTCATTTGTGCTTTTGTGTTTTTATCTCATAATTGCATGTACCAGTATGTGTTAAACTTGTAAGATGCTTAAAGAACTTTTGTGCTGCATGTTTATATACTGATTGAACTCTTGCTTTATATGTTTAATGTTGTGTGCATGACTCGATATGTATGTTTTGTTTTATTTGTTGTTATGTCGGTTTTAAAAGCTCTTCAGAGCTTATGTTTGTAATTGCTTGCTTATACCGACTCTAAATAAAGCTTTATGTCTTATGTCTTATGTCTTATGCTTAATATATACTTTGTCTATATTTCTTTTCATTTTTCTTTGTTGGAACAATTATTTGTTTTATAGTGATTAAGATTATATCACAATGTTCACTGCTGTATCTCAATTTTTGACGTTTATACCTATATTGTCTGCTTGATTTGCCTAACAATTTTAAATATAAAATAATGGAATTATATGCGAATATCATACAAGTGAGATGTTAAATAGCTATAAAACCAGGTTTAATCCACCATTTTCTACATCAGGAAACGCCTGTACCAAGTCAGAAATATGACAGCTGTTTTTCATACGCTGTATATGTGTTTGAGATTTTGATTTTGCAATTTTGTAAAGGATTTTCTGTTTTGAAATACATGTGATGCGAAAAAAGTACATCTATAAAAACGACAATATATTTGATATTCATGCCAACACCGAAGAAGTGCTGACTACTGTTGTGGTGATACCCTCGTGGGTACGTCAGACGCGCGTTTCGTCTACATAAGACTCATCAGTTACGCTCAGATCAAAATAATTAGATAAGTTTGGTATATTTGATGTGTTTCTGCTATATAATCATATCTATCTGGTGATATAAGATACAACTATAATGTTCAGCTATCACATGCTCTTTTGAACACAGTCATTTAATACTTGTAAACAATGATTCGTGTAAAAGATAAGTTGATCTATTTTACTCATATGATACTGGCCAGTCGTGATATAAGGATTAAATTTAAGAGCGTACACTTTGCCATGTCAATTTATTATAAATCCTCAGAATTTTTTCTTTTGTTTTAGAGATCAAATGTGAATAACGGACAAAAATGCATGGTGATGAAGAAACCAGACAGAGGTTAAATAATGCAATGTTTTTTCATCTGCTAAGGAAAACATTGTGTCTATTTAATTGAGACTGAAATGAATGGACATAGACAAAACAATACAATGTCACTTTATATTGATAGGAGAAATTAGAACATACTCACCCCTTCTCGTCCAATGAAAAGTCATTTTTTGCCCTCTAATTTTCATAGTACATGGTTTTCCATGCACTATGAAATGCTATACATGAATGACTTTTCATTGTCAGTTAATTATGAAAGTGAACTCTTAATAGCTGCACTAACGAAGTGTACAATCCCCCAAGGCATTTTCCTTGGGAAAATAGCTTACTGATTAAAGATGAAAGAGCAAAGATTAAAAAACATTTTAAATTTTAGAAAATTTCATGCATTTGCTAATGGTACACATATATAGAATACACAAAAAAATGATATTTATTTAATTTTTATACCTTACATTTGAGGGAATTATGTACTTTTTCTTCAAAAAAACACAATGCCAGACTGTTGATATATAAAGTAAAGGATTGTTTTCGAAGAAACACAATATATTTAAATGTATCAATAAAAAATAAGCATTTAATGTTGAATGGTCTGAATTCAAATATTCATACAGAGAGTTTTATATTTATAAAAAAAATAAATTAAAAAGGGAATTTATATAACATTGTGTTGCTGTTTAAAATTTAAAAAAAATCTAAAGATATATAAGTATTACATTTTACCTGAAGCAGAAAAAAAACCAATTTATCCTTCACAAACTATGTCAGTGCTATTTCATTTCATCCATTCAAATGATCATTACCTATGTTTTATATTTTAGTTTATTATAAAAAGTGAACTCTTATTTAGGTTTGAATATACAATGGGAAAGGATAGTTTTGTAAGGTCACTCGAAAGTGTGAATATGTTCTAAATTGGTCAGACAATACTTGGTCATGTTTTGTGAAGATTTAAGCCCTCGGCTTCGCCTTGGGCTTACATCTTCATTAAACATGTCCAAGTATTGTCTAACCCATAAATAAAAATAAACAAGACATGGAATAATTGTCAATAATATAACACTCCACCGGAGACCAAATGACATATAAGGTTATAACTGTATATAATATCACCGTACGGCTTTTAACCATAAGCAAAACTCATACGCATTGTATGAGCTATGAACTAAAGCAACAGTAGTATTCCAACCGTGCAAGGGCTGTGTAGCCAGTCAAAGTCGTTAATAACTTCCATATATATTCTTCTGTTCAAAAATTACCAATTAAGGATAAACTTAAACAGAGGTAAGCACAACCATTATAAGAGGAAAACCGCTTAACAACAAAAACACTGAATGCAACAAAAACAAAAACAAAAACAAAAACAAAACAAAAGGACTCCAAGATGAAAAATATTTAATCCACAACTGATCTTCAAGTATCAGCATGAGAGCTTATATTAAACTGTAAATCGTACTTCGTCATTTGACAGGATACGGCACAATTGTGCGCAGAGTACCGAAACTCTTAAACCGATTATTCATTAAGGTGGCCGAAAATAGAATGTGGTAATTTGACAGCATTTTAAGTTGAACACAGTTTAATGGAGGACCATTTATAGTATCAGGTTTTACCTTATGCGAACTCACGTCTTCTTACGACATTTCTTTTTCAATTCATTGATCTTTTGGTCTTAGTCAAAACGGAAGTCACTTGCGTCTTTGTATCGAATTTATTTCAATATTGGATACATTCTTTGGTATACTTTGGATGTTTTGGAGAAATTTCGCTACGATTTAAAAAAAAAAAAAAAAAAGAACACATAAGATTATGAATAAAACTTTCAATTGATCATTAAGTACCATTGCTTCAAATGCTCTTTTGTAACCAGGACTATATAAACATGTTATCTTCTCTTTTCGTGTGATCATTTCTAGGTGTTAATATATGAAAACACTTTTTTTTTAGATATCTTTTACTTGTTTAAAAGTTAATCGAAAGGTCATATAACAAAAAAAAATCATCTTTATAATGGTTCCAGGATAAACGTCAGGGAAACAATTTCACACTTGAGTCAAGGGGAATTGGTCGACAACAAGTCACTTCGACGACTCGATTAAGCGGCTATATATCCACGTATATTTGTTTTAATGAGTGTTGCTCTTTAGATAGACACCCATAAAACTAGACCAAAAAGTCTCACCAATTACTGACGTTTTAGAATTCGCCAAATGTTTTTATGGGAAGAGTATTTGATATTCGAATGAGGTGGTGCCGGAAGATGGTTGATGACACGGGGATTTTTTTCCGAACTTTTTTTTTTTCAAAATGCTCTTGCTCTCCAATTTCCAATCAGCCGCAAAAAAAAAAAATTGTCATCCACTCAATAATGAGTGTTCTTATGGTGTTCAAATAAAGGCAACAGTAGTATATCACTCATCAATAACATGAAGCGATGAAGCAAAAACAAATCCAGGTCACAATCAAAAACCGACGGAAAAACAAATCATTTATATGAAGAAAACAACGGAACAGAAACACTGAACTGCTACATAATCAAACGCCAACATACATAGACACACACTATTTGATAACAACTTTCATATTCCCGACTTGGAACAGGACATTTTAAGTAAAAATGAAGAGATGAACCTGGTTTTTATGGATAGCCAAACATTCCGTTGATAAGGAAATATTAAGATAACAACTAAAATAACATCATTACGTGAAAGGAAGACAGTACAAATAATAGCAAGAACACGCAGGACAGAGAAATACATAATTGAATAATATAATGTACATGGTAACCGCAGAATAACAACGGACATACTTCTATTCATTTACGACAGTTCACCATTACACCACAATAGAATTATGAAATATGCGTCACACAAATGTATCAACGCCACAAAATGTGACGTCACATGTTAATTTATAAAATAAGTATAAATCTGGATTAAGTTTGTAATGGTATTATTTCATTTATTTTCCATCCATTGCAATGAAAATAATATAGAATTGTCTTAGTAATGGTGCAATTATCAGTATTTCCTGACCATATCGGGTTTTCTTCTGAACCAAAACCGTGTAAAACCTGTAAATCGTGTCAGTTGATGTGATTTTTATTGAGTGTTAGATAGACAGTGTTTAATTGAGCAGATGTGGGGCTGTAATGTTAGGTATGTTTCATATGGTTTTGAAAGAGGCAAGGTCCATTTACTGTAAATTTAATTCACTGGCAAAAATCGTTCAATCTTACCAATTTTGTAACATTTTACAGATTCATAGATTCGTGGGTGTACTTTAAGGTTGTAACACCATTAAAAATTAGATCAAGTCACGTTAAAAAAATGTTTGAAAATGTCTGAAATGTATATGTGTTTATCATATATAATATGTATAATTTGCAATTATGTCTAAAAACATATTTTCAGCATCGATAAACAGATCTGAACTACGTATTGAATGTTTTGATATACATAAAATTGCGTCAAATTCGTTTACAGTAAATCGTTGTGTAAAGGAGGGACGAAAGATACCAGAGGGATAGTCAAATTCATAGATTGAAAATAAATTGACAACGCCATGTCTAAAAATAAAAAAGACAAACAGACAAAACTTAGAAAACTAACGACTAAGCAACACGAACCCCACCAAAAACTGGGGGTGATCGCTTTAATCATCCGTCGACAAATTAATAAATTCTTTAGAAATTTATGTTTATGTCCCTTTAGCAAATTTGATTGTATTTGGATTTGACTCATCTTTTCATATTCATTTTAGCTATGTTGTCCTAACATATATACAAGTACTTATACAACCTATTCTATTGTGGAGATTGTAATGATTTTGGTGAGGATGAATCCAGCTAGGTACTTCAGCGGCACCAAATTAATAAAATTGTTTTCACTTCGACTCAATGATATTCTGGTTTCACTAAGTTGTTTTCTATTTATGAATTTGATCTCTGGACTGTCGTGTGTGGAACAAATTTGCTGGAAATTGAGGGAAAGTTTGTGAATAACATGTCTTCCTAAGATTCTCTTACGTAACAAATTTGCTTTATATTCATTCAGATAAATTAAAAGAGATGAGGGTTGTACAGTATTGATACAACAATCAATTAGATATTTAAAAGGTAAACTCCATTCTACATAATTATTTTTTATATCAAATTTAAGTTGTCTGACCAGAAAGTTGATGAACCCGGGGTATGTCAATAAACGTCTCCTCGTTTTTTCTAAAAAAAGAAGTTCATCGGAAATTAACACGTCATTGTTAATACATATTCCGTATCAACTTCACAAATAATATGGTCTTGAAGTATAGATTATGCGTACTGACGTTGTTTCTCGTCTTAATAACGTGTTATACTATTTTTGTATTTGTCTCTATATTAGTTATATTACTTATACTGTTTAGTTTGCTTTTATTAATATCAATTTAATGTGACTCGATACTTGTATATCCCGTCATTGTGTTTTTGTCTTTCATTTTTGCTAATGCGCTTTGTCTATATGTCTTTTTGTGTTTCTTTGATACACATGACGTGACTCTGTACTTATACATAGACAATAATAGTGCATTGACTTGACATATCAACGATATAAGGATGAGGCTTAGAAACGGGGAAATGCGAGGCTGTGCCGAGCTATTTCCCCGTTTCGGGCCGAATCCGTATATCGTTGATATGTCAAGTCAATGCACTATTCTTGTCTTTATATTGCAATCTAAAAATTTTCAATTATTGTTTAATGCGTTAAGGTTATTTATTTGATTTAAATATTGGGGGAAATACCCTTTAAAAAGGCCTCACATCATGCTCGCGGAGAAATATACAACAATGAAATTTACATTTACCTGTTGAAACCAACACTCGATGGTGAACGAAATCGTTTGAGTATGGACTTAAATATCAACCATAAGCATAAAACATAATGATTTATAGGTTGCAAACAAACAAATATCATCAAATTAAATATGCTCAGTTTCCAATAATGTTGCAAAAGAAACAATGTTGAGTCGTTCCACGCATCTTTGTATGCATTTGAAACAAGAACAGGTTGAAGAGGTCGTATGAATAATTCAATATTATTTCGGCAATTTCTATTTAAATATTCATGAGGAAAAGTGATATCAGGTCAGTGACTGTATATGACATAGAAATATACAGTCAACGCATTTTGACTGCTCAAATAGAACGAGTGCAGTATAAATCCCGTTATTGTGCTTTGGTAAAATATTTTGGTATGCTTGTCTTTCATTATTGCTAATGTACTTTGTCCATGTGTCTTTTATGTTTCTTTGATACATATATATGGCATGGCTCTGTACATATACATCATGTCATTGTGTTTTAATTGTACAATGGTAAATTTGTGTATTCTCGTCTTTAATATTTGCTAATGTGTTTGGTCTATATGCCATTTTGTGCTTCTTTGTTACATATTTGTTTGTTTTTTATAGTGATGAGGATTATAACACAATGTTGACTGCTGTAACCCCTTTTTGACATTTTTTTACCTATTATGTATGTTTGTTTTGTTCACACATCGTTGTCAATATAATGGAATTTGATGCAACTTTTATACAAGTGAGAGGTTTAGCAAGCTTTAATATATTAAGAAAAGCCTTGTCAGGAATATTCAGCTACACACTCAATGAAATCGGCTCTTGAAGGCCTTGTCATTTTAGGTTGATATTCATTTAATTAAGATTAAAAACTTTGACACATTTTTGATTATATAGTTCATCTTTGGCATTTGTGAACTTAGAATTGACGTTGGAAGTGTCACACCAGGACTTTTGAAACCTTCTTATATTTAAATGTGAACTCTGAATGAACCTTCTGCTTATAAGTAATCATGTTGATTGGCGTTAACAAGACAGCAAGGTGTGTACCAACTATCCAATTTGAAAGATCAATTATAAATGATATTTCTATAAAACCTCCTTGATGAATTTCTCGATGAGGCAGCTTACAACGTGTAATGAGATTACTGTGAATTCATTATTTTTCGTTGGATACCAATTTTCGTGGAATTTTTCGGGAACTGGTGAACAACGAATTCAAATGTTCAACAAACTGCAAATTTTCTATAGGATTAATATTGTATGCAAAATCACGAAATCAAATATCCACGAAAATGCAGGTTTTCATCAATCCACGAAATTTGGTACCCACGAAAATAAATGAATCCACGGTAATTGATTTATTTATTATTGGTGTTTAACCGCTTCCATGGGGAGAGTTCGAGCTCACAATATGGAAAAGAAACACACATACATTTGTGTATCTCTAAAATTACATGTGTCTCTTGAAAAACTAAATAAGGTCCTATGGTTACTAAACTGTTTGGACTTGCCTACATTTTGGGCGCCGAGCCCTTAAAGTTTGAAACAAATGATTTATGAATTAGTAAAAGGTTTTACCCCCAAATTGGATCTAGATAGAACAGCAAAGTCCATGTTAGTCATCGGAACAGCTAAAATTATCTGGATTTTTACTGGTATTGTAATAAAAGTTGTAGAAACTCATCACGGATAACAGGCTGATATTTATTACGCAAGACTCGTGTTCGGTTATACTAATGGAGCTCCAATCTGAACAGTAAGGAAGAATTCAAAAATCCAAAAGATTGTATCAAATTTTCTAAGGTCGTCTATGGATGGGAGTAGAACATGTAGAAATATCCTTGGTGTTTCTTGTGACTTTTAACATTTCATAAAAAGTAAATTAATAGAAAGAAACAATATTAATGATACGATGAAATACTTTAAAAAAAAACTGTGTACCATTGCATGCATCATTTGCATGCTAGATTTATAAATCATTTCAATCATGCCACTATAGAAACACATGTATTTTGTGAATGGTGCCCATATATTATGTATGGTAAAAACGTTACCATGTGAATTGTAATTTTAAGTGAAAATATCTATCAACGAATTAAGACTTTGACAAACTACTTAAAATCTTATTGCTATCTTTTTAAATCTTGCTCTCTTTTGCGTTCTTTATGGTGTTTTTTTTATACGTAACTTGACGTACAAACTGATATCAGAGTGTAAAACGATATTAAAACGCACTTTTTACGATTTCAATCCGAATAAAACAATTACCATCCTTTGTTCATATGTGGCTTATTAAAGTACTTTCCTTAGAATTGACTTAACTTAAGTCTGAAAAGGTCACGTACAAATAAATTGAAACTTACGATGACATTGAAGTACATATGTGTCAATCACCTCGTGCATGCCAAGTTAAACTTCGAATTTATGTGATCGTAGGCTTCTGCTGCCTCATGCTTTAAATCTTTATAAACAGGCAAATTTCGAGACCTCTCAGTATTGTCTGTTTTTATTAGATTTATGATGTTGTAATGACATTTTGTAACTTTTCAATTTTTCAATTCAGAGAACTTAGTCGAGGGGGAAACATTCCGAAATCAAGACAAAAAATAAATAGTTTTCGCAAATATATCCGAAAACTTGAGAAACGAGATCATATACTAGTACAACGGCAGCAGTCCTGATTTTGAAAATAAGTAAAACTAATATTATGGTGTGAGATTACTATATCTCATTTAAGATCTTTGCCAAAAGAAGAAAAAACCCAGCAAGTTTAGATATGTAATAAAAACCTATATATGTTTCACAATCCTTTCATCCAACTGACTTCAGTGTTATATTACCAATGAATGGAACGTTACTGTCACAGTGATAAACTAAGAGACGTAGGAAAAAATGAGAGTCCATAGTGATAAAGTGCTTCCCCTGCTATGAGAATTTAGACTAAATTTAAAACTTTTAAAAAAGAGTTTAAGACACATGCCGAGTCAGTTGGTTCATAGAAAAAATATGTTGGTGAAACACATGCTTTTGCAGCACCTCGACTGAGATATGTTTCTATAATACGACGGTCATGCGAGCATGTCATTGTTTAAAAATGGGAAATCTGTTATGTTATTTAAGAGGGACACAATATATAGGGGTCCTTCATTTCTGTATTCTTTTGTTTTTTCAGGTAATATTCTCAACTCTTTGCAACTATAATGTATTTGAATTTTATAATGTATTGCTGTTTGTATTCATATAAATTCTATAATTACAACTTTGACAAATTACTTAGATGTCCATCTTTTTAAAGCTGATTTTTTTAAATATCTTTTCTGTGTCTTTCAGACCGCTAAAAGAGTGTGAAAAGGTTAAATGTATTTACTGCGATTTTTAAGGTAATATTCTCAACTCTTTGCAACTATAATGTATTTGAATTTTATAATGTATTGCTGTTTGTATTCATATAAATTCTATAATTACAACTTTGACAAATTACTTAGATGTCCATCTTTTTAAAGCTGATTTTTTTTAAATAGCTTTTCTGTGTCTTTCAGACCGCTACAAGAGTGTGAAAAGGTTAAATGTATTGTACTGCGATTTTTCAGGTAATATTCTCAACTCTTTGCAACTATAATGTATTTGAATTTTTTAATGTATTGCTGTTTATATTCATATTAATTCTATAATTACAACTTTGACAAATTACTAAGTTATTCGTGTCCATTTTTTAATAAAATTGAGAATGGAAATGGGGAATGTGTCAAAGGGACAACAACCCGACCATAGAGAAGACAACAGCAGAAGGTCACTAACAGGTCTTCAATGCAACGAGAAATTCTCGCACCCGGAGGCGTCCTTCAGCTGGCCCCTAAACAAATATATACTAATTCAATGATAATGAACACAATACTAAACTCCAAATTGTACACAAGAAACTAAAAGTTAAAATAGTACAAGACTAACAAAAGCGAGAGGTTCCTGACTTGGGACAGGACAGGCGCAAAAATACGGCGGGGTTGAACATGTTTGTGAGATCTCAACCCTCCCCCTATACCTCTAGCCAATGCAGAAAAGTAAACGCATAACAATACGAACATTAAAAATCAGTTCAATTAGTCGTTAATTGAAGTCGCAGTGAAATACATTTAACCTTTTCATACTCTTATAACACCTTTCTTATCCAGTACAAAAAGGGCATTTAGAAGTCACAATATGGGCCTCGGGAATCTTTTTATTGTATCCTCTTGGTCTTGCTTGTTTTCCCTCCTTCTTCTATCTTCTTATTTGGCATAGTGTTGTCTATTCTTTATATTCGACTTATTATTTTATTGCCCTTTTGGTTTTTTTGTCCTCTTTTTAAAGGCGGATAAGTTATAATTATCGTCCGACTTACATATTTGAGGGAAAGAAGGACCTTTTTTCGGAACGTCGGGCTTTGGGTCTTATTTTTATATTTGTATTACCTATAGGGACTCGGAATTAAATGAATAATTCGGGATGATATCCTCTCCTACCATTCCTCAAATGTTTACTGTTTCACTGTTACTCAATCTTATGTCAATAATAGTTTATCTGATTGGTTTCATTTCTTGCATACATTTCTTGCATATAAAGCGTAATGGCAATGAAAAGGAGCTCCATGACTTATCAATATTTTTAGCTTATTTTGTTCCTTAACTGATGCTCTTCCGACTAATAGCATCAATTTTAAATTCTTGATTTTTTTTATTTTCACAAACTCTCAACTAAGAACATTCTTAAGCCTGCCTTCTTTTTTTATTCAATTCTCCTATCTGTTCAAACATTGCTTGCAAGGATAAGAATAAACTGTATCGGCAAGTTATTTTTATGACAGAAACTTGCTACCTTACTCGAACTCTGTGTGTGAGGGAATTGAAACATGCAGTAAATTATTGACAAGTTTATACTTTTAAAAATGGCCTGAGAGAGCTTCGCAGTATCATGAATAACGTCCACATGATCATGATACAGTACTTGTTGATCGGGTCTTGAAAAAAATAAATATTGTTAGCACTTATTCCCTGTTGGATTGAGATTCCATAAATAGTGAAAAAGACCTTTACTAATCTCGACTGTGGACAAAGGGAAGTTACTCAGTTTCAACAGTCATGTTTTGAATAATTTAAAAAAAAAAAAACCTATATAAAAGTATTTGTCGCAATGAAGATTAACAAAATGTAATAGGGATATTTTAGCCTTTTGGTTACTAGTATGTACATCGTAAACATTTTGAATGCCAGATAATACGATACAAGTGTTACTAATGAGTGGTGTTTCATGGTTAAATCGACAATAGGTATAGAATACATTAACATTAGAAATACATAATGTACATGAAGGTCTAGATTGGGTCCTAATTTTCTGTATCCTTCAATTTTTCTGTATTTTTTCTTTATTCTTTATGTTTCTGTATCTCGTTATTCTCTATTCATTTTTTTTTTGCCCATTTTTCTCTCATTCTTAACATTTTTGCTCAGTATTCTCTTTTCTGTAAACTCACATCCACTCCATCGTATATTAGTGACATAAGGCAATTAAAAATGGCAACACTAGTATAAGGTATGCATAGCATTAAAAAACAAAAAAAAGAAGCACACAAATTAATTCTAATATTGTTCTTACAAATATGAAATTTGTAGAACAATTTCTATACTATATTAATCGGCCGGGCAGTTTACACATGATAACATGACATAAAGAGGACTTTCAAGCATGATCGTTGTTTTTTTCCAGAAACGACCCACTATGTTCCAAAATCTAAACTTTACCAAACATTCTATATATAACTGTAAAGTCATTCAAACGGGAAACAAACGGTATAATTTATACAGAAATCGAAAAATGATAGACTGTACACAGTAACAAATTCCAAGATAATACTAGGCCTAGGGTGAATAAATATTCATATATTTATTCATCATCAGTGTTTAAATGTGCAGTCATGTTCTTACAACAACTGTGAAGTGTTATGAATGCAATGATTACATTTCTAAAAAAACACACTTTTTATAACACAGATAGATACTGATATCATAAATTGGCGAAAACTTTACAGAGTCAAAATCTGAAAGTTTCTAGTTCCTATTGGAAATGCAGTATCAAGTAAAGTGTCTATCATATACTAAAGATATAGTTTTCTACAATTTACCTAATTTCAAAACCTCAAAATATTGTTTTTCGAAGTTTTCTGATCTGATCAATACGCCGGCTTAGTGTGTAAATTGATCTTGCGCAAAGCAGGGTTCATATCTTATTTTTAGTAACATATTATCTGTCCGATATGAATGTAAGATTTCCAACGGGACGTTAAGTACCAAACCGTTATGCAAAATGAATATAGTAATTTGTGGGAGTGCGGATCCATTGCATTCAATTTTTATAATATGAATAATAATATGAAGAGAACTAACACGTTTAAAGATAGTGCTTCCCTATTAGTTTTATCTCTAAAGATGGTACTATATTCCTATCAATCTTTATCAATTTCAATATGTCGTTTAAATGAAAATTTAATTAATGTTTCTTTTGTTTTTTCTGCATTGAGATTCTATATTGTTTATAATTTTGCACATGATTGTGTCCAAGTTCAGTTTAATTGAAAACACTATATGAAATCCTCTTTCAGGTTCAGCAATCGAGATGAGAGTGGTTACTGTATACATATAGCACTATATAAAATACGGATATATGGTATCGGTATGATCGAGACCAAAGTTCAAAGGTGGATTTAGGCAATCATAGGCTTGTTTTTTTTTTATATATATATATATATATCAGCACTGAGACTACTATATATGTGTTATAGTAGTCTCAGATCAGCAGAATAAGTAATTTGAACTTGGTTCGATTATCGGTTGTGAGTTTTCTTTTAACATTTTAACCTTTCGTTAGTGTACTGGTGAGATTAAAAGGGGTACTACACATGGGATCCCAAAACGACATAATTCCTTCCCCGTTTACTCGTATGCCTGTCCTTATGTCTTATCTCAAATGTCACATTTTGTTTTCGGCGCATATATCATGTTCAGGCATTAATAAGTCAATTAAAAATTGTTTTAATATCTTTGGTATAGTTTCTGTATTTATTCACAACTGTTTAAAGGCTCGACGTATAAACCCATTTTTTGTTGACGCCTAATGATTCATTTGGGTGGTTTGGTTATTTGTGTCGTTGGGTTGTTGACCTATTTCTAATGTCACTTTCTTCACAAAGAAACTGAACAGTTGACATATTAAAGATATGTAAACCAGTATTTGCGTAAATATTGCATAGAATTTTGTGTTTGTATTTTTTCCTAGATGATTTTAATGTTGATTGACCACGTCATTTGGAGATAATAATAGAAAAATAGCCTTTAAAAACGAATTTAGCATATTAGTATTAAAGAGATCTTTCAAAATTGTGGATATGTTTTTCACCTTTCAAACGTGTGGATATTTTTTTTCACTCGGTGTTAATTGCTCCTTCTGTATACCCTGATGGCATTTTGGTGATCTGTAAGGGCGTTAAATTGTAAGTCATGCATTATTTTTTATTAAAAAAATCTTTCAAATTCACAGTTGTTTAAAACTATAACTGAAATTTAAAATAGGAAGAAGAAATGTTCCTTACCTTTTTGCACCGTTGACGTTTTGTCGTTGTCGACCAGTTGTAAAATGTTTCTTATTGAAAATTTAAGTTCATCTTCGGGAATCTTTTGATCAGGAGGAACACTAAGATCGACTGAAAAATTTCCC
The DNA here is from genome assembly GCA_019925275.1 of Mytilus edulis. Lineage (NCBI taxonomy): Eukaryota > Metazoa > Mollusca > Bivalvia > Mytilida > Mytilidae > Mytilus > Mytilus edulis. The sequence goes on along the minus strand of CM034351.1, from coordinate 56,463,455 downwards.
CCAGAGCCAAGACTTTCTTCTTGGTCACTCATCGTATCATACTATGGAGCAAAACTGACCACGGAGTAGAAGTTTTGTTACTAATGTTATAATTTTAAATCAAATAATTTCATTACAAAAACCCACATTTGGAAACCTTATGAATTGTATTTAATATCCTCCATATCATAAACAAGTTATAGCAGATACATTTCAAATACATAAATTTAGAAATTAAGAGGAATATTACAACTAATAATTTTTGTTCAGTGCTTCTTGCTCATGTCAAGTAAGAAGAGGACGCGTTTTACCTTATGAATATATGGCTTCCATGAGGATATTTGATCCGAGAACGCTTCCTTTACATGGGAAATTAACTTTCAATACATTATATTTCATTGCTTTAATTATTGACAAGAGTTGGATTAGAAATTTAGTCAAACAGTGTTAAGATGATGTTGGTAATTAACCGACCTTGTATGGATTTGCAATTAAACCAGTTTTATGACAAACTGCATGGCGGTATAATTGTAATAAATATTATATTCTTATATATTAAGACGAAAACAGAAATCATAACACAATTCTATATTAATATTTATTCATTTTTATGTCATTTTTAAAGTAAATGTCTGTACTAAAGGAACCAGGATGTTTGTTTCTAGTATTTTGAGTAATAATTACAGTAACATCATTGATTCAACAACAACAACAACAACAAAAAAGATGAGGGCATCGAAGGACAAATAAAATGAGCAATATTAGAACGTGACAAATATTATATATACTGTCTATAACTCTAATGATATATATTGCATATTTTGGCGTTAATATTGAGTCACTGGTCTTTGCATCGGAACTAAACACATTTATTCTAAAAAACAGTTGTTGGCATGACACGGGTTATGTTCTTCTCATATATGTTATGATGGTATGATACTAAACCCCTAACGGGAAGGATTGTGCCTGATGTTCATATGATGAAATCATAATCTTTCAGTCAGTTTAATTGAAGTCTGGAGCTGGCATGTCAGTTAACTGCTAGTAGTCTGTTGTTATTTATGTATTATTGTCATTTTGTTTATTTTCTTTGGTTACATCTTCTGACATCAGACTCGGATTTCTCTTGAACTGAATTTTAATGTGCGTATTGTTATGCGTTTACTTTACTACATTGGTTAGAGGTATAGGGGGAGGGTTGAGATCTCATAAACATGTTTAACCCCGCCGCATTTTGCGCCTGTCCCAAGTCAGGAGCCTCTGGCCTTTGTTAGTCTTGTATTATTTTAATTTTAGTTTCTTGTGTACAATTTGGAAATTAGTATGGCGTTTCATTATCACTGGACTAGTATATATTTGTTTAGGGGCCAGCTGAAGGACGCCTCCGGGTGCGGGAATTTCTCGCTACATTGAAGACCTGTTGGTGACCCTTGCTTTGTTTTTTATTTGGTCGGTTGTTGTCTTTGACACATTCCCCATTTCCATTCTCAATTTTATCATATTATATATGTTTATCTGTGTTGTTAGTATTTTCACTACGCTTGTTTTTGTTGTTTTTTCATCGCTTGTGATAAGAGGGATAAAATTGCGTTGACAAAAAGGACTTCCGTTTAAACCGCACATGTATATCTGTATATATGTATATATATCTATGCGAAGAGCAGAAAACAGACAAAAGCAGCCAATGGGTTTTCACTACAGCGAGAAAATCCCGCACCCGGATGCGTGCTTAAGCTGCATGGGCCCCTAAACAAAAATGTGTTCTAGTTCAGTGATAATGGACGTCATACATAAACTCCGAAATGTATATAATTAAGAAACTAAAATTAGTGATTTAAACGTTTCTATTGCAGCATTATTCAAGATTTTCCAATGCATTTTTACATAAACATGGTTTGGACCTGTTTTGTATAATCCATAATATGATCATAAAGTTTTAACTTGTAAGGAAGGAAAGTCACATAGCAATTGAGTTGCGGAATTGGTAATGATTTTTTTAAGGGGGGGGGGGGGGGGGGATTTCTATTGAAAGTAATCTTCGAAAAAAAAAAAATTGTATTAGAGCTAAATCAAATCGTCCACTTGCGTACCATTCATCATTTGTCAGTACTAGAATGACAACAAAATGCATGTCTTGAAAATGAGTAGTAATTAAATATATTCGTCCATAAATGGACCCGTAAAATTCACACATGTAATTCCCTTTAGGCTGCCACCGGTAGGTAAAAGAAAATTTCAAAATATAGAAAAAATTATGAAAAATACCATATTTCTCTCATTCAATCAAAATACAGAATTAATAGATGGAATTAAAATCAAATATCCTCAGCATGAGCATGAGTCATGATTGTCGAACTAAGCTATATATTTAAAAACTTGAATAAAAGAATCAATCTATCTTAGTTAGGTATCGCAACATGTATTTTTAAAAACAGATCAGCTGATCAGTTAGCAACAAGGGTCAATACCTAGGTCATACTATTGCTGATGAAATACAAAGTAATATTTGTCTATTAATAGAAATTACCGTTATGTCGAATTCAAAATGTAAAAGATAATTTTCTCGTTATACACAAATTGACATTGACTTTTTTACTCTTCCAATTGAAATATAATCCTGTTTGTTTGTTAAGATTTGATATTTTTCTTCATATATATGACAATATCATAGTATATTATTAATTACTTTAGTAACATGTGGATAACAAAATATCATTTACTTTACATATTCTAAAAATAGATTTGGAATTTATTATAAATATCAACAACTTAGTTGATAGTGACATTATATTTTAATACGGTCGACAAAAAGACGAAAATGAACGCCTAAAAGAAATAGAAATCAGCCGACTGATTGAAATAATTAAAATGAACTGAAACTCCCCAAAAGGTAAGACAATTATTCTTAAATTTAATAATATGTGAAAATAAAAAAAAAATAACAGTGTTTCTGACATATGTCTGAATATAACACGCTACGGTCAAAGTTTCAAATCTGCATTAATTCTCAAGTTTGATCTACCAGTTTTTGCCATGATTGGCTACATACACATTGCGCAACTAAGTTTGAAGCAGTCTATGCATGGTAGTTTTTCTTTCGTATAATATTCATGAATGAAGTGTCGTATAAAGTAGGATGTTTTCACTGTAAAACACGCGAGAGGGGACTATTACAATTGCTTACAAAGTAAAAACAATGCGTGGGTAGTGGGTTTTGTTTGAACTTTCACAGTTCTTATACATTATTTTTTTTCGATGAGGGATTGGGGAATTAAAGAAAACCTTATACGGGATAGAGACCGTCTAAAAACTTTAACAATGTTTAAGAGAACAAGAGAGAGAGCTAGATCGAGTGATCGTAAAAGAAACTCATTCATAAGCCTAATTTTCTGTGGACGGTATATTTCATTGATGGTTACTCGCTAGGTACGGGACAGATCGATACATTAATTGTTCATTACACTTAATCATAGTGTCACCGAACTTACAGAAATTGGAAAATAATAATAACTTCAGCTTTTGCCGCCGGTGTTTAAAGAAAAAAAAATAAGTGAAATAAGAGCCAGTTAGATAGGTAGATAAGTACCGATTATCAGGTCATCTGCATGTTGATATCGTAAAATATCAGCTGCGAGACATAATATGAAGCTTTTTGTCGAGTGAGCGTAGCGAACGAGATCAAAAAGACTTCATATTATGTCAAGCAGCTGATATTTTACAATATCAATATGCAGATAATCTGATAATCTATTTATCGGGCTATATGTGCATGTTTCAGAAGTGTTTTCTTTGTTTCACCAGCACACAAAAGATGACTTGATAAGTTCGGGTCAAAGTTATTAACGTCGGTTCAAACATTATGACGTCGCTGATATGTCCGGGTCAAAGTTATTAAGGCCGGGTCAACGTATTTGACGTCACAAAGACATGATACGGAATAATATTAAGAGCTGAACAGAGTGATATAGACAGTGGGACGACCGATAATAATATTTATTTTTGTTTATTTATAGATATGAATGTATTTGTCAGTGGAGTTAATTACAAATGCACCAGAAATGCTGACATGAAGCATTACTAAGCCTGTCCAAATGTGGAGGTTTATTCAAAATATGACCATCAGATAGTAAATGGATAGCAGACTAACCAAATGGTTAGTTTGAGAATGTATCCTGATATGCAACCTTGGCCAACGTAGGTTGTTAATGCCGGCTGACCTTCCAGGGTTCGCCCCAAATATGCCGCCATCATGGCTCGACACGCTAAATCCGGGATGTTGGCCGCTGGCCTCATCTCCGGAGTTACGGCTTTCATCATCTATCGACCTCATCTTCAAAGAGCACTCCGTCGTTTAACTATGTGGCTGATGGAAACTTCAATGAAGCCAATAGAACAAAACATGGACGAACACAGCACTTCAATACTAGCCGATTCACCATCTGGAAAGCAAAACTTTAACGCAAATATTCCTACACCACAAAATACTTCACCAAATCTGAACCAGACAATGCTTATTTCCCAAAGCTCCGCCAGCAACAGTGAAACAGATGAATCAACAACTTCAAGCGACGAAGAAGAAGTCCCTTCTAATAAGATTAGTCTAAAATCCTCAGTTTTTCCTGGTGATTTACCAGAAGAAGGAAAGGAACTTCTTAAAAACTTAGAAAACTATAGTATTTTTACTGAGACTGTTACTTACCAACCTAAATCAGATCGTAACAACACTGATCAAACTGTGTATTGCAAGAACTTGTTTCTTAAAGATCGAAAGGGCAAATTCTACTTTTTCATTTGTCGAGAGGAAAGCAACGTGCTTCTTCGACAACTGAAATACAAACTTAAAGCGCACAGGAACTTTTCGTTTGCATCACCAATCGAAGTTGAAGAAAACTTGCATGTGTTGCCCGGATGTATAACACCATTTGTATTTTTATCTGAGACAGTCTCCAGAGATATTCCCGTGGCAATTGCACGAGACTTGATTCTTGAGAAACGTCTGAACTTTCACCCCTTACATGCTGACTTCGCAACTAGAATTTCTTTCGGACATCTGCTTAAATTGTTTGGACATCTTAAAAGAAAGTTGATAATCATAGATGTATGAATAAAAAATGCTTCTAAATAATATGATCTTTTATTTCTTTTTGCAAATCTTGTTATGTATGCGGTTTTGCATATTATTTTATTTTTATGGTTAAACGTTGATCTAGACAAAATATCAGATAAACACGGGTAGCAGTACATTTTTGACAATATGCTACGATCAGTATAAAATACACAGGGATGGTTTATGTCAGGTGCATTGTCAGGTGCAACCGCATTTAATTCTAGCAAATTTTTGCAAATTCTAAGTATTCGTCTCAAAAATGTATAAAAAGACATCAATTGTTGTTAAAGAACAAAAATTTTCTTTGAAGTAAATCTATGTGCTGTCTTTCATAAACAAATGACTATTTATGCTAGATTCGTCAGAAACGTTTTTTTTTGTCCAAAAGGGAGTTGAAATTCTACTTCGTTTGTCGTAATATTAGATCCTCTAGAACCTTTCTTTAGCTCACCTGGCCCAAAGGGCCAAGTCAACTTTTCTGATCACTTGGCGTCGTTCGTCGTCCATCGTCGTCCGTCGTCGTTAACTTTTACAAAAATCTTCTCTAAAACTACTGGGCCAAATTTAACCAAACTTGGCCACACTCATCATTGGGGTATTTAGTTTAAAAATTGTGTCCGGTGACCCGCCAAACCAACCAAGATGGCCGCCATGGCTAAAATAGAACATAGGGGTAAATGTATATTTTGGCTTATAACTCTGAAACCAAAGCATTTAGAGCAAATCTGACATTGGTAAAGTTGTTTATTAAGTCAAGATCTTTCTGCCCTGACATTTTCAGATGAATCGGACAATGGGTTGTTGGGTTGCTGCCCCTGAATTGGTAATTTTAAGGAAATTTTGTCCGTTTTCGGTTATTATCTTGAAAATTATTATAGATAGAGATAAACTGTATACAGCAGTAATGTTCAGCAAAGTAAGATCTACAAATAAGTCAAATGATCAAAATTGTCAGTTGACCCCTTAAGGAGTTATTGCCCTTAATAGCCATTTTTTACCAATTTTTCGTAAATTTTTGTAATCTTTTACCAAAATCTTCTCCTATGAAACTACTGGACCAAACTTAACCAAACTTAGCCACAATCATTATTAGGGTATTTAGTTTTAAAAAAAAGTGCGGTGACCAGGCCAACCAACCAAGATGGCCGCCATGGCTAAAAATAGAACATAGGGATAAAATGTAGATTTTGGCTACTAACTCTGAAACCAAAGCATTTAAAGCAAATCTTACAAGGGGTTTACTTGTTTATCTAGTAAATATCTATCTGCCCTGAAATTTTCAGATGAATTAAACAACTGGTTGTTGGGTTGCTGCCCCCCCCCCCCTCCCCCAATTGGTAGTTTTTAAAGAAATTTAGCCGTTTTTGGTTATTATCTTGAATACTATCTATGATAGAGATAAACTGTAAACAGCAATAATGTTCAGCAAATTAAGATCTACAAATAAGTCAACATGATCAAAATGGTCAGTTGACCCCTTAAGGAGTTATTGCCCTTTATAGTCAAATTTTAACAATTTTCATTAATTTGGTAAATTTTGGTAAGTTTTTACAACATGTTTTCCTCTATAACTAAAGGGCCAAGTTTATTATAGATAGAGCAAATTGCGAACACATCACCATCACAATTTTGTCATGAATCCATCTGTTACCTTTGTTTGATATGCACATAGACCAAGATGAGCGACACAGGCTCTTCTTATTAGCAGGGAATTTTGTGTTCAATATGTTTTCTTGTATTATGGATATTTTTTTTGGAATTCTCTTGTCATTAGGCAACTTTGGGATACTTTTGTCATTTATCAATTTGGGGTTTGAGGTGATTGACGTATTGTATAGACATATTGTTTATGACTGTTGAACTCTTATCCTAGATTCCTTTTAGTTTTTGTTTACCCTTAGCGGTTTGTGTAACATCTTATTGATTGATTGTTGGTTACTAAAGGTCTAGTGGCAAATATTTTATGCATATCCAGGAAAACAGTTTACACTAAATCAATAGGAATTCAAGAAAACAATTTACACTGAATCAATAGGAATGTCCTGTTATCTGAGAGGTCTTATGGTGTGAAGGTAAGGGAAATTTGACTTCCACTGAAAAATGAGGATATATTGAATAGATAAAGAAGTTTTGCCTTGCAAAAGACAATCTACTTAACCATCACATAAGTGTTGCAAGGAATTTCAACCTGCATAGAGTGTGGCACTCTTTTAACACGAGGCATCTGCTCTTAAATCCCGTCCTGACAAGAAGTGGCTGCCGGTACGTTTGCATGCCACACAGCCAAACTGACTCCCCAGTTGGATGAAGGGTTTTCAGTCTATTGTAAGAAGTGTGACCATATTTCTATTTCCCACTCATCCTTGGGGATGTTTTCTCCACATCTTCTGGGATAAAGGGAAAAACCTGGTTATGGATAAACAGCTTTCTCACAAATCGAACAGCCAGATGTATGCTGAATAACTTCTTTGGAGAACAATTTGATACCAAAATCGGCTTGCCACAAGGGTCAGTACTATCACCCACCTTGTTTAACATATTCATAGCTGATATAATGGATAACACAAAAGGAGAAAATTGCAAGTTTGCAGATGATGGCACTTTATGGCATAAGGGGAAAGACATAAAGGAAATGAAAGAAAGAACTTCAGAGGATGTCAAAACTATTTTAAAATGGACAGAAAAATGGAGAATTAATGTAAACCTGGAAAAGTGTGAAGTATGCCTATTCTCAAAAGGCAACACAGATGCAGAGCAGAAAACATTAAAAGTCAACTCCTTCTCCTATAGACATAGTCCAACACCGAAGCTACTTGGAGTAACTCTAGACGAGAAGCTTAAATTTGACACCCACATCAATCTGATGCAGAAGAGGGCAAATAATGCAATTTATGTAATTAGAGATATTAAGGGCATGGGAGGAATATCAAGATCAAAACTACTCCAAATATACAACAGCATGGTTAGATCTATCATGGAGTATGCATGCCCAGTCTGGCAAATAACATCTGCAGAGAATATGAAGAAATTAGAAGCTGTACAAAGAAAAGGCTTGTCAATATGCCTAGGACTACCAGGAACATCAGGTAGAGAGGCAATGGAAGTTGAAGCCAACATACAACCCATAGACCTCAGAATAGAGGAAATATCAGTACGTGAACTGGCAAAAATACAATCAAAGAACATAGCAGAACCAATTAAACAACAACTAGAACAGTATTTAACAAACAACGCAACCTATGAACAACAGGATTCTCCATTTGGTAAAGCTATAAACCAATCCATAGACATGTTCAAAGCCACGAAAGTTGACATCAAACTTATAGAACCAGAATTCACATACAAAGCTGGTGTAGATGTCATGCTAAGAAGATAACCAAGTTATTGGAGTCGTCTAGGTAGCTCAAAGAACAGAACAGCCGAACAAACTGTTGAAAGTAAACAGGTTGTAAAGGACCTATTAGGAGACAGCACAGACTCAACAGTAGTGGCATTCACTGATGGTTCATGTCAAGGTAACCCGGGACCATGTGGGGCAGGAGCAGTAGTATATTCTGGAAATAGCCAAGGCATAAGTCTAAAGAGGCCAGTAGCTAATAGAGGATCGATACTTCTTGCTGAACTAGTAGCCATACTAATGGTCCTGGAGCACTGTATAACGACTATAAAGGACCAGTTTTCTGAGCTTAAAATACTGTCAGATAGCCAGACTGCTGTAGGCATCTTGACTCTGAACTGGAAATCTTCTAACTACATCGACACAATTACTGATATCAAAGAATGCATGGGAACGCTCTTAAGACACGGCATACTAACAACCCTATCTTGGATCCCAGGCCATGCTAATATAGCCGGGAACGAGATAGCGGACCAGTTGGCAAAAGACGCTGCAAAAGAGGCCTCATCACTAAATGATCAGTATAATGTCATAACCATGTCAGATGTAAGATGTGCAGTCAAGATGTCTACAAAACTCAAATGGCAAAGCAGATGGACAATTAGTGAAACTGGAAGACAGCTTTTCAACCTAATTCCTATCGTTGGTAAGGACGCACAACTAGACAAGCCTAACAACCAAATAGGAAGAATACTGTCAGAAATAAGAACGGGCTACAGCAGACTTAACAAATACAGAAACCAAATCGGTCAATCCCTCACGCCATATTGTGAATGCGGAGAAGAAGAAACATCAGAACACTTCCTGCTATACTGCCCAAGATACCAACAAGAAAGAGAGGACATGCGAAGACAAATGGAACTACTTAACATCGATCCAACAAATATACAGTCAATACTAGCACCACCAAAAAGAGAAACCTACGAAGCAACATCGCAAATTGTAGGGGAATATATTACAAAATCAGGGAGATTCCAAGAACTTGCAATCCCTGATTCCCGATCCTGCGCCTAAACAAGTATACCAAAGTACCGCGAGATATTACCTCGAGCAACGGTGTACCATAAGAGGAGGAAGATAGCACACAGAGAACAGTAGTGTCAATTATTGACCTTAGGATCAGGATCAGGATTCTGGTATAATAAAATTGAGAATGGAAATAAAGTTACATACTGAACAAATTCATAATGTTCAAAACAATACATAGAGATAAAGGGAGATACTCTACTTGTGTGGGGTCCTTCATTTCTGTATTCCTTTTTATACGACCGCAAAAAAATTTTGTGTCGTATAATGCTATCATGTCGTCATCGTCTGCCTCGTCGTCGTCCAAAGAAACATTTAGTTTCCGGACAATAACTTATGTTTTATTGAATGGATCTTTATAAAATTTTATCAGAAGGTTCATTACTACTAAATGAAGGTTGGGATTGATTTTGGGGGTTATGGTTCCAATAGTTTTGGAATTAGGGGCCAAAAAAGGTGCCCAAAATAAGCATTTTTGTAGTTTTCAAACAATAACTTGTTTTAAGTGTATTAATCTCTCTGAAATTATACCACAAGTTTCCATACAACGAAGGGATAGTTAGTACTGACTTAGAGGGGTTATGGCTCAAAAATGTTTGGAATTAGGGGCTAAAAAAGGGGAAACTAGGTTTTTTCTTAACAATTAAGACAATTTAAAAGCAGTTTAAGGGAGGTAATTCAAAAACATTTAACATACAATGTTGGGTATGTTCGTATTAACCTCCCGTACACTACTTGTAAATAATGTTTAAAGAATGTCAGGTTTTGGACTAATTGCCCAAAAAATGGGTGGGTGGTATTACTGGATTTAATTCACTTGACTGGGAGGAATTTAACTGGTTCGCTCATAATAAACCAGTCCATCTATAGTTAGGTGTTTTAGGATAAACTCAACAATGAAGTGTTCATTCATTGTTTTGTAAATGCCTTTGATGACACTGATAGGTGATAAGAAATCAGTATTATTTATAACGACAATAATCCTTATCAAACACATCTTCAAATAGACTGTCCTTATGCAAAATGCAAATAAAAACGTCAGCTCTGCCCGATCAGTTGAAATAACATTGGTAATAATTTTTCAAAGGAGTAGGTTCAGTAAGACCCCTTTTTGGCCCCAAAATATAGCAGTTTTACAAAACTGTTAAAATGTAAACCTTGTAGTTATTTATTGGACAGTAGAATGCTTCTGCTACATAAATATGGGCTGTTTTTGACAATACAATGCACATATATCCGGTACTAGCACCATTGTCATGCTAAATTACTGAAATCCTCATAATTCTAGCTTTTTAGTTAAATTTTAGACGGTTTTCGTGTAAAACGAAAGTGGCTGCATTTGTGTTCATCCTTAATATTGAAATGTAAGTTGTATTTTATGATAATACATAACATATATAAAGGTTGAGGATGAACACGGATGCGGCCACTTTAATTTTTACCAAAAACCATCTGAAAAGTGACATTTTTCGGCATATTAGGTAGATTTTTCATATTTGAGCTTGAATCGGATCGATTAAGTGTTTAAAAAGTGGTCAAAATCTTTCGTCAGATCAACCTGAAATTTGAGGCCAAAATCGGTCCTTACCTGACCTACTCCTTTTTTTCCCCCAAATTTTTCAAATTTCAAATTTTTGAAAAGTTTGAAGAAGAAATTTTTAATTGCACAATATTGTGCAATAGATTTGTAAGATCTTGACATTTGTTTTGTGTAAAAACCCATATTATGTCAAAAATTTGATCACAATCCGAATTCAGAGCTGTATCAAGCTTGAATGATTTGTCCATACTTGCCTCAACTGTTCAGGGTTCAACCTCTGCTGTCGTATAAAGCTGGTTAGGCCATTCCTATTTTATTACCCTTTTACCCATCATTCTCTATTCTCTATTATTTTAGCACCTCATTATCCTCTATTTTTTTAATTCCAATTTCTCTATTCTTTATATTTTTTGCCTATTTTTCTCTATTCTGCAAATGATTTTGGCTCATTATTGAAGGCAGTATGGTGACCTGTAGTTGTGTCAATTTATGGATAGTTGACGAATTGGCAATTAAACAACAACTTTTAAGCTAGAGTGCAGAAATGAAATGGCATAACTCCAGAACAGTAAATTATGCTCTACCCCGATTGGAACTCTGTCTGCAAGTATTAATTCTCAGCAATGTGTATTAGTTTCAAAAAGTCATTTATATAAATGCCAAAAAAAATAATAATAATTTCAAGGGGCATAATTTAATATGGTAAAACTGCCCAAACTTGGTCTGCAGGTTTTGGTTTTTAACATTGTGTATGAGTTTCATAAACTTAAGTTAGAATGTTGATACGAAAATGGTAAAAACAGACAGACACACAGAAAGATCAACAGTAACAGTTAACACTTAATGCACAAGGCAAGGACATAAAAACTTATTATGACAGGTGGCTGCAGTGACTGCACATCTAAATGGACTATTGGTTAGATTCCTGTTAACATTCCTTACTAAGTGTTTCAAGGGGAGGAAGAATGTAGTATATATCCGTGTGAAAATCTCAATGAATATATTACTATAACTAAAGTTTGGATGAGTGATCCTTAAATCTAACTGCCTGCAAGATTCTCTTCGCTGTGTTGAATACCCATTGGTGGCCTTGGGCTGTTTTTTTTGCTTCTTTGTCTGGTTGTTGTCTCTTTGACACATTCCCCATTTCTATTCTCAATTCAATCAATAAATAAATAACATAAACAACAAAACCTTAGTGTGGGTATACAGGCAGATATATAATATGAACAAAAAAAACAGTTTTTCTAAACATATTTTTATTCAACTACTAAAGATGGCATGTTACTAGAAGTAAACTTGAAAAAATAGATCAGTTTGTTTGGATGGTAGGCACTATAATATTGTTTAAAGGAGATCAATTTATAAAATTAAATCTATTGATCGAAAAATTATAATAATATCATATGTGTACTAGCTGTGTTATGACAAGAGTGTTCATAGGCCCCTATTAATCCTTTTTGACTGAAGACACTAACATATTGAATATTCCACCCTTCTCTTTATTCAAAGTGGCTTGGCAATTTTTTTTTAACAACATTGACTACCCATTAGGGTCTTGCACAGTAGGTCAAAGTAGGTAATTATCTTTTAGGGATTAATGAAACTGCACTTATTTTTTTAACCAAATTTCTGAAAATCATTTTTTAACCTAAAAGTTAAGATACATTACTGCCATTTGCCAAATGTCCATTCAAATCAAATTTTTTTTTTAATTTTCTGATACACTTATGAAAATGCATTTTATTTTCATTTATATTGGTCCTGCCAGGCTTTTAAACATTTTCAGTTGCACATATTTATCTTAATTTCCTAAATATAATAAGCCTGAAAAAATCATAAGGAAATTTACAGCTAGTTTTTCTTAAATTCATCAAATAAATAACGTACTATAACTCTGGCATAACTCAGCTTAGAAAAAATTAACATAAATGTGCATTTAACATACCAATTCTTCACCTGAAATTATTTATGTGTAATAATTTAAATCTTACCCTGCATTGTGTAGCCATGCTAAAACAAGTTTCAGCATGTTTAAGGTACATTTTAATACAGATTTATTACTACAAACATTTATAGCTGCAAATTAAATATTGAGTAAAAGAAGAGAATCTATCATAATGCAGGATGCTGGTAAAACAGAAATGTTAAAAAAATAAATAAAAAAAAATGACTACTTTTAGTTTGACGGTATTATTGATATAACCATCTAAAGTTAATGCAATCATTTGAGATTTAAGGATGTTTGCTTGTCACGTTTTGGAATTTTTGTCAGATTTTCAAAATCCTCTAGATTTATCCATTTAAATGCCTTAAAAAATTTTGCCCATGGACACCCATTTTTCTTTTTATAAATCTTTAACATGTATAATTATAAGCCATTTTTAAAAGTCTTATATATTTTTATTTATTTTTTAATAGTTTTTGAGAACTTTAACTGGTCAATGATAAAGCTATGAAAAATCAAGAGAGAACATTTTCCCGCCAAAATTTCAATGGCTTATATCTTGAAAAACAAGCACATTGACCCTGATATTTGTTTTGCTTTTTTTATTCCTCAATTAATCCCCTATCAATATATACTAGTTTTATGAAAAGTTATTTATTTTGAAACTGAGCAGCAAACATCCTTAAGGGGGCTCCTGGGTATAAATGATTTTTTTTTTCTAATATAGGATTTCGCTATATTTTTTCATAAATTAACTTTATCATATACTTAAAAGAAAAATGAAATAAAAAAATGGGGTCACCGTTCAATTAAGCTAAAATCTGCCTCTAGAAGAAGCATACATTTTTGTTAATGACCTTTTATTCTGTTGAACTAATAGGAGAAAAAGAGGAAATATCGAAATAAAAAAATAGCCTAATATAAGAAATCGCTTAAATTTTACAATTATTTAGTTTATGTACAGCTTATTTGAAAACAATAATAAAAAATGTAGGTCACTGATGAGTTAAAAAAGATATTTCAAATTTAAGGCCAAAAAATAGCATTTTTGCACCAAAGGGAGATAATTTGGAGCTTTTTCAATTTTTAAAGTCATCTGGGGCCAAACCAAATCAGGTTTTGGGTTTGTTTGTTGAACCATATTATAAAGTAACAACTAATAGTGTAATAAATAAAATTTGTAATGAAAAAATAAAAGTTTAATTTTTTGCTAAAATTTTTGTACCCACGAGCCACCTTAAGCTAATAAAATCTGCTTTTGGGTTTGTGTTATTTGAATTTTTGTATATATATGCCACCAAAGACCAAAAGTTTGTAGAAGTTTTCTTTCATAGATGTTATTTAGAAGTTATATGATGATATTTTTCATTTTTTCAGTCATATATATATGCTTTGAGTGTTTGAGTGTTCTATTTACTTCAAATCCTTTATGATTATATTTTGATACATAAACTAATTTTGCTCTAAATAATGTATCTGAAACCAACATATAAAGGGTAATGCTTTTTCAAAAGCATGCCATGTATTAAGAAGATTGTCCTAAAAATATTTCAATTTGGTCACAGTCAATAGCACTGATATAAGACAACTGTAAATTACACATCCTGCATTGCAATAGATTTACTTCTTTTATATTTACAGTTACCCATTTCTACAGAATTATAAAACCATTTCTTGAACTACAAATGTAGCTTGAAGTAATGAAGTATTCTTGCTTGGATTTATAGCATTGTTTCCACTAAAACAATAAATCAAATTGTTGAGAATGAAAATTTGTTAATTTGAATGACTGCGGAAAGCTTCTTTAAAAATGAAAAATAATGATTCACAAAAAATAAAGACCGAACACAATGTTTTCCTCCAGTCTAAAAATATAATTTTTTTGAAAAATAGAATAGAGATCATAAACTACAAGGAATAAACATTTAAGTTTCATAAAAAAAAAACTTTGAAAAAGAATTTACAAGGAGAAAAATAGAGTTATCATAAACTATTCTAACTATTTCACTAAAATATAACATGGCTCTAAATTTATATTATACATAGTTTTCAAATCTAAAAATATACATATATTCTAATCCTCTGTCAAAATTAAATAACCTAAGGATACTTTATGTAACAAATTTTGGCATTCAAATAAAACAATCTGTAAAATTCAAACCTAGAAAAATATATCTTTGCCATTTCTCTTTAAGCATGTGACTTGACTTACAGAGATCAGCACTATCTAAATTTAAAATATGTTAGTTTATAGTCTAAAAAAAATCTGCCAATTTGCCATTTTTTCCTTATCAGTAAATGATATCTTGATGACAAACATGGTTTCAAATAATTCTGTTATGTTATTTGATCGAAAAACAAATGATAGTGAAAACTATATACTGAAACAATCCTTATTTAGAGACCATCAAGCAAATCACTCTATTTTGGTCATTTGGTTTTAGGAAGTACACCACTAATTAATGGCCCCATTGCTTTCTATGTTAAATTCCTCAATTTCGAGTGGTCACAGCTCTTTTATCTTAAGTTCAAATAAAGTGACAATCATTGCATGTCAAAGCAACACCTTCTGGTGTCCAGTACTGAAAAAATCAACATACCTTACATGACATATAAGAAAAAAATGGTTCCCGGAACTTCGGATGTACCAAAACAGGTACTTCTGATCTGACAAAAGGGCAAAATGTACCCTCCTTTTTAAATTTCATGCCATTTTTTTATTATTCAAATTTATCAGTCAAAAATTGTTTTGCAATGATCACCAGTCATGCAGCTTTCATTTGATACCAAAATTAATAAAATATTCTAAATATTTTGAAAGTTATGTCCATACGTAGGAACTATTTTGTGTTAAATATGTACTACTTTCTGGTATGTGCTTTCTGGCCGGGCCTGAATTAGTGGTGTTACACCTATATCATGCTTTTTCCCTATTCCTTATTATTGGGAGAACCAGTTATAGTTGGTAGGAAAGGGAAATAACTCTATATTTTATTTTTATCGTCATAGCCATTATTTCAGTAATCAAAGTTTGTAAAGGGCTATAAGAAAATAGCAAGAATGTTTAAAAACCCAAAAACTATGTTTTTCAGACAACCCATATCAGATTTGTTATATAAAAATAAAAACTTAAGTCCAAAATGTTGTCAATTCCCACAAGTTTCACTATATATATATATATAATATATACAACTCGTCTAAACATCAACCCAACAATGTTAGATCTGTAAATTTGCTTTCGCAAATTTTTGGTTCTTCCCTCGCCGGGATTCGAACCCATGCTACTGTGTATATATAATATATATATATCAGTAGAATATTCTACAAATTACAATACAAATAATTCAAGTAGATATAAATATGTGTAATACTACATAACATGTATCATAATACAATATTGCACCAGTACCATGTATTATTATAATGCTTTTTATATTGTATTTAACATACACAAGATACATTATATATCAATTTATACAACAGTTAATTATCCTATATCAAGAATTAATACATAGAGGAGTTTAAATAGAAATTATATTGGTAAATATTTCACTTTGGACCCATAAACATTACATTTTGTCATTTTATAATTTTCTTATTATCCCATGAAATTTGAATAAATTTGATAGCTGATTGAAATTTTCATCGGATCTATGAACTAGATATTGAAAAAAAAGGAAACCATATTAAATGATTCTAGTTCAAAATTTTATTTCTGGTACAAAATTTTATTTCTAGTTCAAAATCTTGTTTCTAATTCAAAATTTATACAAATAACTTTGCACTTAAAAAACAAACCACTATCTACTAGGAACCCCCTTTCCCCTAAAAAAAATAAAATAAATAAAATTTAAATTTTTTATGTTTGTAGTTTTCTTGGTCCCTTGTTTAAGTAAAGGTAATAATAAATGCAGTACTATTAAAAGTTTTGTACAATTGATTATCTACAGTTAAAAATTAACATTTTTTGTGACTTGGTCAGGTTGTTAATAATACAGTTACTATGTGAGGTAGATCTATGCTTGTGTTCAGTGAAAGGACTTTCCTTTACTTTCCGCTGTAAATACTGAGGAAAGTCACAGGCCTTGAAATTTAAGTTTGTTATAGTGTATCATAGCAGCATACTGTGGATCCATTTATTTTTCGTGGGTATCAATTTTCTTGTAAATTAAGGAAATCTCACATGTTTGTGGGTACTTAATTTTGTGGTTTGCGGAAGTCAGCATAAAGGCCTATAGGAAATTTGTCAATCGTTTTTATTTAATTTAACAATTCACTTGTACCTACAAAAATTGTAATCCTATCACGAATAAGAATGAATCCACAATATATAATTTCCCAATAAATTATATTAATACATCACAACTTTCTGTCTCTTACAATTCAATAATAAATTGAGGATGGCACACATTTCTGGGATTGTTAGTTTTCTATGCCCTCTACACTTATTTGGCCTTCCCATTTGTTTTGATTTGAGCCCAGCTAATAAGTCTTTTAAAAATGAAAAGTGCAACTAGAATACTTAATCTTTGATGAGGTTTTTCATAGGATATTTTCCAAATTTCTGAAAATTATTCAGAAATTCAGGGAAAAAAATCTGTTTTGTAATTTACATACATGATAGGATTTTTGATAGGAAAACATCTTTACTCTTTAACCTAAACAAATTGAAGCTGTGTTAGAATTAAACAATTGTTTGTTGCTATTAACTTTTGGAGAACCAGTTAAAATTAATGACTGTGAGTTCAGGGTATATATTTTCAAGAATTAAGAAAAAATATTTGTTTCCTAGTTTTAACAAATTGGCCGTAAGGAATGATTATTTTGATGAAGACTTGAATTTTTGGTTATCTACACCCATAAATTCAACAAAAATGAGTACCCTCTAATATTAATGAATTCTAAATTTACAAAAAATCTATACATCTCTCCATTTCAGAAAATAAGAAAGGCAAAGTTACACTAATATGTCATGTTGAGAACATTCAGAATGATTAATGATTGAAAATATAACATACTTTTGTCATCTTAAATATAATATATATTGACCATATTTTTTTCAATAGAATATAAACATATGAATTAAAAATATATTGTATGGGGAACATAAAGGCACATACCATATGAATTTTATGGTTTTAGAATAATAAATATTTTTTGAAAATAAGGAAATAACAAGAAACATATAAACAAAGCACCAAACTTCATAAAACATTATCTAAAAATACAAGAACACAATAAAAAGACTTTTAAGGAATATATCCGTGTGTGTCAATTTTTTTATTTTTTTTTTCTCTTTAACCAAAAGCTCTATTTTATATCTAAATTTAAGGGGTCAATTTATTTTAAATAAGTAGAATTTAATGATAGAAATCTGAAAATATAATAACATAAAATAGATAGCAAATTAAGTACAGTGTATAAACATAAAAAGCAGTATAAAAAATAAAAGAAGAAAGTAAATGTAGACTTGTTTTACCTCAAACTGAATGTGAAAACATGCCTTGAAAATGTTCTGAAAAATATATTAATTTACTGGAAAAGTAACTAGCACATGCATGAATAATGTGAATTAACAAAAACAATATACACATATGAAAATGTTCTTTAAATATCAAATGAATTATCACAGGGATAGGAAGGTAAATTAAGAATAAAAAATGTTAAAAATACAAAACAAATAAAAAAAACATCAACAGAAAACACTCGTTATGAACATAGAAATAACTGTTTAACAAAACTAAGATTCAACATAATGTTATGTACATGAAAAAAAACAAAAAAACTTGTCTTAGTTCTAAATTCCTGCATCAGAAAGATTTAGAAAATTGTGATACATATTTTGTACTTGACATTTTACTATTAAATGTACAAGGATAAAATAAATTAATCAAATTTATACACACAAGAATTTATATTTAAATAATTCTAACAGTTTCATGATTACCTATGATACAAAATCTTCTGATATACCGTTAATATAGTACAATCAGATGTTAAAAAGTGGTACAATTGTTTTGAACTGTTCACTGAAACAAGGTTTCTACTCTAAATTTTTACTCAAACTTATTTTCGTATTGCAAATTTTTCTTCAAACCATTTGATTTTGTAGCTCCTAATGTTTATTTTTCACATTTCTATGGCTTTCTCAAAGAGAAACAATCTAAATGCAGCAAATCTGTATGAGTTATTTACATCTGATATGAATAATGCAACAACTTTTGAAGTAGAATTCTGAACATTTAATTTGCTCCACATTTCAAATTCTATTCAATATGAAGTTCAACATGAAGGTATTAAATGCTTTCAACAAATTGGCTACACACACAACTTCAACTTTTGTATAACAGTTCAAGCACTAAGACAATGAATGTACTTTTTTTGAATAACTATCAATGTTATTACAATTAATAGTAATTTTATACTTAGAACATGAAGAAAATGCTTCTACTTCTACAAATCTGTAACACGTCTACATACGACTTTTATGTCAATATTTTTATGTACCATATTATACTATATTTGAACAACTGTCAATTTTATTAGAAAAAATAAGCGCAGCCATTAATAAAAATATTATATATATATTTTAAACCCAAAGAATACTGTAAAAGAAAAGAGTAGGCATATTGAGTCCCACTAAAACAATACATCTTATTGCTTTTAGGAAATCTGTCAAACTTTACCCAAGAATCTGTCCTGATTGAACTTTCGATGTCATACAACAATCACTTTTCAATAATGGTGTCAGATATTTTCTGTTATCATGATTAAATTTGCCGTCAAAATTTTATGGAAACACTTTTGAAGTCCAGTAATGGAGGACAAGTAGTGATAAGGTCTCTATTGTAAAACTAGATTTTGTACCTATAATAATTTAATTATTTCAAGACTTCATTTTTTTGGCTAATGTATTAAATTAATATGGATACACTACGTGTCATGGTAATAAGAAAATAAATTTCATACAATAATTAATTCTATGGTGCTGGATCTGTAGATGGTCGATCGTTTTCTGGAAAATCAGCCTTCGTATTTGTATTACGGCGACGAGTAAAAGCAAGAAGTTTTGGAACAGCCTTCACTCTGTTTCTAAGTGAAAACCTCTTCCCAAAACCTTCTGTAAATAATCTGAATGAAGATTTCTTTTTTGGTCTTTTTAACAGCCTTCCTGCATATGGATCTGCCTTTGATGGTTTGAATCGCCCAAACTGCCAAACAAGTACTCCAAATGTAATGAAAGCCGCTATTGCAGGGATAAAGGCAATTGCCTTCACTGCTAAACTATTATCATAGAACCGTGAATTCATTACACCATCTTCAGTAATGTATGTCTGATTGGTCAGTGGGTTGATGGTGGAATTCCTATAACTAAAACTCATCAGGGTTTCGTTATGGTTGTCTAAGCTAAAATCGTCGTTGACAGTATGGATTTTCCCGTCATTATCAGTATATTGCCCATAATCATATGGAGCGTAAAATATCTGATTCTTCCACATGTTTAGGTCCAGTATCATCACAAGGAACAGGATACCATAGTTAAACCATTTACCTGTAAGACAAAATTGTTTGGGTTATATTTCTTCTTTAAACCAAAAAAAAATTTTTTGATTTCATTCCAAGAAATTAACAGATAATCGTTTTTGTCTATCATTATTTTCAGCAAGTACTGGAATAAAATTCAACCAGATGCTCCACAGGGCGCAGCTTTATACGACCGCAGAGGTCGAACCCTGAACAGCTGGGGCAAGTATGGACACAACATTTAAGCTTGATACAGTTCTGAATTTGGATTGTCATTAAATAGTTGACACATCATAGGTTTCTGACACAGAATGAATGTGGTCTAAGAACTAAAACTTAAAAACTTAAAAATTTAAATTGGACATTTACCTATTATGGTCCAATATCCAAAACTAAATACATGATTGGATTCAGCATATCATACAACCCCAAGAATTCAATTTTTGATGAAATCAAATAATGTTCAATTTTAGATCCGTTAGACCTCAATGTGGACCAATTTGCTCGAGAATCACTGATGAGTCTTTTGTAGACGAAACGGGCGTCTGGTGTATATACAAAATTTAGTCCTGGTATCTATGAGGAGTTTATTGATAACCGGTCCCAAATATTAACAAGAGTGCACACACTGAAATGTCTCGCCTTCTATACTAATCATTGATATTATGTTGATAGTCCTAAGTATAAAGCTAAGCTTTATTACAACTGTCACATAAACTTAACATTAACCAAGATAACTAAACAAAGACCAATGAACCTTGAAAAAGAGGTCCAGGTCAGATGAACCATGCCAGGCAGACAGGTACAGCTAACAATGCTTCTATACAACATATATAGTTGACACATGTATTACTTGTAGTTTAAGAAAAATAGACCAAAACACAAAAACTAAACACTGTGCAATGAACCGTGAAAATGAGGTCACGGTTAAATAAAACCTGCTCTACTGACATAAAGATCATAAAATATTTCCATACACCAAATATAGTTGACCTATGGCATATAGCATTAGATAAAAACTCAAAAACTTAACTTTGACCACTGAACCATGAAAATGAGGTCAAGGTCACATGACATCTGCCCGCTAGACATGTACACTTAACAATCATTCCATACAACAAATATAGTAGACCTATTGCATATGGTATGAGAAAAACAGACCAAAACACAAAAATTTAACTATAACCACTGAACCATGAAAATGAGGTCAAGGTCAGATGACACCTGCCAGTTGGACATGTACACCTTACAGTCCTTCCATACACCGAATATACTAGCCCTATTGCTTATAGTATCTGAGATATGGACTTGACCACCAAAACTTAACCTTGTTCACTGATCCATGAAATGAGGTCGAGGTCAAGTGAAAACTGTCTGACAGACACAAGGACCTTGCAAGGTACGCACATATCAAATATAGTTATTCTATTACTTATAATAAGAGAGAATTCAACATTACAAAAAGTTTGAACTTTTTTTTCAAGTGGTCACTGAACCATGAAAATGAGGTCAAGGACATTGGACATGTGACTGACGGAAACTTCGTAACATGAAGCATCTATATACAAAGTATGAAGCATCCAGGTCTTCCACCTTCTAAAATATAAAGCTTTTAGAAGTGAGCTAACACCGCCGCCGTAGCCACCGCCGCCGGATCACTATCCCTTTGTCGAGCTTTCTGCAACAAAAGTTGCAGGCTCGACAAAAATCTAAATACATGGTTAGATTCAGCATATTGAAGAACTCCATATATTTAATTTTTGTTAAAATCAAGCTAAGTTTAATTTTTGACCCTTTGGACCTTAATGTAGACCAATTTCAAAATGGGACAATACTTTGCAATTGAATATTTCTTGCCATTACGCAAAACTGTGCAATTGAAAATTTCTTACTATTGCGCAATATTGTGCAATTAGATATTTCTTACTATTGAACAATACTGTGCAATTGAAGATTTCTTGCTATTGCACAATACCGTGCAATTTAAGATTTCTTGCTATTGCACAATACTGTGCAATTGAAAATTTCTTGCTATTGCACAATACTGTGCAATTGAAGATTTCTTGCTATTGCACAATACTTAATATAATAATTTTGGACCCCAATTTAGACCAACTTGAAAACTGGGCCCATAATCATAAATCTAAGTTCATGTTTAGATTCAGCATATCAAAGAACCTCAAGAATTTCAATTTTTATTAAAATCAAGCTAAGTTTAATTTTGGACCCTTTGGACCTTAATGTAGACCAATTTGAAAACAGGACCAAAAATTAGGGATCTGAATACACGGTTAGATTTGGCATATCAAAGAACCCCAATAATTCATTTTTTGATGAAAACAAATTTTGATTTTGGACGCTTTTGGCCCCTAATTCGTTGGGAACAAAACTCCCAAAATCAATCCCAACCTTCCTTTTGTGGTCATAGATCTTATGTAAAAATTTCATAGAATTCGTTTTCCTTATACTAAAGTTATAGTGCGAAAACCAAGAAAAATGCTTATTTGGGCCCTTTTTGGCCCATAATTCCTAAACTGTTGGGACCAAAACACCCAAAATCAATCCCAACCTTCCCAGTGTTCTCCCCAGGCCATTAAAGGACTGCGGGCCCGCGATGTATAATTTTTCCCGTGGTGGTATCGTTCTTACCGCGATGTATAATTTTTCTCAGCAGTGCTAAATTTTTAATGAAAAAATCCTAAATCGGTAAAGTTTTAATCGACTTGTCGAATCTTTTCAGTGCGGTATAAAATTTGAGGTGAAATTTGACCAGTTCAATCCAGTTCAAAGTTGTAAAGATTGTTTACACCAGGTGATCGATTTACCTTATGAAGTTAACCTTGTTGATTGGATTCAAATGATGTAATCAACACTTGTAACATGATTCTTTAATGTTTTAATTAATTTCTGACCCAAAGTCTACATAACACAGTACCACAGTTAACACACTACATAACACAGTACCACAGTTAACACACAATAACTAACAAGAAAAAAATTAGCGATGCAACGCAACACAAAATATTGAAAAATTCAGTTTGTCACGCGTCACCCTGGTGCTATCCAAAATTCCTGGGGAGAACACTGCTTCCTTTCATGGTCATAAACCTTGTGTTTAAATTTCTTAGATTTCTATTTACTTTTACTAAAGTTGGTGTGCGAAAACCAAATGTCTTTGCAGGACGACGCCGCCAATGTGATACCAATATACGACCAAAAAAATTTTCAATTTTTGTGGTTGTATAACATGTATAATAAAAAAAGTAATATTGGTTCTCAATTATTGATATAGTTACAGTTATATAGGGTTATTGCATGAGTATTGGGGAATATTGTCCCGAGTAGAATTTTATATTGCACGAGCTTGCGAGTGCAATACATGTTCTATGAGAGACAATATTCCCCAATATTCATGCAATACCCCTTTTATTGTATAGCAATATAATATTTGAAAGTAAAAAATTGGTTTAAACTAAGATTTTGTCGTTGATGATGTCATTAATTTTAAAGATTTATTGCACTAGTGCAATATTGGAATTTATTGCACGCTAACTTTTGGTTACTTTCTGTGGGAAATATTATATTGCTATGCAATAATAGGTAATACTGTTTAACAGATGACTAAAATTATTGTAATCCATACCTGTATACACCTTATCGCTAATCCCGGCTGACCCAGCCGCTTGAACTTTTGACGCATACAACAATCACTTTTCCATTGTGGCGTCAGATATTTTGTTTTATGACGTCAAAATTTTACGGGAACCTGTGTGATTTTCAGTAATGGCGGACAAATAGCGATAAGGTGTATTCAGTGGCTGTTGTTTGTTGCTGTTTTATATTATTTTTTTGTTCATTATCTGGTATATAAATTAGGCTGTTAGTTTTCTCGTTTGAATTGTTTTACATTTGTCAATACAGGGCTTTTTAAGGCTAACTGGATTTTCACATTGATGAAGACTTTACATTGACCTATAGGTGTTAATTTCTGCGTCATTTGGTCTCTTGTGAAGAGTTTTCTCATTGGCAATCATACCACATCTTCTTTTTTATATATATATACCTAGTTTAACGTACCTGTTATATGGATCTGCCATTTATCTGGTCTGAAGCATTTAGGAATGTCAAACCTAATATGGGCTGTGTTTATACCAGGAAGCTTTATATCTATAGCACTCACAAAATATGGAAAGTCCCAATCCTAAAATAAAAAAATCTCTCATGGATAGTGGTCGAGATACCAACCATAACACTTCTTATTCACTCTACTGTGCTCAGAAAAAAAATAGCAGACAGTAAGATCAAAGAAAAATTTCATAAAATAGTGATTAATATCAGGTATATTAATAATCATGATAATCAGAATACTTTCCCATTATGTGTGTCTGTTCAAAGCTCAGCTCACAAGATGATGTAGGTGTCTTTTGAGATAATATTAGATCAATGGTTCAGCTGTTTTGACTGATCTGGTAGAAATGATATATTAGAATGTTTTTGGTAGATCTAATATGCACAGTAAGCAGGGTCAGATCTTAAAACATCTCAGTGGAGTGTCAGCAAAGGAAAGTATCATCCATTAGGGAGCTACCATTTGATTTTTATGGGGGGGCTAGGATGAAATTTTTAAAAAATAGGCAGGACAGGAGTTTTGAGTAAAAAAAAAAGGCAGGATGAGACAATTGCCAAAAAAAAAAGTCAGGACGACAATTTAGGTAAAAAAAAGTCAGGATAAACTAAAAAAAAAAAGAAGCAGGACCAAACAGAGTGAAAAATAAAAAGGCAGGCCAGAGATTACAGCTAAAAAAAATGCAGGACAAAATTTTTCATCCTAGCCCCCCCATAAAAATCAAATGGTAGCTCCCTTACCAGGAATCTTCAACACAACATTAGAATTCAGAGTTTTCAAATTCAATGTCTTAATGTTAGCTTTACTATTGTAACTTGATTTTGATATATATATGTTCATCAGTTGTCATCTGTTTATGTGGTTCATAAGTGTTTCTTATTTCTAGTTTTTATATAGATTAGACCGTTGGTCTTCTCGTTTGAATGGTTTTACACAAGTTATTTTTATGGCCCTTTATAGCTTGCTGTTCTTTGTGAGCCAAGGATCTGTGTTGAAGGATGTACCTTGACATATAATCATTAATAGTTTACTTTTATAAAATTGTAACTTGGATGGAGAGTTGTCTCATTGGGACTCATATCACTTCTTCCTATATCTTTTTGTGTATATATAAAATAATTTTTACCTGTACAACAATTAATATATCCATGACCAATATAAAGGATGCTAAGAAAGCTCGGGACACCTCGTTGCTAGATAAGAAGTCTCGATGAAGTTTGTCCCATTGTATATAATCTGTAGCGATGGTGAACAGAACAGTGAAAGAAGTAACTGATGTTACGATCCAGAATAAAATAATCCTGTTGTATTTTCTATTCCACCATTTTCTGACTGGTCTGCCCCAGTAGGGATATAGCTTCTCTTGAAGCATCATATCTGTAACCTATTGAATTAAGAAAAGTTTGAGTGATGTCCCTTGATATGTTAAGACGTATCGTGCAACACTCCATAAAAAAAGTGATTTAACTTGTTGAAAAAAGCTGAAAATGAATGCAGAAGTAGAAGCATTATGCAGAAAAATTACTCTGCTCATGATCGCCTTAAACGGCTTATAGAAGGTCTACAGGGTACTGATACATTTACATTACAAAATGAAGTGACAGTCAGTCCAGATGTAAACAATGACAAAATGGTGACGTACCCCTAGGCAGTTTCAGATATTCACAAAAATCCAAGTAACATTCAATCTGATCAATCAAGTACAGAGAATAATACTCACTATAAAGCACAAAGAGAACAAAGTGACCCGAGCGATTTTGTAAAACCTATTATCTTGAAAGATCATGATGTTCACGGCTCAGTCAAACCTCCTCGTGCCCAATGGCTCACAAATGTCGAAATATTCAAGTCAATTGGTGCTAAAGTCCCAGAAAAGTGCATTAAGGGAATACAGAGAATAAGAGAGATGTGGCGTATATATATGGACAGCGAGGGTGACAGACTGTCTTTGTTAGAACAGGGGTTAAACTTACGTGGCAGGCAAGTACCCTTTCTCTCACAAAACCCTCACAACCCATCTACGTTACAAAGTGACACAATCCGCATAAAAGTGAAGAACATCCCTCTTTCTGCGGACGATGGGTAAATACATCGAGCCCTATCCCTTCAAGGCTGTAAAATTCAAGGATTGTTTAGGGAGCGTTTGCGTATAGACGGAAAAGTAACCAACTGTGAGACTGGAGATAGACTAGTGATTAGCAAGACACTAGATAAACCTATACCTAGAAATTTGCCAATTGGAAAATACATAGGCAGAATTTTCCATTCGGGCCAACCTGAATTAGAAAACAGAAATAACAATTCAGAAGAAAGAATTTGTCACAAATGCCTTCAACCAGGTCATATGCTGTTCCAGTGCCCTAATGATTGCACCCCTACAGAAAAAAAAGTTGAGGGCCAGTTGATGGCCATGTGGCGGACAGTTCAGCTGTTTTAAGCAAAATAGCTGAGGGCTAGGTGTTGAGCATCTTAGCTCAACTCAAACCTGGCCAAGCACTGTATGTTTGATAGATGTAGCTCATATGGCCCTCAACTGAAGCTGGCCATTTAGTTGAGGAAAAGTTGAGCAATTGATCTTTGGTTTTCATATAGTTGAACAAAAGTTGAGCATTCAGACTTTGAAATTTTTGTAGTTGAGGAAAAGTTGAGCATTCAGTCTTTGAAATTTTTGTAGTTGAGAAAAAGTTGAGCTTTCAGACTTTGATTTTTTTTTTATAGTTGAGCAAAAGTTGAGCAATTAGAAATATGACCTGGTGATATAAATGTTATGTGCCATCTGTTTTATCTGTCTTTAGTGCAAATGGACAGGAAGTATTATTATAAATGAACACAAAGTTTGAGGCAAAATTAAGGGAAGCACATGCTTTTATACATTTTTCTGTATTTTAACTTAACTAAATCTTTGACATAAAGATAAAAAACAAACAGTATTTCTTTTATTACAAGATATATCAAATATTCAAGATTTAGGTCATTAACAGTTATTATGAGGGGTCAATCTCAAAGGAATCACACTGTCACAATACCTTAAACAACCTCAAACATTTAAAATTTTAACTGGGTTTGAACATGCACAGCATGGCAAGCAAAGATGTCTTCTAGGCTTAGCTATCATGAATAAAATATGACTTTTACAATGAATTGGATAAAAAAGTTACAAATAACTGTATTGACATTGAATAGAGCAGTGTATTCTTCTGATGACATGACTCTGGATTTAGGAAGATTGATGTTTAAATTAACACATATTTCTGGAAACATCTTTTGGTAAGTACATTGGACTAGATTTGATTTCGACCATTTTGAATAAGTGCATTATGCTCTTTTAGTTCAAAATAGTAATATTTAAAGTGTCTTCTGTATAAACTTTTAAGAGTGAAGAAAAAATTGAGACAATATATTTATGGATTAATTCATATATTGTCAAAATGTGTAAGACAGGAGACATATTCATTTTATTATTTAAGACAATTTGTTTAAGAAAGTTATTACTAATAAAAATAAGAATATTCTAATATAATGAATTTGGTATAAAACTAGAGATCTATTCTTATTTGCTAGATAACTTTTAAAAAGCAAGGATAAAGCATTCATGTAGTCTGTTGTGAGTTAAGATCTTAAACACAGCAGTATTTCTACTATGTGTAGTCATCAGTTTGCAATTACCACATAATGCTCAACTTTTAAAGACCTAGCCCTCAACTTTTAATGACCTGGCCCTCATCTATTGACCACCTAGCCCTCAACTTTTAATGACCTGGTCCTCAACTGTTGGCCAGGTAGCCCTCAACTCTAATTGCTCAACTGTTGGACACCTAGTCCTCAACTATGATATTTTCTCAACATTGCTCAACTAATTTGCATAAAGTTGAGCATTGGTAGTTGAGGGCTACCTAATTTGCATGGCAAAAATC
Source organism: Mytilus edulis (assembly GCA_019925275.1). Lineage (NCBI taxonomy): Eukaryota > Metazoa > Mollusca > Bivalvia > Mytilida > Mytilidae > Mytilus > Mytilus edulis. The sequence continues at coordinate 56,434,894 of CM034351.1, read as the reverse complement.
CAGCTAGCCCTCAACTGGCCCTCAACTATTTGCTCAACTGATGGCCAGCTAGCCCTAAACTGCCCCTCAACTGTTAGCTCAACTGGCGGCCAGTTGAGCAATGCAGTTGGCCTAGTGATAATTTTTTCTGTATGGGTGGGCTGGTAAAATCTGCCAAAAAAGTGGACATAAAATGATTGACTGTCAAAAAAACTTCCAGGACAAATATGCGAATAATCAGCAATTAGAGCAGAATTGCATTGAGTCTGGTGATGATAATGACGAGGGGGAAAGAGTAGAACTTACAAAAACTCCAACAAAATCTCCTACTTCAAAAACTTCTGAAAACACAAAAGGTAGTAGCAAGAAACATGCAAACAAGTCAGGACAAAAAAAAAACCCAATCTTGTCCTTGTATAAATTAAGCTACAAAAATAATTAAAATATGCTCAACAAATTCAAGCTCAGATCATACATAAAAAGCATTAGGGAATGTTTTATATGTCTCTGTTTACTTTTTTGTTTTGCTGAAATTTTATTTTATATCAAATACATGAATTTTTTTTTCTAAATCACTGATTTAAGTAACATTATGTTCATAAAGGTTGAAAGTAAGATTTGTCTTTCTTTAATAATCACCTATTTCAGTAGTACAAATTTATCACTAGACTAAGTGATTTAATTTTATTGTTGTTTTAAATATAGAATACTAATGATCCAGGGACTAATTATGATTCTAAACTTATCAGAACCAACATCTGTGTTGTCTAGGATGACCAGGTCATGTCAGGTGAACTGAATCTAGGATAATGACATAAAAATCACTTTTTTAAGTATCATACCTCAATTTTCTTCCAAAAAATCACTTCTTTAAGTATCATTATTCTAATAGCCTCCACTAATTTCAACACCCCCGAACAGTGAAATTTGTATCGCGAACAGTAGAATTTTATTACATAATCTGAAAGATGAAACCTTGAACTTTACAGGAAAAATACTCCCACTGCTGGAAAAAAATCTGTTAAGAAAGTATCAGTTCATTAAGTTAAGCCATTATTATAGTTTTTTTTCCAATAAAATAGAATTTACAGCTAAATGATAGCATCAAAGGCATAAACCTTGCTACTTAAAAGAAGCAAAAAGTTCATTTTTTTTCAATTTTACTAATGAAAAGATATTATCTAAACCTATATATGTGTTAAAAATTTTAGTAAAACTACAAAATCACAATTTATGACAAAATTTCGAATTTACTACTTAACTAAGTGATTTATAAATCACTTATTTCAGTAAGTCCCCTGACTGCTTATAGTAATGACTCCCGTATAAAACAAACTTGTATAGAACAAACTTTTAGACATCAGCTGTTCAATATTATCAAGACAAGTAGACTATTTGGGTTTTTACCTATGCTATTTTTAGTAACACAACACACAGTGTCAATCAACGATAAGCCATACACGAGATTCGTTAGTCTCAATATATCATTACCTCAACAACACCTGAAATTCAATAAAACATCTGATAATAAAATGTTTATAAAAAATAGTTACTTACCTGCAAAATGTAGATATGGTCATATGAACCACTCATGTTTATATCCAGAACAATTGATTGAATCAAAGAGCTGAATAGCTCTGAGGGGAAAGACGGCCCTTGTTTCTATTTAATTATTTTTTTGGAAGGGGGGGGGGGGGGGGGGGGGTATCTTTTGATAGTCTTCATATAAAGAATGAAAAAAAAGAACAGCTAGAACATGTAGAAAGGTTGACGATATTGAAATCAATTGTTGTTTAATGTAATTTCGTTTCCTTAGTTTAGGATTCAATTTGGACCAATGGAAGAGATCTCCATCTTCTAAAATCTAAACATATGATTAAAGTTGATAGTTAATTATCTAAATTTCAACTGAATTCTGTCATTTCACAACAACTACAATATTTTTTGAAATCTTAATTGTGTACCACTGAACTGCAGGCTAGGGCCATTTTCCATTTTTTGTGACAGTACTCTTAGATTTTTAAGTTTTTTCTTAAGAAACTTTGGACTGAAAAATCTATTCAGTTTTAACTTTCCATTGATAAAGTTCCCAGTTACAACTCTCTTCACAGGGAAACAGGTACTAATAAAACAAAACCAATATGATTGATGTAAACTGTGTGAAGCTTGTTTCCAAATCCTAAATTTGAAATATTTGTAAATTTCATGAATAAATAGGTTTAAACAGAGACATATAATATAGTATTATATGTCTCTGGTTTAAACTACAAAATGCAACATTTTTTTTATTTTTTTTTTACCATTACAATGATTATGTTGGTACACAAAAATTTAGTTATAATGGAAGACTACTAATCCAATGAAATGTCACATTTTAAGTGTTTAGATACATTAACTTTTATTTTAGTGGATAATTACTCAACAATTGATCATGAGGTGCTCCTGAATTGGAGGAAGATTCTCAAAACAGAATTTTTACAGAAATCGTTTCTCTCCCCTATCTCATGTATCCCCACGAGCTTTGTTTACTTTGAAAGTTGTTTCGCCTACAAATTAAAGTATTGCATGTTGATGTTTGAATCATCTACAGCAAACATTATTATGTTTAAATTTAACAAATACCAATGTGTAACTAGTGCACGATCTCTGAGAATGATTTAAATAACCAGTGAAGGATATCCCTGCTTCTGCGTAGTGTGGCATTCCAAGAATACAATGTAGGTTGGATATATTTAGAATATCTCGTCATACTGATTTTTCCGGATTGTAAAAGAAACATAAACAGTGTAAAGGAGAGCTCAAGATACGATAATTTCGTGAGAAACAGAAGGGAAATGTGTAAAAAAAGTGTTTAAAGTCAAACTATTCATTTCTGGGTCTCCTTCTCTTCAATCTTAGTTAGATTTGTTGGGGGGTTTTCCACACTATAAAAACAAAATGAATGATGTGAGGGAATGTCACTATGGTCAACCCCATAGGGGATTGACGGCTTGAAGCCGTCTTCCCCAAAAACCGCACACATATTTATACAATCAAACACTTGATAAACTTCAGATTCATACTTTTGAGCTAAAGATGCAAACCAGTGTAGAAGTGTATAATACACAAATAACTTATATCCCGGTTGAAATTTGGTTTTTGTCTTATAAAATTGGAAGACTTGTAAATACAATTTCATCATCATGCTCACACAAAGCGAAAGAATCTTTTTGTTTCGAACTTTCACAAAGATATTCCATTACACAACTTAATCGAATACATGATGTTTTGATAAATAAAATATCTGATAGATTGTATACACAATCGAATGCTAAATCACACAGGGAATGTATAAAATTTATGTATGTCTCTTTTCCGAAATTAGCCAAATATCTTTATTGGTATATGTATCAACATGTATTAAAGGGCACACGATATACTCATGGTTTAGTAGCGTATCAATAATTATGTGGAGGTCACACCAGGGTATACCTACTGGTAAATATTATATGTTTTTATTTTATAGAAAATTGTGTTATAAATATGACTTTAGTAAAATGATGTATATTTATGTCAATCTTATAGTAAAAATGAGGTGTACTATAGTTAATATATCAAAGCTAATAAGATCATTAATTTGTAACTTTAATGATGGTTTTAGCACATACAAATAATTTATGTAGTCTCAATGTAAACGGCATCGGTTCTAGGGGAAAAAGGAATAGAGTTATAGAATGGATAAAAGCACAGAAAAGTCAAATTACATTTTTTAACAAGAAACACATTTTGACGAAATATTGAAAGAGAAATTAAAAATAAAACGGAATATGAAACATTTTGCAGTAACGGTACAACAGCTAGTAGGGGTGTAGCTATCTTAATTCAAAAGTCACTGAGCTTTAAATTTATAAATAAATTTAGTGATAGTGAAGGGAGATTTGTACTAATTAATGTGCAATTCAATAATTCTATTTTCACATTTTCCAGCATATATGCACCGAACTGTAAAACTTCTAGAAATTCATTTTTTTTTAAAGTAAGCGATAATTTGAAAGAACATATATATAGTCTTGGTATACATATACTAGAGGGAGATTTTAATGATGCACTTAAACCAATTGATAGAAAGTCTTTATGTCCTGGTAAATTTATTCAACCTGTTAACGGAGTAAAGCAATTAATAAAAACTAACAAATTAACGGATGTTTGGAGAAATTTAAACACAAATAAACAGCAATTTACATGGAGAAGAAAGGATAAATCACAAGCTTAGTCATAGACTAGACATGATTTTTATTGGGTCAGAATTTTTACCTCTTATAGAATGGTGTAAAATTAAACCGGCTGTTATACAGTCTACTGATCACAAAGTGTATTTTTATCAGAAAGGGGAAATGAGTATTGGAAAATAAATAACTCAGTATTACAAAATAAAGAGTATCAAGAACGTATAAAATGTTTAATTGATAAATATATATCTAAAAAAGACTCAATAGATTGTAGGCTATTATGGGATGGATTTAAAATCGAGGTAAGGGAAGTAACTACAACTTACTGTAGAAATAAAGTTAACAAAAGAGCGAAGGCGTAGTTTAGAACAAGATCTGGAACAAAAGATGGAACTTATAGATGAGAGAAACAATAGTGAAAATCATAATTTTGAAAAAGAAATTAAAGATATAGAAAAAGAATTAAGTAACATTTATGACGAAAAGGCAAAAGGGGCACAAATTAGATCTAGAGAAAAGTTTGACTGTTTACAATTTGCATGCAAAACTTCTATTGAATATGCATGATATAATTTGGTTTGTAAAAAGTATATATTAAGAGCAATTAGAGATAAATTCTGTTCAGAAGTATTTAAATAATTTTGTGAAGAAAACTATCAAGTTCATTTAACATATTGATATATTTAAAGTACAAATGTATTACTATTAGCCTTTACCCTGATCAATACGTATACTTATTCTCAAAGTTCAGAGTTAAATTTTATTTTAGAATACCCCCCTCCCCCTTCCCCTCTTAAAAATAAATGATCATTTCCTAAGGAAGCAGCTACATGAACTAGCCTTTTAATATTGGACTTCAAATTCAAACAAGAGCACGCTTTATGTATATCTATTTGTCAAAAACAACTAAATAATGAATACAAGTACCATCCAAGCAGTAAAAAAATCTCCACACCAGGTTCCAGTGGCAGCTGCCTTCATAAAAATAGAATTGGATAATCCAAGTAATCCAGATATTCTATAATCTTCTGTGGAACTTCCTCCAGCTAGAAGGAAAGCATTATACAACCAGGAAAAGATAAATACACTGATCAGTGAGGATAAAAACATAATCATCCAAGATCCTTGGTCTTCACAGAACATCTTCAGTCTCAACAGTTTACCTGAAGAAAAAAATAAGTATGTAAATAAATGGAAAACAAGTTAAAATCAATATTTTATAATGAATATTTTGTTTAGGTTTGATAATAATGTTAGAATTGACAGGTGATTCATTAAAAAATGTGCACAAAAATTATGTACATGTAAGCTTAAGAGATTTTATAATTTGAACTGTTTTGGACCATCATGATTCATATCTGTTATCTGTTTATTGAAGACAGGAATATGATAGTTGGTATCCATTCGTTTGTTGACTGTAAGAGCTTTTGATTTTGCCATTTGATTAGGGACTTTCCGTTTAAAATTTTCATTAAAGCTCAGAATTTTTGTTATTTAAGGAATGACTGTAATATTTTTTCTGTCTATGAAGAAATAACATAAAAAATTTGGTGCACACTGAATAACGTTGATGACGTCATGGTCACATGACTAAATTATGTCTATGGGCTCATAACAAAATAACGTCAGCCAATCAGAAGACGCGTTACATCCAAAATTAAATTATTTTACTTTGTGCATAAAAATTAAGGTTCATAGAAGATATATTTATTCGGAACTGTGTTGTCTTTAAACATTTAACATGTTTAAATGACTTCAATCTCCTCTTGTGATATATTTTCCACAAAGAGGAAACAGCAATAAAAGTCAATGTTACACAAGGAAACAATGGTCAAATAATTGAGTTCTTTACATGTCTTATACAAATGTTATAAAAGTGCATTTTTGTTCATGCTTATTTGATCTACTTTTATGCAGAATGACGCTTATTATATAATGCTCATAAAAATGATGTTTTAAACCAAATGCATAATAAATCGTGTAATTGAAAACAGACTAGAAAATGACATGCATTTAAGGTAGCACAATACAAAGATTTTTTCACTCCCAATCAGAAAACTTCAAACTGATGTAATTCATTTCATCCTTCTTTATATTTTTATAAATGAGGTACCAAAAGAAAGAAGAAAGATTAATCTTTCAAATTGTGATAATTATATTATGACATAATTATTACATAATTAATTATTATGTAATTAGTCGCTTTATTGTGATGTCCACACTTGAATGAATTTAGCGTCTTTGTTCTTCATAGCATCCCAAAATATTTTATAGATTCTTGTACAACACAGCTTGACCTCCAAAACTGTGTCTCAGATTTCCAAAAACATCAATAGAACAAATTTTATACCCAATTGAATTTAGTGGTCTCTAATGAATTGATTTTGCAAACTTCATTGAAGATTTATGAGAGAATGAAATACAATAGGAAAAATCTGAGACACAGTTTTGGAGGTCAAACTGTGTTGTGCAAGAATCTATAAAAAAAATTAGGATGCTATGAAGAACCAAGAAGCTAAATTCATTTAAGTGTGGACATCACAATATAGCGACTTATTACATAATAATTATGTCATAATGAAATTATCACAATTTGAAAGATTAATCCTTCTTCTTTCTTTTGGTACCTCATTTATAAAATTTAAAGAAAGATGAGTGGAATTACATTAGTTTAAAGATGTCTGATTGGGGATGAAAAATCTTTGTATTGTGCTACCTTAACATGTTTAATTAAAATACAGTTGTCATGCCATTTTTTTCCTAATGTTATAAATACCTGTTAATATTACTGTTTAAAGAAAATAAGAAAGCTTTTGAAAAGTTTCAATTTCTTAATTAGAAATTTTAATATTGTTTGTGGGGTGGTACTGCATATTTATACCACATACTGATGCTATACATTTGAAGTTCTAGAACCTGATAATTCTGAACATAACACTGACTGGCATTTGATTCAAAGGAGGAGTTGTGTGCACAGCAAAACAACATGCAATCAAAATTTGTGGTCAGTCAAAAGCAAGACAAAGATGTTTGAAAGTTATTTTTGAGGGAATTGAAAGAATTTCAAGTAGACTTTATGTTATGTTGTTCTTTTCAAAAGCATAAATATAAAAAATTGTGAATGGACAGATGGAAAGAGGGATGGACAAAGTAAAAACTAAAGGACTCTCTAAATTTCAATGCCAGGCCCTTATCAATTTCTTTAATGACTCTAGTTACCTAAGGCTATAGGAGATAACAAAACATTATGCATAGCTCTTAGAAATTGTCTCCCTTAATTAAAAAAAGTTCACACAAGCAGATTCTTTTAATATCACTATGTAATTATGGTAATACAGAGATATGTTATAGCGCGATCACCATTAATGCATTTTCGACCAGATTTGCTGAAAAATTCACCCCAAAGGGTGAATTTTATTTAAATCACCTGTACAGAATTAGAATTAAATGCCTCTGAAAATGTCACCCATCATGCCCATAGCATAATTTTGGGGTTTGCAAAATGAACCATGATGACACATTCTATACATGATCATAAAGGCTAGCCGTCATTCCAACACAAATTTATAAAATCAGCTAATAATGTGTGCTTGCAATTTGTCAAACAAGGCTCTTCAAATTGGGAGAAGTATATACATGTATGTATATATCTGCAAAATTTTCTATTCACTTCATTCAGGAGAGATAAAGTCTGATAAATTTTATAAAGAATTTAAACTTCTGTATAACTTTTCCCGATTTCCCTCAGACAGGAAGCCTTGTTAGGACATGCAGTACACACAAGATGATTCAACCAGAAACCTTTTAAGTGCTGATTTGTGAATGATATGAGTTGGTTTATTTTAGTTGGTACCACTTGAACTTCCTTTTGACGTAATTGTATTGTGGTGGATATTAAAGTTTTTGGTTTTCCAAATTCGGAATACAAGTCTATCATGTGTCTATTGAAAATTTGTACTTTAATGAACATTTAAATTTGTGGTTAAATTGAACCCCTTGAAAATTTGAACCCACAAATAATAATGAATCCAAAGTCTATATATAGGTTTTAATTTGTGTTATTCCCCTCAAATCATCAGCAGTCACGATGATTCATTGTTAATCACCATGATCACTGGACAGCAGCAATAGTGATTTTTAACTGAATATCCTTGTGTGTACTGTATTACCTCATGTGTGTTGCATGTTTTATATATATAATAGAAAAAATAAATATATATTAGCATTTGCACTGCTTTGTAATATGTATTGACTCGTATCATGAAGAAAAAGGTGATGTAATTAAGAACATCAAACACTTACCAAACTGGTTACCATCAAAGGTGAAAATATTACTTAATTAGTATGAATGCATAAGATGTAGTGATCATCTGGTTTTGTTTTTTACTCCTTCATGTTGATTATTATTATTTTTTAGAACTACATGTATCAGGCCAATATGATCAGATGATGGTACTAAAAAATTGAATGACTTGACTATGTTTTGATTTATGTAATACATTAGTAAGCTAAAGATGAGTTATAGCTAGCCTACCATTAAATTGCATATGAATCTATAAAAAAAAATTAATTTAAAAAAAAACCCGATACATGTATATTTCTGCCATAAAGCCAAATAAATTAGTCGAAAACTTACAAAATATTTACTTCTATTAAAGGTACAATGTACTACATGTACAAACTTAGTGGTTTTTGTTATAATACTTATATGTATATATATTCATGCACTTACAGAAAAAAAGCTTGTGGACTACAAGCTTCCCAATAATCATCCCAACAATTATAGCAGAAAACCACAAAACAACTTTTAGTAAGCTCCATGCGTTTGACGGGTACCTTGTACACACGAAGGCAAAGTCATTGCCAACTACAGGAATATTGCATTCTTTTTTACTGTGGGCCACAGGATCTTCAGCATAAATCAAGAAATTACAAAATGTTACAAAGTAGGCTATAAATAACCTAAAATACGGGTGCTGGAAATAATATTTGAAATCTTTCGCCTCTTTATATGAGAACTGACTCAATGCATCCACTTGGTCTTCAGCTGTAACCTTGGAGTAACCATCTAATTCATCGACACCAGCTTCAATAGTAATTTCATCTATTTTATTAGTTGAATTGTTTAGTTCTTTTCCATTTAATTTTATAGATGGTTTTTCAGAATCTGTTCCATTTGTAGAAGGTTTATCTGTATCTTTTTTTGTGTCTTTGGCTGTTTTGGGAGTTTCCTTTGATTCTTTTTCATCAGTGTCATTTGCCTTTGTATGAACATGATGTAAATGAACAGTCATATCATCCTTGGTTTTGCCTGTGTTCTCATTCTTCTGTTCCTTGCTATTTCTCTTGTTTTCCTTTGGACTGCTGTTGTTAATGTCAGCAGTAACTGCAGTAACTTCGTTTTCTTTTATTGATCTTTCTTTTTTTTCTTTTTTGGACTTTTACTGCTTCCATTCCTCTGAATTTCTTTGTTTTCATCATCATTTCCTTCCTTCTTTTCAACTATTATGTCTTCCTTTGCAACATTCTCCTCTTCTTTGCTTTCATTTTTTACGATGTCATCTTTCCCATTATTTTCCTTAGAATCATTATTATTATCCGCCATGACAGAACTCTGTTGAATTTTCAGATCGTTGTCTAGATCTACAACCAGTAATCGATCTTGACTTGAAACACTGTGTTTGTCATCATCGTGGTGTTGTTCTTCAACTAGCCAGGAATTGAAACAGTTTTGCTTGCCATTTTAACCCCATTATATTCCACACATCATGCACATCAGCTCCTGAAATGATAAGATACTAAAATTGACTTTTCATGTAACGGTAACATAAATATTCCTGGTCAGGCATAGTTAATGTGGTTCAAATGAAAAATTTCTTACCAAAATGGTCAACTGTTATAAAACAACATTCATCTCTATTGCATTAAAAAGTAAAAACACAAAAATACTGAACTCCGAGGAAAATTCAAAAAGGAAAATCCAAAATCAAAAGGCAAAACCAAAAGTCCAAACACATCAAACCAATGGATAACAACTGTCATATTCCTGACTTGTGTTTATAATGCTGCCATTTCAAGGTCATTCAGTAATATTTTCATACATAACGATCCTTCAAAAACAAGCTCTAAACTTCTGATTGAGTCAAGTCAATTCAACTGGTATTTTATAGCGTGTCACTGTATGTTGTAATATTACACTATTCATGCTATTGTTTCAGGTTTGGTGAAGGTTAGCACATGGTCGGTGTGGTCTATTAAAATGCATTTGATTAGGGATTTGTTTCTTGTTTCTCATTTTTTTTTATAGATCAGACTGTTGTTTTTTCAGTTTGAATGCATGGTTTTATACTAGTAATTTTTGAGGCCCTTTATAGCTTGCTGTTTTGTGTGAGCAAAGACTCTGTGAAGTAGGCAGTACTTTGACCTAAATAAACGGTTAGCTTTTACAAATTGTGACTTGGATGGAAGGTTGTCTCATTGGCACTCATACCATATATCTTCTGATATCTAATTTATTTGGATGGTGTGCACTTTCTAACAGTATCATTCTATATAAACATTTTTTAGGATTCAAGTGATCACCAGAACCACAACTCTCGAAAATGCTAATTTCTGGATTTTATAGTCATTTCCTGTCCGTGTACTGATCCAATTTTTAACTCATACGAAAACATATGACGACGTATTTTTGACATGCGAAAATTGCAAAGTAATTGGAAACAATAAAAAATTGTAGTAAGCCTTGCCAAAAAATCTAGATACATAAAAACATTCGACAGAACATACTTTAAAATTTTGAGTAAACACCTGAATAAAAACTCAACAGTGAAAAGTGTAAGCAGTGAAAATTATTATTAGTACGAAAACACATAACAAGATGATAATATATATGATTTCTTTGCGGTCCATTACTGATTTTATATTCACCTCTGATTTCAATATCCATCGTTAAAGATAAACCATAAATTAAATACAAGTTAATAGTGAATGCAATTGATGAGGGTGGATAGGAGGAGTCCTGATCCCGAAATCCCCCGCTTAAACACGGAATCCCGAATTTAAATAACTTTAATCCTGACATCCCGAGATTGAAAAAAAAGAATTTCCTGATCCCGAATTGGTCAATCCCGAAATCCCGATTTTAAAAACACCTGATCCCGGAGTCCTGATAATGGTCCTATCCCCCCTCATTGATATGTTAACATTTGCTGACATGTTGAATCTGGTGGAATCAGTGTTTTCATTTCCATGTTACAGAGTCCAGATATTTTGTGATTGTAATTTCATTCTCATTGGCGAAAAAAATAAAGCAATAAAACTATACAATGTATAAGTTTAATAAATTTAGCGTACATTGAGTGCTTTAAAACAATGTAACATTATAACGCTATCATAGTATGTAACCGTAGACACAAATATTATTGTCATATTCGTAATTAATTGGATCCTTAACCAACCCTGTATTGCAACCCCCAATGTAACAATATTTTTTTTATTATTGTTACATTTCACGTACATTTGTAACAGTATAAGCAGTCGGACTTACTGAAATAAGTGATTTTTAAATCACTTATTTTGAGTAGCAAATTCGAGGTTTTGTCACAAATTGGGATTTTGTAGTTTTTTCAAAATTTTAAACACATAGGTTTAAATAACATCTTTTAATTAGTAAAATTAAAAAATATGAACTTTTTGCTCTTTTAAGTAGCAAGTTTTATGCCTTGATGCTATCATTTACCTGAAAATTCTATTTTAGTTGAAAAAATGTATAATAAGCTTACATAATGAATGATACTTTCTTAAAAGATTTTTTCACAGCAGTGGGAGTATTTTTCTGTGAAGTTCAAGTTTCATCTTTCAGATATGTAATAAATTCTACTGTTCGCGATAAAAATTTCACTGTTCGGGGTGTTGAATAGTGGGGGTTATTAAAAGAATGACTTAAAAAGTGATTTTGGAAGGAAATTAAGGGTCTGATATTTAAACAAGTGATTTTTATGTCATTATCCTAGATTCAGTACAAGGTCATCACCTGAAATGACCTGGTCAATCCTAGACAACACAGATGTTGGTTCTGATAAGTTTAGAAACATAATTAGTCCCTGGATCATTAGTATTCTATATTTAAAGCTACACTAATATTAAATCACTTCTTCTAGTGATTTATTTGTATACTTAAATAGGTGATTATAAAAAAGACAACTCTAACTTCCACCTTTAGGGAAATATGTTACTTGAATCAGTGATTAGAAAATCACTTGTTTAAGTAAGTCCCCTGACTGATAAGACAAAATGTAAGATATATGTATATATATGCACACTGTTAGTGTTACAGACGCATATTTAGCAGTCAGAGCTCAGACATAAATAAGTCTGAATCTGCTTTTGATTCATAGAGGTCTAAAGTTGTAAGTTTTGAGATTTGTCTCCCTTTAATCAAAGACAAAATATGCCTTTAATAAATCAAATATTGTTAAGCAAGAAATACATAAAAATGTAATTGACCAGAATCAAAAAGTTGCAAATATCGACTCCTACAAGTATATTTATAAAAAGGTCATGCATCTAAATCAAATAATGACAACATTGAAAGACAATTGCTTTGTCTTCTAAAGAAAAATTTGAATGAGAGTCTAAAAAGTCGGAGACAATGTTAATTAACCTTACAATGCAACCACCTGGAACCACACTTAATGAGGTAAAACATCTGTGTTTAGTAAGGATGTTCAATTAGATAATTAAATATAGATAGCTCAAGTACTTGTGAACTCTCAGACAGGTTTTTGCTGTCATAGGTGGTGTACTTCGGCCACCAAGTACAATAAATTTTTTCATCAACATAAATAGACCTTAAAACAAGTCTGTCATTTTCTGACTCAGTTAAGTCTAAAATTGAAAACACATTTTTATAATAAATACATGTTTTGACTTCTTTAAAGTCATAAGAAACGAAGTGACCGGTGAAAAATAATGTTCTTCCAATTCTTGAACCAATGCATAGTACAAACATCATAAACTTCGTCTTCTGTGCACGAATTTATCATTTTTTCGCATAAATTTCGTATAATTATCAATTTTTATTCAATCGGTCAGTCAATATCAGTGTTGTTGTGAAAATATGGCAGGTAATTAAAGTTCGTGTTTTGAAGCTGAAGTTAGCGATTGTCACCTGTTTGTCAACAATCAACAAAAAACCATGGAAATTGAGCATGTTCGTGTTTAACATGTAAATTCAGATAATAGTTTATTTTAAGGACATTCATGCGTATTGCGATCATCAGATTTTTACGGGATGGGTCACACTGAGGTCACTTTGCATACAGAAAATATGTCCGGGGAAGGGAAGCAATGAAAATAAAGTAAACTTCTTCTAAATATGATCTATATATATTAAAGAATTTTCTTCAGAAAAAAGTATATGTAAATAATTTTATAATGAAAACTATCCATTGAGTTATAAAAAAACATACATCTATGCATAATTTTTTTTAATTTGAGGTAAACTTTCTTTGACTTAAAGTCAAAAACAAAATCGACTTGTTTATTATGTCTGAGCTCAGACTGTTTAGCAATGATTTTAAAAATGTTACCTCTCAATAATTAAACTGACTTTTACTGTATGGCAAATTTATCAGTTGTTTTTATTCATCCGATGTGTGACTCTTCGTTTAATTGACCAAGACACACCCTTATAACATCAGATAGATGGAGTTTATAACAATTTTGATATACACCCACGTAAACAATGCTATGTTGCTAGCACCCTTTTATGTCTGTTTGTGTCATAATATAATATAAAAGCTAATTGTATTTTTTGTGAGTGTGATATTTGTTATTTTAAAGCTTAGAAACTATGTACCATTTCGGCATTTAAAATCTTGACAGATTTATGTGTCTGGCATGATTTCACATAAGAATGTTGACACATTAGTTTCGTACTCAGAGATTTTTATTATTAAAAAGAAAAAGAAAAATGTACGACTGAATAAATCAGAAGACATAGACTTTTAATAACTATTATTTTTATTAATAGAAATCTCATATAGATCCGTAAGTACTAGTCAGCAAATAGGTAAAATGTTGTAAACTTCCGGTTGAAGATTGTTGATGATGTGGGAAGAACAAATTGGCTAATTTATAATTTGAAAAGTATTTGTACAATAAGAACATTTTTTGGAAAGTTTGCTATAACTTGCTATAGCTACTTTCCTTAGACGTCGGCCTCAACTTCTGGTGAGACACACTATCGCAATGTTCTGCTCCAAGATAATGTAGTACTACCACTACAGAAAAAAAGTTGAGGGCCAGTTGATGGCCATGTGGCGGACAGTTGAGGGCTAGCTGTTTTAAGCAAAATAGCTGAGGGCTAGGTGTTGAGCATCTTAGCTCAACTCAAACCTGGCCAAGCACTGTATGTTTGATAGATGTAGCTCAACTGGCCCTCAACTAGTCCAAATAATTATGACGTCTTGAAAGGCTATTATAATTTTTTTCTTTGACGCGATGTAAGGCGTCAAAGAAAAAAATTATAATAGCCTTTCAAGACGTCATAATTATTTGGACTAGCCCTCAACTGAAGTTGGCCATTTAGTTGAGGAAAAGTTGAGCAATTGATCTTTGGTTTTCATATACATTTTGTAGTTGAGCAAAGGTGGGCATTCAGTCTTTGAAACTTTTGTAGTTGAGAAAAAGTTGAGCGTTCAGACTTTGATTTTTTTTTATAGTTGAGCAAAAGTTGAGCAATTAGAAATATGACCTGGTGATATAAATGTTATGTGCCATCTGTTTTATCTGTCTTTAGTGCAAATGGACAGGAAGTATTATTATAAATGTACACAAAGTTTGAGGCAAAATTAAGGGAAGCACATGCTTTTATACATTTTTCTGTCTTTTAACTTAACTAAATCTTTGACATAAAGATAAAAAACAAACAGTATTTCTTTAATTACAAAATATATCAAATATTCAAGATTTAGGACATTAACAGTTATTATGAGGGTCAATCTCAAAGGAATCACACTGTCACAATACCTTAAACAACCTCAAACATTTAAAATTTTAACTGGGTTTGAGCATGCACATGGCAAGCAAAGATGTCTTCTAGGCTTAGCTATCATGAATAAAATATGACTTTTACAATGAATGTAGATAAAAAAAGTTACAAATAACTGTATTGACATTGAATTATAGCAGTGTATTCTTCTGATGACATGACTCTTGGATTTAGGAAGATTGATGTTTTAACACATATTTCATTTATTTCTGGAAACATCTTTTGGTAAGTACATTGGACTAGATTTGATTTCCACCATTTTGATTAAGTGTATAATGCTCTTTTAGTTCAAAATAGTAATATTTAAAGTGTCTTCTGTATAAACTTTTAAGAGCATGAAGAGTGAAGAATAAATTGAGACAATATATTTATGGATTAATTTATATATTGTCAAAATGTGTAAGACAGGAGACATATATTCATTTTATTATTAAGACAATTTGTTTAAGAAAGTTATTACTAATAAAATAAGAATATTCTAATATAATGAATTTGGTATCAAACTAGAGATCTATTCTTATTTGCTAGATAACTTTTAAAAAGCCAGGATAAAGCATTCATGTAGTCTGTTGTGAGTTAAGATCTTAAACACAGCAGTATTTCTACTATGTGTAGTCATCAGTTTGCAATTACCACATAATGCTCAACTTTTAAAGACATAGCCCTCAACTTTTAATGACCTGGTCCTCATCTATTGACCACCTAGCCCTCAACTTTTAATGACCTGGTCCTCAACTGTTGGCCAGGTAGCCTTCAACTCTAATTGCTCAACTGTTGGACACCTAGCCCTCAACTATGATATTTTCTCAACGTTGCTCAACTAATTTGCATAAAGTTGAGCATTGATAGTTGAGGGCTACCTAATTTGCATGGCAAAAATCCAGCTAGCCCTCAACTGGCCCTCAACTATTTGCTCAACTGATGGCCAGCTAGCCCTCAACTGCCCCTCAACTGTTAGCTCAACTGGCGGCCAGTTGAGCAATGCAGTTGGCCTAGTGATAATTTTTTCTGTATGGGTAGTCACTAGTACTAATTTATCTTGGAGCTGACTAGTACTACATTATCTTGGAGCAGAACACTAGTAGTGTTCGAATACACCTTATCGCTATTTGTCCGCCATTACTGAAGATCACACAGGTTCCCGTAAAATTTTGACATCACAATACAAAATATCTGACGCCACAATGGAAAAGTGATTGTTGTATGCGTCAAAAGTTCAAGCGGCCGGGTCAGCTAAGATTAGCGATAAGGTGTATTCTGATTCTTTGATATTTTGAGTTGCTACTCTTGACATTTGAAAAGATTACAGCTTGAATAAAAAAGGAATAAATGTTCACCGACAATTCACATGAATTTAACTTCATTTTGAAAATAAGTATCACAAACACTACTTTGCAGATCAGCCATTGGCTGAAGAGAAAATCAAAAGAAATCTAAGCGAAACAGGGTTTCATTCATGAATATTTCATGAATGAACATTTTCCCGCACTATTTTTTACTTGAATAAGTAGTGTATGGAAAGAGTCCGGTATGCAAGAACAAGTTGATATTTGACCAAGTTGTCGGATAATTGACAAGTGATAATGGTTTGATTTATTTTAACAATACACAGGTGATAGAATATAAAATAATCAATAATTATATGGCTAATGTCTCACGCCAAGGACGAGTAAAGGTAAATACCGGCTTTAATAGAAAAGTGCATTGTTTTGTCAAACTGACATCGATCTGAAAGTTTTGATGCCAAAAATCATTTGAAAACTTTTAATTCAGTTATTTAAATACTAGCTGTTTCACATTCCAATGTTGATATAAGGACTATCACTCGTTCAGTAGGCTCCATCTATCTAATATCTATCTTCCTGTCAAGGAGTGGACTCATTTTTGAGATTATATACTGTGGAGTAGTGTCGACACGCTGATATCTTGGATGGCGTGTCGAAAATGTTCCACAGAAGCCTCAAGGGGAAGTTCGGATGTCTGGAGGTATGTTGTTCTCGGATATGATGGTGGCTGGTATGAATGAATATTTGAAACAATCCAGTCTGGTCCTTATCTGTCTGATGTTGTTTGACACTGAACCACGGGTTTTGTAGAACATGATGACTCTGTTCCTGGCTCTCCTGTGTTCCAGTGGTTCCCAACCTAGTTGCTGAGTCATTTTAGTAACGCAACCAGGTTCCCTCGAGAAAAAGTCCCCCATTGCAAATCTGGCAACCTGGCATTGTACCTTTTCCAGTTGATGAATTTGTTGATGCTGGTAGGGATCCCAGACAGCACTGGCATACTCGAGGACAGGTCTCACTAAAGTTGTGTAGGCTTGACTTTTTACTTCCTGAGGACAGCTCCTGAGGTTCCTACACAGGAATCCAACAGATCTGGAGGCTTTGTCTGTGGTCTGGTTAATGTGCTCACACCAAGACAGGTCCTTGCTGATGTATAAGCCAAGGTATGTCCTATCTGGGACGCTTTCAAGGGTGTGGCAATGCAGATGGTAATCGCATATGGTGGGTTTGTGTTTCTTGCTAATATGGATGGTGGTACATTTTTGTGGGTGGAATACCATTTGCCAATCATTTTCCCATTTTTCTAATTTATCTAGGTCGTCTTGTAGCTTGGTGGAATTGCTAGTGGATCGAATAGGACTACATGTAATTATAACAGGCAGTCATCAGCAAAAAGTTTCACGCTCGAGTTAACTGATTCAGGGAGGTCATTGATGAAGACGAGAAAGGGCAGGGGTCCCATTACTGTACCCTGTGGTACACCAGAAACTACCTCTGCTTCGTCTGACATTGTTCCCTCCACTTGGACTCAAGTTGATCTAACTGACAACAGAAAAACATTGTCTTAATGACATTTGTATCATAGCATCCCTATAATTTAAAAGCAACCAAGTCATCATCTACTTCTTAGAATATTATAGTTCAGTGTATCAAGACCGAGATCAAGCTAAAGACAAGTGCCGTAGAAATTATTAAAATGATTTAATAACATTTGTCCACATACTAGAAAAATGACTTTCTTGGTGCTTAACAATGCAGTGGCGGATCCAGAACTTTTTATCCTCACACTGTATTCCTTGGGCAGTATGATTCTTTAAGATTGACCTATAATTAACCAGGGTTTAAGCTAGGATTTGAGGGCTTTAGTCACTTTTACACGCTATTATTAACAATGTGTCGTCCTAACACAGTGGCAATGATTACTAGTATATCAAATAAATGGCTTAAAACAAAAATCTCAAATGTCATTGTCTCAATGGTAAATTACCAAGCAGCAATTTAAATGTGTTACAGGGTTATAAGCACCTCAGATCAACATTGTATGAATCTAGTATATAAATTTTTTATTCCTGTGGTTTCATATTCTTTTAGAATTAAGTATCATAAATCTGGTCTTCAAGTTTGAGTCTCATCTGACTTGCTATACCAAAGGCAAAGTATATAAAGCCAAGAGTTTAAAAGAACATCATCATGCAAACACAAACATAAATGATCAACAACTGACATTAAACAAACCTGGGAACACAGTACATTTTGTATATGCCTATATCTAATAATATGAGGCAGGCATTACATGTGAAAGGGGACGAAGCACAGGCACTTGTTTCTATCCTTCTATTTATATTGATAGTCGACCTTCGTATGGATAGTAACAAGTGCCTGTGGGACAAGTCTATATGAATTATTTTTTGTAACATCAAAATCTGTTAAAAAAAAACCAGAAATACTGAATCGTTTCTGATTTTGGTTTTTGTTGTGAGTGATTTTACTTGTGACGTAATTTAAGTTTTGACGTCATGTTCAATGTAAACAAAGAAACATGATCATCAAGTAACGTTAATTCATATTAAAGACAAAGAATTACATGTACAAATGTATTAAAAACTTGAAAAATGAAATTGGTATTGTGTTCCTTGAGTTCCTATATTTTACCAGACTTCTCAAAGTCTCATGACAACGAGACCGGAAGAAGGAAGTAGATTTTTGCGTTCTGCGCAAATGCAGGAATTAAAAAAGTGACCAAAAAAAAGTTAACGATTTTGAGTTCATTAGCATTAGTACAATGAAAATTTGGGGAAATTTTCCAGATTTTTTAATTATTTATTTTTATTTATTTTTTTTTCTAATGTAATAGGGGACTTTATCATTCAATATATATGTTCCTGAACAAAAACAATAAAAACACAGGAGTTTATTTAAGGCAGCTGTCGCCTACGAAACTCAAAAGAGGACAAAATCATCAAATCTGACTTTAAAATACTTAAGGATAGCTATTGTTAAAAGCAGATTTATGTTGAGCCTGTGACTTCTGTCACAGAAAGCTTGACATAGTGATTGTGATACAGTGGAGGCATTAGCTAACTTCTTAAAAGCTTTCTTTATTAGATATGTTAGAAGGTGGAAGACCTCACATTATAATTTTTTTTTCTCATTTTAGGATTAAAGGATGAGGCGATTGAATGCAGTAAACAGGAAGCAAGCATTGAAAGTTGTCAAAGAACTGGATGCTTTCCCAAAAGTCTTAGATGATTACAAAGAAACCACAGCTACTGGAGGAGGAGGTTAGTAATAATAGATAGTTCATCACAAGATGTAAGTTGCCAACTTGGGATGCAGTTGTTTCCCTTGGCCACAAAGTTGGAGTGCAAATTTTCATATTTGACCAACTACTAGTAAGTTAAAACATTTATTACGAACAATTTTGATTTGGGCACAATGGTGAAGTACAAACCAATTTATTTTCCTGTTTGACTAACCAATAAAACATTTATTACAATTTATAGAAGAAAAAATTCTGATAAGAGACCATTGATATATTGAAGTGGTTAATGAAGATTGTTAGTTTAGTTTAAACATATTTATTTAATTTTTATAACAAGTGTGGTTAATTTGTGAGTTCACCCCGAACATGTCCAACATTTAATCTCAACAATGCTGAGGCAAAGGAAATAAATCTTACTCAAATTAATTTAATCTAACACTTGTATAGTGTTCAGTGTTGGCTTTTATTTTGCGAAACACTGATTCAGAAGTGGTATCCCTGTCCTTGTTGTGTATGCCCTTATCATACTTATATTTAAAAGTTATAAATTGGTGTATTAACATAGTTGTCTTTAATATTGGCAATCATAAAACATTTCTGAATTTTTATAGATGTTCAATGGTTATTCTTGCAGTTCTTACAAAGTTGAAAAGCTTAAAAATGTTACTGTTAAAATTGTGTTGACTTACAATATAAAAAAGAAGATGTGGTATGATTGCCAATGAGACAACTATCCAGAAAAGACCAAAATGACACAGACATTAACAACTATAGGTCACCGTACGGCCTTCAACAATGAGCAAAGCCCATACCGCATAGTCAGCTATAATAGGCCCCGATAAGACAATGTAAAACAATTCAAACGAGAAAACTAACGGCCTTATTTATGTAAAAAAATGAACGAAAAACAAATATGTAACACATAAACAAACGACAACCACTGAATTACAGGCTCCTGACTTGGGACAGGCACATACATAAATAATGTGGCAGGGTTAAACATGTTAGCAGGATCCCAACCCTCCCCCTAACCTGGGACCTGCATATAAGTTTAAATGCCAAATTAATTAATGTTTATAATAAATCAACAGTAAACTAGTTTTTTCCCAATGAGGAACAGAACATGTAGAAAGTTCCAATACTTTTATGTAGACTTACAAAACATCTAAAATTTAAAAAAAAACGTCATTTTAAGCTCACCAGTTCCTACATGTAATTTGATTTTAATCAGGTGAAACACATGTACATGACTCAAAGTTGCAATTTTAGATTTTGATTGGTTATTTTTCGAAACTTTTTCTTTGAAAACTAAAAGGCAAAATGTTTTGAAACTGCAAAACTATTAATGATTTAAAGCTGTCAGGGTGGCATTGGTAGAACAAAGTTCTCGCTGAAACCTAGAAAATATTTAAACATAATTTAAGTAAATAAACTTATTAGTCCTCCACTGATGAAGTTGAAGGTAACTTAAGGTTTGCACTCTGTCTGACCTAGAAAATATTTGACTTAATTTTTTATGGTAAAGTCCTTCTGGTAAATTAGTCTTTCACAATTTTTTTCTTCGTGCTTGAAGATATTCAAGTGATATTTGTTTAAACATGACAAGTCACAGACCAAGTTTAAAGTTTGTTCCAGACTAATGATTTTTTGCAGAGTTATGGTTCTTTGACTTCTTAGACAATTCACGAAAATAATCATTTTTCCCCATTTTTGTGGTTACCGGGGCATTCATGAATATATTGATATTTTGAATTTTTTTTTAGTTTTCTCAAATTTTGTTTTTTAGATTCCTTGTTCAAATGAATATCTATTATTGCAATTATGATAAACAGCTAAACCAACACCAATATTCTAAGTCATAAGGTAGAAGTGTAGTCCTAAAACTGTTATATGTAATATAAGTGTAATAATAGGAGAACTTTAGCTAGGTTGTTATCAATTTTGAAATTGATCAGTATGAAATGTGTTATAGTAGAGTCCATTTTCACAATGGGGAAATTTGGCAAGGAATTATGGACTTGCTCATAAAGTCCAGTGACTCCAGTCCATTCTAAATAAGGTTTGCTGACTTTGGATAGAGATTAGTCCAGGTTTAATACATGACTTTTGTGGATTTTTATGGCCCCGCAACCCAGTAATATAGTTTTACCCTTGTCCACAATTCCGTAATTCTGTCATTCAGTCATTCCGCAACAAACCCTTATACAGAGTTTTTTTCTAAACGCCTTCAGATATTGTGATGATTTTTGGCATGTGAGTGAGTTAACCAAGATAAGTTACAGATCAAGTTTGAGTTTTGTTCCGCTCAGCTAATTTTTGCTGAAATTACGGGCTATGGACTTTGATAAATTGTTGAAAATCACAGTTATACAGACTTTTTTTCTAAACACTTTCAGAAATTGGGCTGATTTTTAGCTCACCTGGCCCGAAGGGCCAAGTGAGCTTTTCTCATCACTTGGCGTCCGCCGTCGTCCGTCGTCGTTAACTTTTACAAAAATCTTCTCCTCTGAAACTACTGGGCCAAATTTAACCAAACTTGGCCACAATCATCATTGGGGTATCTAGTTTAAAAAATGTGTTCGGTTACCCGGCCAACCAACCAAGATGGCCGCCATGGCTAAAAATAGAACATAGGGGTAAAATGCAGTTTTTGGCTTATAACTCTGAAACCGAACCATTTAGAGCAAATCTGACATGGGGTTAAATTGTTTATTAAGTCAAGATCTATCTGCCCTGAAATTTTCAGATGAATCGGACAACCGGTTGTTGGGTTGCTGCCCCTGAATTGGCAATTTTAAGGAAATTTTGCCGTTATATGGTTATTATCTTGAATATTATTATAGATAGAGATAAACTGTAAACAGCAATAATGTTCAGCAAAGTAAAATCTACAAATAAGTCAACTTGACCGAAATGGTCAGTTGACCAATATAGGAGTTATTGCCCTTTATAGTCAATTTTTAACCATTTTTCGTAAATCTTAGTAATCTTTTACAAAAATCTTCTCCTCTGAAACTACTAGGCCAAATTTATCCAAACTTGGCCACAATTATCTTTGGGGTATCTAGTTTAAAAAATGTGTCCGGTGACCCGGCCAACCAACCAAGATGGCCGCCACGGCTAAAAATAGAACATAGGGGTAAAATGCAGTTTTTGGCTTATAACTTAAAAACCAAAGCATTTAGAGCAAATCTGACATGGTAAAATTGTTTATCAGGTCAAGATCTATTTACCCTGAAATTTTCAGATGAATCTGACAACCTGTTGTTGGGTTGCTGCCCCTGAATTGGTAATTTTAAGGAAATTTTACTGTTTTTGGTTATTATCTTGAAAATTATTATAGATAGAAATAAACTGTAAACAGCAATAATGTTCAGCAAAGTAAGATTTACAAATAAGTCAACATGACCGAAATGGTCAGTTGACCAATATAGGAGTTATTGCCCTTTATAGTCAATTTTTAACCATTTTTCGTAAATCTTAGTAATCTTTTACAAAAATCTTCTCCTCTGAAACTACTGGGCCAAATTAATCCAAACTTATCCACAATCATCTTTTGGTTATCTAGTTTAAAAAATGTGTCTGATGACCCGGCCATCCAACCAAGATGGCCGCCATGGCTAAAAATAGAACATAGGGGAAAAATGCAGTTTTTGGCTTATAACTCAAAAACCAAAGCCTTTAGAGCAAATCTGACACGGGGGTCAAATTGTTTATCAGGTCAAGATCTATCTGCCCTAAAATTTTCAGATAAATCGGACAACCCGTTGTTGGGTTGCTGCCCCTGAATTGGTAATTTTAAGGAAATTTTACTGTTTTTGGTTATTATCATGAAAATTATTATAGATAGAAATAAACTGTAAACAGCAATAATGTTCAGCAAAGTAAGATTTACAAATAAGTCAACATGACCGAAATGGTCAGTTGACCCATATAGGAGTTATTGCCCTTTATAGTCAATTTTTAACCATTTTTCGTAAATCTTAGTAATCTTTTACAAAAATCTTCTCCTCTGAAACTGATGGGCCAAATTAATCCAAACTTATCCACAATCATCTTTGGGGTATCTAGTTTAAAAAATGTGTCCGATGACCTGGCCATCCAACCAAGATGGCCGCCATGGCTAAAAATAGAACATAGGGGTAAAATGCAGTTTTTGGCTTATAACTCAAAAACCAAAGCGTTTAGAGCAAATCTGACAGGGGTTAAATTGTTTATCAGGTCAAGATCTATCTGCCCCGAAATTTTCAAATGAATCGGACAACCCGTTGTTGGGTTGCTGCCCCTGAATTGGTAATTTTAAGGAAATTTTGCTGTTTTTGGTTATTGTCTTGAATATTATTATAGATAGAGATAAACTGTAAACAGCAATAATGTTCAGCAAAGTAAGATTTACAAATAAGTCAACATGACCGAAATGGTCAATTGACCCCCTAAGGAGTTATTGTCCTTTATAGTCAATTTTCAACAATTTTTATAAAATTGTAAATTTTTACTAAAATTTTCCACTGAAACTACTGGGCCAAGTTCATTATAGATAGAGATAATTGTAAGCTGCAAGGATGTTCAGTAAAGTAAGATGTACAAACACATCACCATCACCAAAATACAATTTTGTCATGAATCCATCTGCTTCCTTTGTTTAATAGTCACATAGACCAAGGTGAGCGACACAGGCTCTTTAGAGCCTCTAGTTTGTATGTGAGTTACTCATGATGAGCTACAAATCAAGTTTATGTTTCGTTCTGCTCGGCTAATTTTTGCCAAAATTAAGGGTTTACAACTTTGAAAATTGTTAAAAATCACAGTTATACAGACTTTTTTTCTATATACCTCCAGATTTTGAGGTGATTTTTGATATGTGAGACTACCATCATGTTTGTGTCCACATGTATTATTGAAATTGCAGATTTTTGAATTTTTTGAGACGGGGCCATTCATGTTGCTTTGACACATCTAGTTTTCAATAAAAGTATTAATAGTCCATCTCAAATACATGGATTTATTTTTGCAATAATAGATAATATAGTCCATTTTAAATACATTAATAATGTTTATTTTCCATAATAGAATAGTCCAACTTAAATACATAAATATTTCTTTTTCCCCTATGGATTAGTCCATCATTAATAAATGAATATTTAGTTTTGTAATAGATTAGTAACCTTAAATATGTGTCCATTGGTTTTTTTCTGTTATAACTGATGATGTAATAAAAGGGTACTTAGTAAATGTCAGTGTTAATTTGATAGTTTGATCTAAGTCTTTAAGTATCAGTGAACAATATTTGCTGATTAATTCGTTTAATATGAAGGACTTGCATATACATGTAATACACAGATTTGTGTTCACTATTGAAGTTCTAATGAAGTTTGTAATCCACTTGTTAACCTTTTAACATGTTTAAGTGTCATTACTGAAGTGAACGCTTAAGTTTAACTCAATGAATTTCATCTGTAAAAAGTTTTTAGCACTAAGAGTAATTATATGTGTATTTGTAATTTACATCTGTATTTGTAAAGAAAATAGCAATAACTTGTTTAAAAATGTTTTTTTTATGAAATTTCAAATTAGCTTTAATATAAGCTTCTTCAAATTCATTATTATGATTATCAAGAGAAAACCATCTAGAGTAAAATTAAGTTTTTTGATAAATGGACTTTTTTTTGCAGTCAACATATAGGTTCAGTCTAAGACAGTCTATGGTTAAAAATTTTAAAACTAGAGTAATTTTTTGTCAAACCTAATGTTGTTTTTATTTAACTTTAAGAGGATCATTTTCCTAAATTAAGAGCAACCTGAGCAAAATTTAGATAGTAATTAAAATTTGTATTTTGGACATGATATCGGTAATCAACGTCAACATCATGCATATATGTCTGTTCTGTGGTCGGGTTGTTGTCTCTTTGACACATTCCCCAGTTCCATTCTCAATTTTATGTCAAGTAGTTGCAAACAACAGAACACTATATTTTCCCCCCTGTTATCATATATCCCTTTTTGTTGGTGTTACGTGCTTCACTGTGAATCAACGATTAATGGTGATGTTGAATACCCTGTCATATAATTAGTTTTTATTATCAGTAGATTTTAAAGTGTTTTACTTACATGAATTACAACCACAATACAACTACTCCTGTTAAAAAATTCTACAAAGTGTTATTTAACCTTTTTTTTAAATCCTATAAATGCAATAAAAAAACATGTATATACATGTATATTGAAGTTTTGCATTTAAATTTTGTATAAATTTAACTTTGTTCACACCAACAAGTTTTGTCCTTTGCTCATGATCAGATCAAATTATCTATGTTTTTTCTAAAAGCGTACCAACTGTTGTATGAGAGGTTTTGCAGCATGCAGAATATAACCAAAACTGAGCTGACATATATACTTTCAGACTCATTGTTCATTCTCTGATTTCTGTAGCAATGCTCTCTAACTTTATATTTATTGTACTTGTCCTTTGCAGTGTATAATTAATAAAATATAAATTACTTTTGGCTTCATAAAAAGACCTAAATAATAATATAAATTTATTTGGCCGAAAAACATAAATCTTTACATACATGTCATTACAATAATATAAAGAACAAATACAATGTACATATAATGGCGGGCCACACAAATTAAATATTTGACGCATAAGTTACTGATACAAAATGTGCACAAATTAAATAAAATAAATTAAAAAAAATCTCACTGATAGTGTGGACTATAGAATTCTAATGTAATGTCTAGGAAATGGAATTCACTTTAAAACTAAAAGGTGGAGTGATGACAAATCAAAATCAGTTAAGCAAGAATCAAACGATCAGCTAAAGGGGAGTAACTAGAACATATTTAGCATCGTAATTACTATTTTTTTTTTTAAATAAACCGATTATAAAAGAAAGATGCGGGGTCAATTTACATGAAACACCGACATGTATGCTCCAAATTGAAATTTATTTCGTTTCTGAAAAGGAAAATAAGTTGCAGAAAAAATTGAAAGTGGCAAAAGAGCCAACCACTGCAACACTCACCAGTGTGAAGCATTAAAACATTTTGAAACTTTTACATATTTTATTTTAGTATCATTAGCAGTATTTGGTGTTATCATCATATTGGTGCTTTCTGAGGTGATATATTATGCCAGGACAGAGCTAAAGTTTGACTATGAAGTTGACACACAAATGGATGGGTGAGTTGTTTAATAAAGTCCAGTAATTACTGATGTTTAACTGTTTAAGGATGATTGTTAGTCTGTTTCAAAATAAATAGCTTTGTAAAAGACTTTTATAAATTGATACTATATGAATTAAATGAAAAAACAGAACAAATGAAGGGACAGTGAGCTTGTTTTCTTGATACATCATGTATACAAGCCATTGAAAATTTGGCCGGAAATGATTCTGTCTAGATTTTTCATACACTTAACCTTATTTTTTTTTAAAACGATAAAAAGATACCAAGGATATTTCTGGATTTTCAAATATGACATTTAAAACTATATGTAATCAGATTGTGAAAAGAAAAGTAAGGGTTAGTGGGCAAATTTTTTAATGGCCCTACATCATGTAAATGGATAAAACCATAGAATTCTTAATATCTGGCAAAAAAAAACCCAAAAAAAACCAAGGAGCAGTCATTCTTAATATGACTAACTAAACATTTGTACAACTTGTTTGATGGCAACCATGATTGTAACTAAAGTGCATGTAATTAATCACTGCTTAGATATCTGTTAAATATTTAAATTTCTGGGTCACCTGTACCCCTGAAAACAATATATACACACACATGACTTTTAATTCTGATAATGCTTGAGTGAGTCTTTATTTTTGTTTCAAACCTTCTCACTTTTGATTTGGTATTTATATTATTAAACTGCATAGTGCAGACTTCATCATATTTCTAGTACATGTCCTAAGTACCATTTATAAATTATTATTTTATTTTGTTTAGAAAATTGAAGATCAATATAGATATAACAGTGGCAATGAGATGTAATGGTAAGTATTCATGGGGGAAGCCTTCAAGGGAACAATGAAAATTTGATCATGTTAGTCCATGTACATACATGTATGTACATATGTTCATTTCATATAAAACTGTTTTCATCATTTAATGCACATGTCAAACTATACATAACACATAGAATTTAACCCTGAAAATAAATACTCATTGAATAAATCACCCTTTTTAAAAATAGTTGATCTGCACTGATTTTGGAACCTGTTTGTGGAAATAAACCTTGAATATAAACTTCATAAAAATCTAAAAAGAAATGTACTGACGATAGTGCTTACATATGCAATTTTCCATATAATCAATATTTATAAGGGGCATAACTCTTTTAAACATGACAAATCAAGACTGATTTTTGAAATGGTCCACGAAGTTGTGAATATAAACCTTTGATTATAAAGAATTGATAAAAATATGGTAAGAATGGATGAATGGACTCTGTGTATTTTTATATATCTAAAAACTAATGATGTAAGGGAAAATTAAGATATACACAGATCAGCCTTGAACTGAATGAAAGTGTTATTCCACAGGAAACCACTAAAATCTAAATGCAGTGAACCAAATAAATTAATAATTTGTTAACATGTTTTTGTTCTTTTTATAGCATTAGGAGCAGATGTTGTTGATTCTACAGGACAAAATTTTGGACATCAAAACTTTGGTAGTTTAGAGATGGACGACACTTATTTTGAACTTTCAACAGAACAGAGACGCTATCTAGATATCATACAAGATGTCAATAAATATTTGAGAGAAGAATATCACGCCATACAAGAACTTATGTGGTTATCAGGTTCTGTTTATACATCATTTAGAAAAGGCATGCCAGAAAGGTGAAATTCATATAAATCATAATTGTAATACATGTAAAATTAAGCAGGTTTGGTATGATTGCCAATGAGACACCTCTCCACTAGAAAACATAGCTATAGGTCAATTTGAACAGACTTCAACAATGAGCTAAACCCATACTGCTAAGCAAGCTATAAAAGGCCATGAAAAAACAAATGTAAAATAATTCAAGCAAGAGAAAAATGGTTGATTTATGTACAAAACAATGAAAGAAAAAATACAAACAATATACAATTTAACAAACGACAACCACTGAATTACAGGTTACAGAAATACATAGTATTTATTGATTGATTGAATTTTTCTATTCTCCTGCTATAACAAATTAAACTTTTCTCAAAGTAACAACTGTCCTATAAAAGAAAAACAAACCATTTCATAAAAGATAATCATTGTTAGTTATTCCGGTAAAAAAAAAAATCATTTTGTAGTATAAAGAATTGCAACAAAAAAGGCTTTCTCCAACATAAACCAATCTTTTGACTTTGAGTCACTTAGCAAACGCTTAAAATATTGAATTTAGAAACATCATTGACTATAACATTCAAAATTATCACATTGACAAGTGAATTCATGGCAGAGAAATATTTTAGTTGGGCAAAAGGTTCAATGTTGTAAACTTACTTCAGACATATTTCAAACGAAAGCATTACAAAAGGGTTGAGGCAAATCACGATATTGTAAATATTTTTTTCAAAATGTAATATTCTTTTAAATATAATATTATTCTTTTTGTACAGGAAAGATAAACCATCCCACCGTCCAGATGCCTGTCGTATCCACGGAACTCTGGTTGTCAACAAAGTGGCAGGAAATTTTCACATCACTGCTGGAAAGTATGTACTGAATGCAGATGTCAAAATATCTATTCTTTCCTGTAAAAAAATGTCACAACATACAATTAACAAGGCTTACATAGGAATCTACTCCAAAATATCCATTTTCATTTTTACAAATTTGTTTCATTTTGTAATGGAGAAAATCAATCATCCCAATACTGATAATGTCTTCTCTCATACTTTTTAGATGACCTAGCCTGAAAGTAATTAGGCCACCATGGCTAAAAATAGAACGTTGGGGTAAAATGTAGATTTTGGCTTATAACTCTAAAACCAAAGCATTTAGAGAAAATCTGGCAAGGGGAAAAATAATCTACAGTAAAACCAGTATAAACTGGCCGGCTATGGGACTATGAAAATGGGCCGGTTTGGACGGTGAGTCGGTTTATTCAGGTTTCCGTTTTGACAGGAAGTTTATGACTTGTGACGTCCGATATTTTGTATGTAAAAGTTCTCTCTGATTGTAAATTATATTTGATAAATTAAAATACTTCACTTCCTTTTTCATTGTTTGCATTTGCATCATAATGCTCGTGTTTTTTTGCATTGTCACACGAGAGTTTCGATTTACTTTTATGATCATTAATTTGAAATGTTGGAATGGCTGATTAAAAAGCCAGAATATTATCAAACGTAATTTCATCACTATCGAAATGTTGTAATACAGCGTACAATACCCATTGATTGTTGTCATCTGGGTGTTTTTCATTATCAAGGTCATTTGTTTAAGGGTTCACAACAGGGAATTCTTACTCCGTGATTTAAATTTGTTTATCCAAGTTACAACGTAATTTCACTCCGAGATATATTCGTTGTGTCTTTTTGTTTAATTGACACATTTATAATGTTTTAATAAATAATACAGCTCACTACTGTACGATTGTAAGTTCACAGTTTAACACCTGACTAATTGATTACCTAAACGCCATATTGTATAAACAAATATGTTTTGATTGCATGTCGATCATTGAAATTAATTAGACAAACCAGTTTTGACAGGTAATAATATAATGTAATTAAGAGTATTGGAACTTCATAATTAGACTGGAATTCGGAATACACAGGGTCCGGTTTACAAAAGGTATTTTAATAAAGACTTTGAAGGGGGAAAATTGGGACTTTCATTTTCTGCTGGAATGGACAGGAAACCGGTTTATTTAGGGTTTGGTTTTATCAGGTTTGACTGTTTTAGGTCAAGATCTATCTGCCCTGAAATTTTCAGACAAATCGGACAACCCGTTGTTGGGTTGCTGCCCCTGAATTGGTAATTTTAAGGAAATTTTGCAGTTTTTGCTTATTTTCGTGAATATTATTATAGATAGAGATAAACTGTAAACAGCAATAATGTTAAGCAAAGTAAGATCTACAAATAAGTCAACATGACCAAAATGGTCAGTTGACCCATTAAGGAGTTATTGCCCTTTATAGTCAATTTTTAACAATTTTCATAAATTGTAAATTTTGAGAATATATTTTCAACTGTAATTACTGGGCCAAGTTCATTATAGAAAGAGATAATTGTAGCAAGTAGAATGTCCAGTAAAGTATGATCTCCAAACACATCATGATCATCAAAACACAATTTTGTCATGAATTTATCTGTGTCCATTGTTTAATATGCTCATAGACCAAGGTGAGTGACACAGGCTCTTGAGAGCCTCTAGTTGGTTATTATCTTGAATATTATTATAGATAGAGATAAACTGTAAACAGCAATAATGTTCAGCAAAGTAAGATCTACAAATAATTGAACATGATTAAAATGGTCAGTTGACCCCTGTTGCCCTTTATAGTCATTTTTTACCAATTTTTGGTATATTTTTGTAATCTTTTACAAAAATCTTCTCCTCTGAAACTAATGGGCCAAATTTAACCAAATTTAGCTACGATCATTATTAGGGTATCTAGTTCAATATATGTGTGAGGTGACCCAGCTTACTAATCATGATGGCTGCCATGGCTAAAAATAGAACATAGGAGTAAAATGTAGATTTTGGCTTATAACACCTGAAACCAAAGCATTTAGAGCAAATCTGTCCAGCTTTAATTGTTTATCAAGTCAATATCTATCTGCCCTGAAAATTTTAGATGAATTGGACAACTGGTTTTTGGGTTGCTGCCCCCTAATTGGTAATTTTTAAAGAAATTTTGCCGTGTTTGGTTATTATCTTGAATACTGTTATAGATAGAGATAAACTGTAAACAGCAATAATATTCAGCAAAGTAAGATCTACAAATAAGTCAACATGACCAAAATGGTTAGTTGACCTCTGAAGGAGGTATTGCCCTTTATAGTCAATCTTTAACAATTTTTATTAATTTGGTAAATTTTTGTAAATTTTTACCAAATATTTTCCCCTGTATCTAAATGGCCAAGTTTATTATAGAAAGAGAAAATTGTAAGAAGCAAGAATTTTCAGTCAAGTAAGATCTACAAACACAATTTTGTCATGAATTCATCTGTGTCCTTAATAGACCAAGGTGAGAGACACAGGCTCTTAAGAGCCTCTAGTTTATGATGACAGATAATAACTTTAGTTTGTTCACAGCATATTTATTTTTAACTTGGCAAAAATAATATTGACTACGAAATAGTGTTTAAAACACTTCTTGTTTACTTTGGTGGTTGATGCCCATGAAAATGGGAAATTATTACAATATCAGTAGATATTTTGAAGTAAAAGCTTGTGAAATTGTTTATAAAGTAAACCTTTAAAGAAGTCCTTATTTGACAATTGTAGAAAAGTCCATAGAAAGAAAGAATTATCTGCCTAAAATGGTTCATCCCATTTAAGTATAGTCCATTCTAAATTAGGGAAATATAGCTGAAAAATCGTTTGTCCCACAAAAGACTTTTCCATTTTCAAATTAGGTAACTTTTATGAAGTGCAATCCATTTTAAAAAGGGTAAATATTATTGATAATGGTATATCCCAAATTAGATCAGTCCATTTTTTCTCTGAATGAATACTGTTGTCAAAGAGTATCAATCAGAAATGATTGGCTGATGAGTAGCAGTTTAAACGATAATCCTTTTAACTAATATGACTAAATTTTTCAAAAAATAATTGATTCATTGAACATGTTGAACAGTTTTTATTGATGACATTTTACTTTAGTATAGAACATTTTGAACAGATTTTTTTTTTATGACATTTTACTTTAGTATGATAATTTGTTTACAAAATCTAGATATTTGTTCACTCCTAATGATTACTCATGATGAACTAATGTGTATTCATATAACTTTTTTTTGGTTAAAATCTCTTCTGAAAGGTGTTTAATTAATAGTTATCCCATAAGGACGCGGTGTGTCAGTGTAAGATCACCCTGATGGCCGGAGGCCAGAGGGTGATCTAACACTGACACACCAACATGACCAAGTCCGACTGGGATAACTATTTTACATCCCAGCTGTTTTAGATTAGACGAAAAACCATTTACAATTCATAAAATCTAGTTTAGAACGCCACACAACCATAACAATATACTTATATATTTACTATATGATGTATACCCTTTTTGACCCCCAAACACGATGAGTAGATATCAAACAATGTCAACTTGCCCCACTTGCCAATCGGCCCACGCTATATCGCCACTTTATAAAAATATCGTCCCAATCTTGTTTACCGACTTGCCCCACTTTGAAAAAGTGTAAAATCAAATTAAACAATCAGTCTGAAAACTCACAAATAAACGTGAAAGGTTAAAACCCCACTGAATAAAGGTTTGACAACTCGCCCCACTAATAAAAATATCTTGCTTCCTTTAAGTATGTCAAATTACTATTATTTCGTATCAAGTCGTCCTGGTGTAGTGGTATGTGTCGTGGCTTGATATGCTAAAGGTCTTGAGTTCGAATCCCAGCATATCTACTGGATTTTTTCTACGTGAATTTTGATAGATAGTCTTTTCCGTAAAATTAATTATAAGTTTTATAGTGGATTTGACATTCCCGCCAAAATGTTACAGAACAAAGGAAAGCATGCATAACAAAGAAACTCAAACTAGGGTGATCTGGCAGGGGTGATCCGGCTCAGATCACCCCTGTTAGAACAAAGGAGCTGGGATGTAATTTTGATTTTTTATTCCGCTGTAAGGCATATATATTTTGTAATAAGAGGGAAATGTATGTTTTTCAGAAAGTTTTCAGTTTTAGTTTATTCAAAGGTAGATTCAAAATTTTCTTTTTAATATTCAATTCTGCTTACTTAACCTCTGATTTATTGTCAAATTAAAACTTATCCTAGAATTGTTCTAATTGGCGATACACCTTTTATTTTATTGATCACAAATAGTAATAGCATTTTGAAACTTTTAGGAGAGCAAAATTTTGCTTTGAAAATACCACTGCGTACCCAGTACATTTATATAGAAAACTTTCATCAGTTTGTTTTGATATGGTTTTTAATATAACATAATTACTTCAGCCCATCCCTACTTGTATACATTTACAAAGGTGTAAGTGATGATGAAATTATTTGAAATTAGAAAATGTTATACATTTGTTATAGTGAACCATTAAAATCAAATAAAATTTGTGTGACAGTGATGAATTATTATCTCCCCACCCAAGAGGCGGATTTAGGGGGAGGTCCCAGGGGGCTTTGCCCCCCCCCCTTTTTTCTGAGAAAAATTTAGTTGATTATATAGGGAAACACTGAAGCAGGACCAAAGCAGGGCCTCTCTTAGGCAGTCAGTGGGCTCCCATGTATGGAAATTTCTGGATCCGCCACTGCACCCCACTACAAAATAGGGAGGAACTATGTATTTCTTAGCCCTTGTCTGTTCAACCATCCCTCCATCCATCCAACTTTCCCTCCCTCCATATTGTTGTTGAACAGTGTCATTTAAATTTTCTGAGGCATGCAATGTCACTGTGACTTATACATAACGAAAACCAGCGGGGGCATAATCCTTGTCTAGCTTCTAATTGGTACTTTTTCAATTGCTTTCATGAATATTTATTCTTTTCAGATCAATACCAGTATTTCCAAGTGGTCATGCTCATATTTCATTTAACATTGGAGATAATGGCAAGTAATAAAATTGAGAATGGAATGGAAATGGGGAATGTGCCAAAGAGACAACAACCCGACCATAGAAAAAAAAAAGAAAAAAAAAAGAATGATTCATACTGTTATTTATTGACTAGACAAATAGGACATTTATTTTTAAAGTGGTACATACCACTACAGGGAGATAACTCTGTAAAAATCAGCAGAACATTTTATTGCTATTAGAAATATTTTAAGCTTTCAATTATCAAAATCAAATGTATATATCATATGCAATTTTTTCGACATAGTGTATGGTTAAACTCATGGCTAAATATAATACGAAACAATTTAAGAAAAAACAAATACGACAGACTTGAACTTACAACAACACCTGAACTACATACTCCTAACTTTAGACAGGGAAATAAAAAATGTGGCAGATTAAAAACATTTGTGAGCACTCAACCCTTCCCTGACATGGGACAGTGGTGTATGGAAATATCATAAGGACCAACTGTAAAAATCAGTTGCAATTGAAAAGTGAAAAGATTTATACAAAGCACAAAAACAACAAACATAAAAACAAGACACAAAAGCACTGATAGAAGAGCTCTTGCAGAAGCTGAATCTAGTTCCAATCCAATTACAACTAAAAAATAAATGGTGTTCTCTCAGACTACACAGTTGTTCTTTTTTGTGATTATTCATATATTACAACAACAACTATATTTTCATTATATATAGTCTAAGGATAAACTGAATATTTTCCCTTTTTCTAGCACAGATGAAAGATATGTTTTTCAATAGCATTTTTATACATTTATCTGAATATGCATTTGTTCTGTTTATTTTAAACATTGTAACAATTGACCCATAATGAATGCTGTATAGTCGCTGTCACGTAAAATTGGCACAATGTTTTTGGTTGAAATTTTTAAACTGACAACCGCATTAATTCAAAATGACGTTTTTCATTTAGCGGAATGAAATATCATTCGAAAAATCAACTACTTTCCTACCTTTTATTGTGTTTGCACTGTATAATCCTGACCTTCACATAATCCAAGATTATTTTGTATGGTGGAATCCAACATTGTTATTACTGGAAGAGTTGCCGGTTCCACGTGCTGTCTATTTTCTTGTGTCTCTCAGAGCTTTCCATCATCTTTATGCAAAATGCGCAGGAAATTGTATCATCAATGACAATGATATTGCCTGAGTGTAACGAATGTTATGTAAATCAGGGATCCTCAAGATGGCGGTTTTTCAATGCAAATAATCTTGAAAAATGTGAAGGTCAGAATTATACAATGCAAACACAATAAAAGGTAGGACAGTAGTGGATATTTGGACAGGATTTTTCTTCTGCTAATTGAAAAAGATCATCTTGAGTGAACTCTGACTATGCGGTATGGGCTTTGCTGATTGTTGAAGGCCGTACGGTGACCTATAGTTGTTAATGTCTGTGCCATTTTGTCTTTTGTGGATAGTTGTCTCATTGGCAATCATACCACATCTTCTTTTTTATAGTATCAGCTGATATTTAACAAAATTTTGAAATATAATCATACTGCCAATTTTACGTGACAGCGACTATATAAATTTGTAATCTTTCTAAATTCTACATGATTTTTTTTTCAGAGATGAATTATACCCATCGTATAAACCATTTATCATTTGGAGATATAGTCCATGGTGTTGTCAGTCCATTAGATGGAGAAGAAAAAATTACCAAAGATAGTAAGTTAAAGCGTTAGAGTTAATTTAAAGTACATAACTCTTAAAAATCATTGCTACGTTTAAAATAAAGAACACTTTAATAAATACATACAAAGCTTCTAAATAACATAGACAATTTAATAGATAATATTAAAAACACTCACATACTTAATCTGAAAATATTCTTAAGTGTAAAAAAATGATGAAAAGTCTGACATTAATGTTTGACAGCAAGGGTGACTAATGGCATAAAACTGTTTATAGGCAAAAAACGAACATGTTTTTTAGAATTTTCTTTTTCACACTATGTTAATTTTACCACAAGAGAAATGAGTTTGAAGATGACCCTTAGTTGCTTGTCTATGGTGGATAGTTGTCTCATTGGCAATCATGTCACAATTTCATGAAGTACAGAAGACGGTCAGGCATACTCAATGTTCAGACGCTGTTAGTACAGTGCAAGGGCATTACCTTTCTTATATTTTTATCATATAACATCCTACATATTTTTCATATTCTTATATTAACAACTTTAAATACATAATATGCAAATTTTAATAATGTGGTATAGTTGTATATATACATTCTGACATAGTATTTATTTTGTTTTTGTAGATTATCATTTATTCCAGTATTTTATACAAGTTGTACCCACAGAAGTTAGAACCTACAGAGCTAATGTTGATACTTACCAGTATGCAGTTACTGAAAGGGTAAATAATCAATGTATACGCCAAAATATTAAGGCTTTTTTCAGTCCTTTAAAGATATTAAAAATAATTCCTAAAGAGTTTTATCTGATTAATGTTAATTGAACAAAATATATTCATTTTTCCCTACACTATGAAGTACTAGTTTGAATCCAAACACTTTCTTCATGTAATAGTAGATATCTCCTTCAAAGATTGAAAATAAAACCAAACTTTGGAATCAATTTTCAAAACGACTTTTCAACAAGGTAAAGTAACTTCTTTTTATTCTCCAAAAAATTCATTAGAAAATTCTTAAGAACTAAAAACCAATTGTTCAGAGAACAATTGAAGGTCTTTCCACCAATAAAGATCTGTTTTGATATTAAAATATTAAAAATCAGTCTAAAATGTCAGCTCTAATGGCTTTATGATGTAAAAATATGAATTTAGAGCAAAGGTCAAAATCTAGAACGTCCTATTAACCTATGACCTTGACCTCAATTTCAAGGTCACAAATCAAGGGCCTTAAATCACCACTTTCGGTCCAAATGAATATCCTTAACCTGAAGATGTAACAAGCAATTTGGTAAAATAAATTTGTTGTAATCTTTTACGGTTACGAAGGAGTAGTGGTCACAAGAAAAACAGTGTTTGGGGAGATAACTCTTACAACGTAAAGTATTTAGTTACGCGGTTGTCATTTTTAAAAGCGTATAAACTATACAATATCATATTCCAAATATCTAAGCGACATCTTATGAAACAACAAAACTACGCAAGAAAAAGAAAAAATAATAATCAGAACAAAATCAATAGGTCAGTCATTCCACGGAAAGGTGGAAAAACCTAATTAGTGACTGGAAATAAAGCATTATTTATAATTGCGATTTTTCAAGAATTGACAAAACTGTGAGTTTAATTCTTGCAATTTCTTAAACATCTGCATATAGATATATGTTTCAGTTATCAGAATGCAATTTCTTATTATCATGGTACTCGCCCAGTTGCATTATTCTCATTAATAAAAACTTCAGTATATATATAGAAATGTCATGATTTTTTCTGTTTTTCTTTTCAGAATAGGACAATAAATCATGCTAAAGGAAGCCATGGAATCTCAGGGATATTTTATAAATATGATTTAAATTCATTAAAAATTCGAGTAAGAGAACAGCATCAACCAATATGGCAGTTTTTGGTCAGATTATGTGGTATAATAGGTGGTGTATTCTCAGTTGCAGGTAATATATACAGAATTGTTACTGCATCGGTGTAATTACTTGTTCAAAACATATATATATATAGTTTGCAAAAAATGTCACTTAGTAAATAAGTATAGCAATGCTCTACAGGGAAACAATTGAAAAATCAGTACAAACAAAAAAAAACTTGCTCTTGTTGTCCAGCCTACGACTTTTGTCACAGAAAGCTTGACATAGGGATAGTGATCCAGCAGCGGCAGCATTAGCTAAGTTCTTAAAAGCTAATGTCCTTGATTTTGTTAAATTCTCTCTTATTATAAGTAATAGGATAACTATATTTGGTATGTGCTTACCTTGCAAGGTCCTCAAGCCTGTCGGACAGTTTTCACTTGACCTCAATCTCATTTCATGGATCAGTGAATAAGGTTAAATTTTGGTGGTCAAGTCCATATCTTAGATACTTTAAGCAATAGGAGTTGTATATTCAGTGTATGGAAGTATTGTAAGGTGTACATGTCTAGCTGGCAGGTGTCATCTGACCTTGACCTCATGTTCATGGTTCAGTGGTTATAGTCAAGTTTTTGTGTTTTGGTCTGTTATTCTTATACTGTATGCAATATGTCTACTACATTTGGTGTATGGAATGGTTGTGAAGTTTAGATGTCTAGCTGGCAAGTGTTCTCTGACCTTGACCCCATTTTCATGTCCCGTGGTCAAAGATAAGTTTTTGCTTTGGTCTATTTTTCTAATACTATATGCAAAAGGGCAACTATATTTGGTGTATGAAAATATTTTATGATTTATATGTCAGTTGCACAGGTGTTATTTGACCTTGACCTCATTTTTAAGGTTCGATGCTCAGTGTTAAGTTTTTGTGTTATGGTCTGTTTTTTTAAAAGTTTAAGCAATAGGTAAACTTTATTTGTTGTTAGCTGTACATGTCTACCTGGCATGGTTCATCTGACCTTGACCTCATTTCCATGGTTCAGTGGTCAATGTTTAGTTTTTTATACGACCGCAAAATTTGAAAAAATTTTCGTCGTATATTGCTATCACGTTGGC
The DNA here is from genome assembly GCA_019925275.1 of Mytilus edulis. Classification (NCBI taxonomy): domain Eukaryota; kingdom Metazoa; phylum Mollusca; class Bivalvia; order Mytilida; family Mytilidae; genus Mytilus; species Mytilus edulis. The sequence goes on along the minus strand of CM034351.1, from coordinate 56,395,724 downwards.
GTCGTCGTCGTCGTCGTCGTCGTCTGCGTCGTCGTCCGGCGTCCGAATACTTTTAGTTTTCGCACTCTAACTTTAGTAAAAGTGAATGGAAATCTATGAAATTTTAACACAAGGTTTATGACCACAAAAGGAAGGTTGGTATTGATTTTGGGAGTTTTGGTCCCAACATTTTAGGAATTAGGGGCCAAAAAGGGCCCAAATAAGCATTTTCTTGGTTTTCGCACTATAACTTTAGTTTAAGTTAATAGAAATCTATGAAATTTTGACACAAGGTTTATGACCACAAAAGAACGGTTGGGATTGATTTTGGGAGTTTAGGTTTCAACAGTTTAGGAATTAGGGGCCAAAAAAAGGGCCCAAATAAGCATTATTCTTGGTTTTCGCACAATAACTTTAGTTCAAGTAAATAGAAATCAATGAAATTTAAACACAATGTTAATGACTACAAAAGGAAGGTTGGTATTGATTTTGGGAGTTTAAGTCCCAACAGTTTAGGAATTAGGGGCCAAAAAGGGACCCAAATAAGCATTTTTCTTGGTTTTCGCACCATAACGTTAGTATAAGTAAATAGAAATCTATGAAATTTAAACACAAGGTTTATGACCATAAAAGGAAGGTTGGTATTGATTTTGGGAGTTTTGGTCCCAACAGAATAAGGGGCCCAAAGGGTCCAAAATTAAACTTTGTTTGATTTCATCAAAATTGAATAATTGGGGTTCTTTGATATGCCGAATCTAACTGTCATGACTGTGTATGTAGATTCTTAACTTTTGGTCCCGTTTTCAAATTGGTCTACATTAAGGTCCAAAGGGTCCAAAATTAAACTTAGTTTGATTTTGACAAAAAATGAATCAGTTAGGTTCTTTGATATGCTGAATCTAAAAATGTACTTAGATTCTTGATTATTGGCCCAGTTTTCAAGTTGGTCCAAATCGGGGTCCAAAATTAAACTTTGTTTGATTTCATCAAAAATTGAATAAATGGGGTTCTTTGATATACCAAATCTAACTGTGTATGTAGATTCTTCATTTTTGGTCCTGTTTTCAAATTGGTCTACACTAAAGTCCAAAGGGTCCAAAATTAAACTTAGGTCTGATTTCAACAAAAATTGAAATCTTGGGGTTCTTTGATATGCTGAATCCAAAAATGTACTTAGATTTTTTATTATGGGCCCAGTTTTCAAGTTGGTCTAAATCAGGATCTAAAATTATTATATTAAGTATTGTGCAATAGCAAGTCTTTTCAATTGCACAGTATTGCGCAATGGCAAGAAATATCTAATTGCACAATATTGTGAAATAGCAAATTTTTTTTTAATTAGAGTTATCTTTCTTTGTCCAGAATAGTAAGCAAGAAATATCTAATTGCAAAATATTGTGCAATAGCAAGATTTTTTTTTAATTGGAGTTATCTTTCTTTGTCCAGAATCAACTTAAATCTTTGTTATATACAATATACAATGTATATTCACTTTTTACTACCAACTGATAAATTATAATAAATAACATTCAGTGATAACAAGCAGTTTTTTTTTACATCTTAATATTTTATGATGTATTTAAATGAGTAGTTATTGTTGCAAACTCCATTAGAAATTTTAATTGAGATTAGTTTTGGAATAAGGGAAAGGGGGATGTGATTAAAAAAATTGGGTTCAATTTTTCTCATTTGAAATTTCATAAATAAAAAAGAAAATTTCTTCAAACATTTTTATGCCCCACCTACGATAGTAGAGGGGCATTATGTTTTCTGGTCTGTGCGTCCGTTCGTCCGTCCGTCTGTCCGTTCGTTCGTCCGTCCGTTCGTCCGTCCGTCTGTCCCGCTTCAGGTTAAAGTTTTTGGTCAAGGTAGTTTTTGATGAAGTTTAAGTCCAATCGACTTCAAGCTTAGTACACATGTCCCCTATGATATGATCTTTCTAATTTTAATGCCAAATTAGAGTTTTTACCCCAATTTCACGGTCCACTGAACATGGAAAATGATAGTGCGAGTGGGGCATTCGTGTACTGAGGACACATTCTTGTTTTGAGAGGATTAATATTCAACAGCATAGTGAATTGCTCTAAGAGAAAACAAAAATTTTAAGTTCATTAGAACACATTCATTCTGTGTCAGAAACCTATGCTGTGTCAACTATTTAATCACAATCCAAATTTAGAGCTGAATCCAGCTTGAATGTTGTGTCCATACTTGCCCCAACCGTTCAGGGTTCAACCTCTGCGGTCGTATAAAGCTACGCCCTGCGGAGCATCTGGTTGGTTAATGTTGTCACAGTTGTAATAAAGCTATATAATTAGGTCTATCAACATAATATCAATGATAAGTAAAGAAGGCGAGACATTTCAGCATGTGCACTCTTGTTACATTAAGTGTTGATTCATTTTTATTTATGGTATAAAAACTACTTTTCATAGATTTTCTGGATAAAGGTGAACCATGAATTAAAATATTCAAAGGAATTTAAATGAATCCCAATTACTAGAAATGTACATATGAAAGAAGTTAAGATTGCAACCCCTTTTACCAAACTTGTATATAAAAACAATAAACATTACAAGCAATAAACTAGTTGTGAAAGGAAGGAATCAAAGTATATAGTAGAAAGTCATAAAATTATGTAATTATGATATACTATAAATAACATACAAATAGAAGGTTTTTTATTATTATTTTTTATTTTCATGAAGTAAAGAGAGAACCAAAGATATAATAATTCAAAACGATAAAATATTTAATATTGTGTATTTATTCTGTTTGAAAAAGACTTTGAAGTCTGTGCGTTCTTTAAAAAGTCTGTCAAATAACAAGATAAAGTTTCAGGTAAAGACAGTTTACCATTAAGATATGGTTGAAATTTGAATCAACATGAAAATTGGTTTAAGGAGGGTATAAGATTTTCAGAAAAAAATTAAATATTTATT